>JBAMNC010000744.1:600000-907500 GCA_037902135.1 Cetoscarus ocellatus | reverse complement strand
CAACTGCTTGTGGAAGG
The DNA here is from genome assembly GCA_037902135.1 of Cetoscarus ocellatus. Classification (NCBI taxonomy): domain Eukaryota; kingdom Metazoa; phylum Chordata; class Actinopteri; order Labriformes; family Labridae; genus Cetoscarus; species Cetoscarus ocellatus. The sequence goes on along the minus strand of JBAMNC010000744.1, from coordinate 907,483 downwards.
CCTGGTGCATCATCGGCTGCTCCAGTCTGCCACACAGCTCCTTCTGGAGTAAATAGCTGTTTGTTACAGCAATAAAATGATGCAGCTCTGTCACTTTCTGCTCTTTCTCCATGAGGAGTAGGAGCCAATCAGCTGATTTGACAGGTCAGCTCCCCCTATGAAGCGGTTGTAATCCCTCACAGCCGACGGCACTGGTACCTCGACTGCTCTGTGTTTCCCACCAACCTTACACGCTCTTTTCACCGAGTCCCCTGAGGAGGCACTGTGCAGAGTGGAGCACACACTCACCTCTCTTGTGTCTATCCACTTGATGAAAAGAGGAGCTCCCTCTCTGATCCACCTGATTGTCCCTCGTAGAGATTTTGTAGTCAGGGCATTATCTTTTGTTTTTGGGGTGCCAATTCTTGTGTCACAAAATGTCCTACAGGCTCCAAATCCCAGGTCATAGAGGTGTCGGAACAGTGCAGTGCTAGTATAAAAACTATCACAATAAATGTGATGCCCCTTCCCGGTTGCCACAGTGGACCTCCCAGTGTAAATGTTGAAGTCAACTGTGTAGCTTGTGTTGTCAGACAGCACAAAAAGTTTTATCCCCCACTTTGTTTGCTCATTCTGTACGTGCTGCTTCAGGGCTGCTGTGGCCTTGTTGCACACCATATGCTCATTCACAGAGGGGTTTTGCTTGGGGTGGTACACAGCTTTGCAGGCTACACGTAAACTGACATACAAGGGCCGTGTTCTGTGCAGAAAGTCATAATCAGCTGGGCCTTTTCTGCTGTCATTGAGGGCATCTTCTGCTGGATCACTCATATGGATGTTTTAAGTGATGGCGAGGAACCGGTCTCTGGCCATGACCTTTTGATTATTTGGTACATAAAAGATGTAACTGACACGCCAAAAATCCCTGAGCTTCGGCAGCTTCATAATCCCCAAGTACAAGGTGATCCCTAAGTACTGCTCCATTTCAGCCTCTGTGAGCTCAGTCCATTTGAGTTTTTTGCCTGCAGAAATGTTTTTTGCTGCATTTTAATTGGTGTTTGCACACAGTGTTTTGATGGCAGCCTTGTCAAAGTACATCCTGAACAGCTCAGATGGAGATGGACTATCTGCAGACTGTGAAAGAGGTGGCTGCACACCTGGCTTTCTTTTGGGCAGAAAATGTGGTGGGGGTGAGGCAATTTGTCAGGCTCCTTTCACTTTTTCACCAGGGTGTGTCTCTGAACTGGAGCGCTTGCCAGTGGAGCGTCTGCTGCAGGGTTTGTCTGATGGAGGCTGACTCAGTCCACTCCTCTAATGTCATCAATATATCAGTATATATATATATATATATGTGTGTGTGTGTGTGTGTGTGGGTATATATATTTATATTTATATTTATATATATACATATATATAGTAAGCAAGTCTCAGTTTCAACTGTGAAGAGAAGACTTTGAACTGCAGGTTTGACAGAATGAGTTACAGCAAGAAAGCCATTGCTAAGATGCTAAGACGTCAGAATAAGACAAAGAGGCTTGCCTGGGCCATGAAACACCGCCATTTGACTACTGAAGACTGGAAGACGGTATTATGGACTGATGAATCAAAATTTGAAATCATCATGCAGGATCTTTGTACTTCGTTGAGTAGGTGAAAGGAGGATCAACTGTCAAACATGGAGGAGGAAGTGTGATGGTCTGGGGCTGTTTTGCTGGATCCAGAGTTGGTGACTTGTACAGAGTGAGAGACACCCTGAACCAAAACGGGTACCACAGCATTCTGCAGCGCCATGCAGTACCCTTTGGTATGTGCCTAATTGGTCAGGGGTTCATCCTACAGCAAGATAATGACCCAAAACATAAGTCCAAGCTATGCCAGAACTACCTCAGGAGAAAAGAACAAGATGGTAAGCTTTAAAACATGGAGAGGACAGCACAGTCTGCAGACTTGAACCCCATCGAGCTGGTTTGGGATGAACTGGACAGAAGAATAAAAGCAAAGCAACCTACAAGTGCCACACATTTATGGGGACTTCCACAACAGACGTGGGAAGAACTTTCTGAAGAATATTTGATTTCTATTGTAGAAAGAATGCCTCGAGTGTGTTCAGCTGTTATATCTGCCAAAGGTGGCTACTTAGATGAGTCAAGAGTTTATAGTACATTTTGGCCTATAAATAGATTTCATTTTTTTCATTTTATTCCAATTTATTTCTTTATTTTACTCCAATTGCTTTGTACTATGCTTTCATTTTAGAGTGCAATAAGACATTAAACTGAATACTATTCGGTAAAAAACTGGAAAAATTGGGGTGTTCTAAAACTGTTGACCCGTATATATACGTACGTGCATATACACATGAAACCAAATCACGTACACACATACATTAATCATATATAGTCAGTGTTAATAGATATTCCATCAGTGTACCTTAAAGGTGCAGTGTGTAGAATTTGGCAGCATTTCGGCAAACAGAAACAGTGAATATAGGATATAATGTTTCTATTTGTATGTAAAGTCTGTCAAAATAGGAGTACAATCAGCCCCATAAAACGTTTGTTTTATTTTTACTTAGTTAGAAAAAGCTTCAAAAAATTTACATTACCGCGGGCCGCGTTCATGTAGGCCGACATAACGATCCGCCATGTTGTCTACGGGTGGATTTTAGGGATAAAAAGAACGAAACGCGCATCTGTCTGCCGGTTCTGAAATCTACCTGGAATGCAGGCGAAGAAGAGGAGAGAGGACACCAGCTAACAACTGACCTATAATCTAAAAAATAATGGTTACAAACCTTGTCACTTTAGTAAATGATGCCGTGTTCACGATCCCTTTTGGTCTTCACAGGCTTCCGTTGCTCAGCGATGTGACGTTTTGGTTACGGTTGGGCTCATTCTAGAATCTGAACGATAGATGTCGCTCAAATGCCAAATTCTACACACTGCACCTTTAAATGTAACTCTCAGTACAAGAACAAGAAAAATTAAAATAAAGGATATTTCAACACTAGTGGGGGGTTGATAATATAACTCAATGAAAACCTAAGAAAGAACTTACCACAAGACTTAGACATGACTTCATATATCTCATTTATTAACTGGTTATCTTTTGCTATTGTTTTAATAGACAATACAAAGTTTTTACATTGATTTTTAAAACAAATCCCTTATTTTTCCATTTATGAATATGATATTTACCTATAACCACAATCATGTGTACCATTGCAGATATTTTTCTCAGGAGACCATCCATATAAATCAGGATTTTAAATTGATTTAAAAAGGATCTTCTGTCCCAGTATTTAACCAGCTATAAGCATCTTTCCAAAACTGATGTGATCTGGCAAGAACAGATAAATGATCAATAGTTTCAGGTTCTTGTAAACAATTAAAACAGGGATATAATACAAATTGAAATCTTTTCCCTAGTATTTCAGCAGCTGTATATTTGTTATTTATTATTTTAAAATGAACTTCTTTCATTTTAGAGGGAATGGGCCGTGTAGGTATTTACAGTATTTATTTGTTACAGTTGTTTCCTTATTGATTGTTTTAATTTTAGCGGAAGTTTCAAAGTCTGACAATAACTTACCTTTCAAAATATATGTATGTGTAATGTATTGAGTGTTTTGTAATCACATTTCTTTTCACCAATCTTCAGATCAGGTAATTTAACAGATACATTTGAATATGTCAGAGTATTTATTAAATCTTTACAAATATGATTAAATTCTCTGTAGGAACAATTTACATTAAACTTTTCACTAAATGTGTTGAAATTAATAATTTGGCCTTTTTTTTTCATTAAATTAATGACATATAAAACATTTTTGTCATACAAGCTTTGGTTAAATAAGGATTTCCTATTCATTGCTATTGTCCTGTTACTCCACAAGGTGGAACTATTTGGTGTAAAGTTGTGGGTAAATCATCTTCCAGCAGTGCAGTGCTTGTTTGTGGACAGTTTAATGGGCTGTTTAAAGATTTCAAAATCACATTTAAGCAAAAAATTCCAATCCTCCAACTTTCTTAAACATTTTGGTTTATGGAACCATAAAAAAAGTTTCATCCAAAAGAAATATTTTAAGTCTAACCTTAAAGGGAGAGAAAGTGTCGACCTCCTGAACCCAGGTCAGTAAATGATTTCAAAGAAGAGCCTGATAACTGAAGGCTCTATCTCACGTAATGACTTGGGTCAATTAGTTTGTGGATCCCTTCAGCTCTTGTCAGTGTAATTCTACCCAAAGTAGAAAGATCCCGTATGAGCTAATGATTAAGGGATTTTTTCACACTGTCAATTTTTTCTTCAATGTTTATTTGTTTTCTTTTATAGACCTGTCACTTAGAAAAATGACTGTGTCGTCTGCAAATGGACTGATGTTGTATTTATAATTAAACATAGTAATTCCATTTACTTGAGGATTGTTTAGAATTAAACAGGCTAACATTTGTGTACATAATATAAACAGTTTTAGTGAAATTAGGAAGCCTTGTCTGATCCGCAGAAGCAAGATTTTTGGTGATATTCCAGGGCTGAGGGAGATATAACTGTGAATATCATTATAAAATGTTTTAATACCCTTGCAGAATCTTTCTCCAAACCCAAGTTTCCTAAGTGTTGTAAACATCAACTTGTGTTCCACTGTGTTGAATGTTTTGAAAAGTGCACAAATAAGATAATGCTGACAGACTCAATAAATGATTGATAGTCTATCATGTCCAAAGTGAGTCTAACATGATTATGAATATGTTTTCCCATAATAAATTCTGACTGATATTCCTCGATAAGCTTACATAGTACCCTTTAAAGGTAATTTGAATATACTAAAGCAAGCAATTTGTAATCAGTACACAGCGAGGTTACTGGTCTCCAGTTGTCTAACAACAATAAGCCTGTCTTGGATTTAGGTGGCAAAGCTGTTAAACCTGTTTTCATGGTTGATGATAAAGATCCTTCTGAATACATTCCAAAAACACTTTATCAAATGGTTTTTTGTCATCAGCCCCAAAACCTTTCAAAACCTCTGATGTTAGCCCATCAATTCCTGGGAATTTGACATTTTTTATTTGCTTTAATGCAACATCAACTTCATTCAGGTATGTAAAGGTGGGAAAATTTCATATCATGGTTATTGTGACCAAATTAATCACAGTTATCGTTATTATCGCGATATTGTTGTAATGTGAAAATGTTCAAAAGTACTTATACTCGCACTGATATGATTCAACACTTTTTTTTTTTTTGTTAAATGTGAATTGAAGAACAATCTGCAGTGGTCACCTCTCTGGTTCATGCTGAGGTCTTTCTCAACAATCCAGCCAGGCCACTCCCCTCTGATGCTGCTCTGGGGGTGTTTGTGGTTCTTCCCTGCCTCCCCTCCTGGAGACTTTTTTCTGCATTTTTTGCAGACAGGATGACTGTCTTCAATCAGTATCTCTCGGCATCCTTGTAAAATCCATAATATGACCAGATTTCAGACTTTGTCCATTTCGAGGGGAAAAAAAAAAATCTCTGGTACAGTTTCCATGCGGGCACCAATGGCCATACTTTCGCTTTCAGGAGCCAAACATTGCAAACTGTGCATTTGCGCCTGTGTCTGAGGAGCAGAGACATAATTCTGGCTTTTCCAGGCAATGAGCAGCATCACCATGAGTTACTAACAAAGTGAGGTAATCAAACATGGTTTTAATCGTATTTAAAATAGGAAACAGCTACACTGACCGGAAATTTTGCTGCGGTTTATTATTAACTGTTACATCCCTAACTTCAGTCATATTAATTTCTTCATCAAGTCGATGCTTTTTTAAAGTATTGACCAGAGCCAAAAAAAAAAAAAAAAAATCCAAAGTATCAAATAAAATATGATGTTTAACTGTATCAAAGGCTTTATATAAAATGCAGCTATTGTCTCTTATGTATTCTTTATAATCAATAAGGTCTACAGTTAATCTCATATTAATACTGATGTGCCATCTATAATTGTGTCTAAACTTCAGTCTTTGAACAAAGATAAGAGAAAAATAATTTTGGATTGTTATAAAAGTTATAGGTCTCCAATTGTCAAGTATTAAATGGTCTTTATTAGGTTGTGGCATCAAGGTAATGAAACCTTGGCATAAAGAGGTTGAAAGTTTATAAGCTTCTATGGCTTCTTCAGAAACATGCAACAAAAATAAGGAAATGTGATCTCAAAAAACTTGCAAAATTCCCCCTTATGACCATCATTACCTGGTGATTTATTTTTTTAATTGGTTGATATTTTTTGTTTCATTATGGGACAAAGGCTGACCACAGATTTCCCTGTCAAGATTACTTTTTTTCCTTGCTGCACTTACAGTGAAAGAAAATAAATCAGATGAGCTATAACAATTGTTAGGATTGGAATATATATACACAACATGTATATGTAAGTATATATATATATATATATATTTTTTTTTTTTCCTCAGAGATTTCCCATCAATCTGTTAACAGTGCCATTTTGTTTTTGATATGAAAAATTTTTGTATTCCTCTTGCCATACTCCATATTTCTGCCTATAACAGACAAACTCACCATGTGCCATGTTTTGATTTATGTTGTCAAGTTCAGATTGTAACTCAGGTAATTTATTTATATCGGAATTGGACATGTAATCATTTTCATAAATCTAAATAATTTCCTTGAGGATTCTGTCTTTTGCAATCCTTTTTTCTTTTGTTAATTCCTTACCTCTGTTGATTGCCATATTACAGATTTTAAAGGTTGTGTAATCCCAATGTTTGCCATATATTTTCTCCCCTTGTGCTCCCTTCCAGTTTTCTTTAACAATTGATATGGTCCTTTCTTGAGTTTATCACACAAAAGGGAATTATTCAATTTCCAACAGTTTGACCTGAATCTAAAAGAAAAGTTTTTTACTTAGAAAACTAAAGACAATTATGATGAGTAAATACTGATGGTTCTATCTTTGTTTCCTTTACCTGTCCTATTAAATATTTGAAACCAACCAAAAGTATACCGTGGATCTTGTTAATAAAATTTTCTTGTTCCAAGTCTACTGGATTTATAAAGACAGAAAATGTAAAAAAGCATTCATAAATCCAATGAATACAATAATCCGTCTTCCTGAGTCATGAGGCATACTTTATTTTTTATTTTTTACCCTGAAATTATCCTTTTAATAAAGCTAAACCTGTAGAGGCACTCTCATCATGAGCCATCCAAATATGATCACCAAAAATTAGTGTCTGATGCTAAAGCATAAGTTTTTTGTAGAAAAAAAGTCTGCCTTGAAACTTTATAAAACAAACAAAAAAAAAACATATGCCACGAACTCCCTGAGCTTTAGGGAGAAAAAAATCATTTTGTCTACATTTAAAGTGATATATGAACAGAGTAGAACAAACAGCATAACTTCAAGCATTTTGGGTCATTTTGGGCCCTCAGATTTCAGTAACTTTCTATTCATGTCCAGACTTTATTTCAGCATTTTCTAATAAAAATAGGAAAACGCTCTGAACTGAAGATAACAAGTGAGTCAGTCTGTTTTTGAACACCTTAGACTCTGATCTCTGAAGAGGGCAAAGTGATGGAGAACATACCTGTTATCTCCCAGTGACTTCTCTGCAAAGTCAGAAAAAAATTGGCATGACTGTTATGTGTGTCACTGTTTGTTGACTGTTTATCTGAATGAGTCTGAACTGCTGCCCCTACTTTGGCAGACACACAAATCAAATTCTCACTTTGGCATCTCAACAAGAGCGTCACTTGTTTGTTTAAGGATCTTTCAGCCTGAGTGGGTGACAGTAATGTTTCACTCACCATAATAAACAGTCCAGACAATAGGACACTAACTTGATTTGTAAATGCTGTAAGGGGCACACAGTTATTCCTTAATCCAATTCATTGAAGGCTTTTAAGGGACTGTTGATATGCATATTAAATTATTCCTGATTTAGTTAATCATAAATCATCGTGACAGCATCCAAAGTAATGCCATTATATTAAATAAAGGAGAGAGTTAAACAAGGAGAGGCAACTGGTGGCCTGGGGCCTACATGCAGCATCTCAACAGATTCAGTGCAACCCATAAGTTAACCTCAAACTTTAATAAATTGTAAATATCAAGAGTTGAAAAGATGCAAACCTACAAAATCTAAAGTCTACAATAAGACATTGTAAACAGATAAATTACCATTAAAACCTTAAGTCACAAGTCAGTTTTTCTCCTTGTAAGAAACCAGGGATATAATTGCCTGAATGTTTCTGAAAACCTTCATATGTTGAAATATATGTATTAAAAAATCTTAATGTAAGTAAAGCAAGAGTAACCTTTGTTCACTGCATAGCAGCATATTAATTTGGCTGAATTCTGAGGCCTACTCATAAGTGTATGAATATTTATTGGATACAAGTACATGAGTCTATATAAGTAAAATATAAGTTTGTATATATAAATGTATGAATGTACTTAGTGTGCATTTTGAATAATACAATAGTAATACATTTAAAGGTAAAAGATTGTGTTCTAAAGGGTTAGGGCACTGTATAAATGAATTATTATGATTATTGGACAAGGGGTAGGATAAAATAAGTTGTTCTTTTCAGACATGGAAATTGAATTGTATGTAGCTTTATTCAGGGCATATGCGTAAAGGTGGTACATACTGTATATGCATACATCCGTGTACGTATATGTGTAGATATGCGTGTTCATATATGTTTTATTTTGTCATTTTTTATTGTTGATTCACTTGTACTTATTTCATTCATGTCTGAAATAAACTACTTGAAGAACAATAAGCAATACTATTTCTAATTTTAAAATATAAGTTTGTTCAATAATTTCAAACCTATTTTGGTTGCTGCTAAACTGTATGTATTTATAATTGTTAAACTGGGAATATCTTATATTTCTTAATAGTTTGATGATGAGTGTTAAAATCATGCATCCCTCTCAGTGACGACAGTTGCTCAGCCCTGCCTTTAAGCAGCTGTAGATGCATATGCAGCCGGCACTAAAAACTTTCCTGCCTTCATGATTTAAAGCTAACCCTGAGCTCAGACGGCATGTGTGAAATTCATGAGCAAATACAATGTATTGCAAAGCAGCACTGATTTACAGGAGGTTCACCAGTGACAGATTCATACTCAGTTTCCATTCACGCACACACTCCTGACCTATTTTTGGTGCAGTGCTCATTCTAACTCTCACAACAAAATACTGGATTACACTACAAACAACATCAACTTACTGTGAATTACTTTAAAATAAATAAATTCAACTTCAAATCAGACGTATTTCCATGTTCACACCTTGCTTTGAAAAAAACCCCTCTGTGGGCCTTTTGAGCCTTAGATGCATAAGTGGGTTAATAATGATTCAATAAGACTGTTTCCCCCCCACTGTCTTTATTTTTAGTTGTGTATTTCTGTTATTCCTAAAAACATGTTTGTAGTTGATCAAATTTAGACTTTTCACTTTTATCAATTTGAGAAGTTTTCAATTTTGTTTTACTAACCAAAGCCTCGATATGGCATTAGAAATAACCCATATTAATTTCCTATGGAAGATCATGGGAACATATGATTTTTATCAGTGAAAATATGAGTTAGCAAATAGCTCAGTCCTGCACCCTAAGGCTTCTGACATGTCACTATGGGTGTCATTTTGGAGGGTACTACTTACTCCTTGGTTTTACTTACTGGGCACCCCTGATCAGCTTTTATTCTAAGGATGTTTGAGACACTCTGACCCTTCCTAATGTGTGCCAGACTGCTCTGATTGGTTGTCCAGTCTACTCTGTAGTAGTCTGTTCGGCATCATGTTTTCAACAACTCTGCATTCTTTCTACCGTCCTTGCTTTGCTGTGGCCTTGCCATCTTAAGTCAAACTTGTACTACTGACGTATAGTGGTAGGATGTCATAGTGGTAGGTCAACTTGGGGGAGCCTTGAAGAAACAGTGGTTTCAGACAGCTACTGGAATTATTAACAGGAGAAGATGTAGGAGTCATGATGCTGCAGACTTTGTCTTGTGCATAGAGGTACTCTATTGTGCAGAGGAGACATGTGCCATAAACTAAAGGGCATTTAAAACAAAAAAAGAACCACAATATGACGTTTTTAGATAATTCAATATCTACTGTCAGATGTTTTGTTTCTCTGTCACTGTGATGTGTGTTTTTTAAAGTTGTTTCCAAATACAAAGTGTGAAAATAAAGCCCAATTCCAATGAAGTTGGGACGTAAATTAAAAGCCAATACAATGAATTGAAAATCCCTTTTCGGCCTATAGATATCTAATTATCAAACTAATAAATACAATTTTTATTATTATAATTTTTTTTTTTGCAAGCATTCAATCGTTTTGAATTTGATGCCTGCAACATGTTCAAGAAAATCTGAGACAAGGGCATGTTTACCACTGTTACATCATCTTTCCTTTTAACAACACTAAATAAGAGCTTGGGAACTGAGGACACTCATTGATGAAACTTTGTAGGCTGAATTCTCTCCCATTCTTGCTTGATGTATGACTTCAGTTGCTCAACAGTCCCATGTCTCTGTTGTTGTATTTTGTGCTTTTTAATTCTCCACACATTTTCACTGGGAGACAGGTCTGGACTTTAGGCAGGCCAGTCTAGTACTGTCACTCTTTTACTACAAAGCCATGCTGTTGTGATACATGCAGGATGTGTCTTGGCATTGTGTTGGTTAAATAAAGGGACATCCTTAAAAATGATGTTGCTTGGATGGCAGCATATATTGCTCCGTTAGCTGTATGCACCTTTCAGCATTAATGGTGCCTTTGCAGATGTGCAAGTTACCTATGCCATGGGCACGAACACACCCCCATGCCATCACAGATGCTGAATTTGAACTTTGCATTGGTAACAATCTGAATGGTCCTTTTCCTCTTTAGCCCGGAGGACATGATGTCCATGATTTCCAAAAAACAATTTAGAAATTCAAAATATAATACTTTGTGAATATTTTTTCAAAAGACAATCAAGTCAATCAGTTGAACAATAAATATCTTGTCTTTTTTATTTGAAAGTTATTGTATTCTGTTTTTGTTTATGCTTTACACAATGTCCAAACTTCATTGGAATTGGGGTTTGTAAAAAACAAACATTCAATCTCACTGTATAGACCAAAATACATAAATGAAAACAAGTGAATATCTTCACTAAAATGTAATTAAAACAATGATTCTTAAATGGGTTATTATTTTCCCACTTTTGACAGAGGTCCATCACTCACACATTAAAGGGTTAAAAAATTGACCATTTTGGGTTGTGTCAGGTGGGAATAGCCTCTAATTTCCTTCAGTGTGCCAATTCTTTTAAAGTTGCTGCCTCAAACTAAACTTGAACATGGGGAAACCCTTTCCAAGTGGTCAGCAGGAGCACATTTCTTCACCCACATGGCTTCAATCTAAATTGGTCACTTCAGTCTATTTATATCCCCGCCTGGAGACTTAGTTTTGACATTGTTTCTCCATAAGCTCTTTCATTACGCAGTGACAGGTTGTTTCAACACACTACTCAAATAACTGACTAAGACCACCGCACGGCCACTGTGTAAATGTAATCAAAACACCATTTCAGGGCAACTGTTTCATCATCATCATGACCTGTTGAGGTCAGGGGGTTATTTAGGCCATTCCCTCGATCTGCATGGATACAGCCTCTGACGTCTAAACTCAATTTGTTTTATTCTGAGGTCAGGTGTTTATTTGAGAACTGGCAATGTGCACACTCTACACGAGACAGCACAACACTGGATACGCTCTTTGGGAGATAAAGTATTAACACTTATTTCTGGGGTCAAGATGAGGTAGCCTCCCAGAAATATGAGAAGTCTGGTCCTCAGTCCTACGTTGTCCTTAAAGCCCTGCGAAGAATAATGGCAAGCAGACGTGCTCGTCTTGAGGACGACCTTTCCTGTCCAATTTGTGGACATATTCTTAGTCAGCCTGTGGTGCTCACGTGCAAACATAGATTCTGTAAATCCTGCCTGAGTGACAGCTGGGGGGCACAAGGCGACGGGGATTCGCACTACTGTCCTCTGTGCTGGTGCCAGTCCTCCATGGATCAGCTGGTGGTGAACAACATGCTGGAGAGGTCCTGTGAATCCTTCAAGAAGGACAGGAGCAAAAATGACCCTGAGGCTTGTACGGAGCATGGGGAGAAGCTTAGTCTGTTCTGTTTGGAGGATTTGGAGCCAATCTGCGGAGTGTGTGGGAAAGCAGCCGCACATAAAGGACACAGGCTCTATCCCATTGGGGAAGGTGCCCTAGACTGTAAGGTAGGCCAGTTAAATGACAGGATTGATTACAGCAGGATTTTCAGGAATTGTTTAAATATATGTCACAATTTTGGATTCAAACTTACTTTCTTGTAAAATTTTAGATATTTAACAAAAATGGTTAATTTTGCAAATTTATTACATTTCATGAACTTTTCATCATTTTTAAAAGTGAAATTTCCCTGTCTTATGTTTATTATCAGGCTTTACAGCAACATTTTGATTGATTTTACATTTTTAATTTGATTAACTTTTTCCTTCTATCTGTGAATCCCCACAAGCATCATACTCTGATATGTATGAAAGTGTTTGGCAGGGTTTATTAACATCCTATTTATAGATTGTGTTTCTGGTTTACTGTCACTGTCAGGGTCCCGGGTGGACTGAAACTGGACACCCTTAAGGTTTCTAGGGCGTTCATTCTACTCCTGACTCTCCTAACCTTAGGTTTATGTAGTAGTGTAATATGACAGGAATTTGTTTTTGTTGTTGTACTGCATTTCTGTAGTACTCCTGTCTGAGCTCAATGTTGCCTTTGCCACCATGGCAAAGAACATGATCTGTCTATGTTTTATTTTTTTTTTTAGGTCGGGGCGATGAATAGATTTTATTAATAAATGAATCTTTTTAGAAAATTCAGATTTAAGAAAAAGGAAACCACTGATTTTTTTCAAATTATTTTGCTGTAATTCTACTAAATTTAAAGCTGCTGCATTCATTTGTGTTAGTTTTGGTGATCCCTGTCAATGAGGTTGGGGTACTTGAAAGTATCATCTGCCAAAGGAGGTTCTGGCAGTAAAGTTTTGAAACCACTGATGTAGTGGAAGAGATCACAAGCAGTTAAATACAATATTCTAAAAAACAGAAATAATTAATATTCTTGTGGTCTAGATTAATTCTTAAAGAGGTATCAGCACCATTTAAATGTTAATAATGGCATTAAAGCTTAACTTTTTAACCTCTTTATTCTGCTAAGCTTTTTTCATTCAGCAATAAAGAAAATCAATTTCAATTATGATTGGAGTTTGCTGTGAAAACAAGAGATTTTATTGTTTGGCCTTATATGGGCACCATTACAAGAGGTGTTGTACAAATAGTGCAGCATTCAATCAAATTGAATTTAAACTCTTTTACATACAGAACAGCCCAGCACAACTACCTGGCTGTTTTTCTCTTATTTCCACAGCCTCTCTCTCCTCTCTCTTTGTATACAGAGCAGACGGTGCGTCACTCCTTGTGCATCAGCAGCTCTGTTACAAACATCGTTTGTGCTGCTATCATTTGAATGAACATAAAGAAAATATGAACTGTGTTTTTAATCACAGTGTATTGTGCTTTTGCATGTGTATTCACACAATCAAGCCTCTTAGTTCACAGATCCTGAAATAAGCATTAATTTTGCCAAATGGAGGATTTTTCATGAATCATGAGTTTCTTTGAATTCTGAATCAATTTTCAATCAAATGTAACCGCCTGAATTGAAATTCAACACAATAACGGTATTTTGGCAAATTCACATCCCTCACTGATAGTCTTGGAGGTTATGTCCATGTGACCAACACGGGCCACCTGTGTTCAATTCCTGCTTATGGCTTATTTCCTTATATTCCCACACAATTTTTCAACTCTGTCCACTGTCTTCCATTTTCCAAAAAAAGGCACAGAAAAGTAACCTGACACACCAGATAGAGCGCTCAGTATATACAGTATATGAGGACCCTCCTGAAAACGAGATGTTGCGTCTCAAGAGGCTAACCTCTAACAAATTTATTCAGCAGAGACTAATATGACGAAGACAGGCCTATGATTGGTCCATGGATCTGTTACTGGATTTAGTTCTTTAGTCCACTTGTCTCTGCCCACCTCCATTCCTTCAGCATAGTGTGGATGGCTGTTCATCATGAGACTGGGACCCACATTCAAGATATACATATATATACGTATATACATATGTATATACGTATATACATATGTATATACATATGTATATATATACATATACACACACACACACACACATATATATATATACACACACACACATATATATATATATACATATATATATACACATACATACATACATATATATATATGTATGTATATGTATATGTGTGTGTGTATTTTATATGTACATATGCAAATATGTGTATCCATTAAATGAAAAGTTTGTCTTCAGCCTGCTCTATTGTAAAGTGTCTTGAGATAACACTTCTTATGAATTGGCGCTTTACAAGAAAAGACTGATTTCTATATAACTCTCGCCAAGACATGTTGGAAGTGGAGTGTAAAATGTCTTTTCAATTGAGAAATGCTTGTTACTTGTTTTTCAATGAATAAAGAAAAGTGGTCCATATCTGACAAAATATGCTACTGAAGCTGTTAGCATCCATGCTAATCTCTGTATGAGTAGTCATTTCCTGCTGTTGTCACACTCTTACTGATTTGGGCAGTGCCTCTACAGACAGGGCACAATCTTTATAGATTGGAGTTTGGCAAGATGGATCTGATTCCAAACACTGAATCAAGCGGATCCAGCTGCTTCTGGTCATCAGAAAAATCTTACAATGTACTTTAATTGAAAAAAAAAAAAATCAGGCAATATCTCCCAGCCCTAGACTCTCTTGAGTTCAAGGCTGTTGGGAATTCAGCTATGTATGAGTGTGGCAGCTGAGAGCCTCACATTGTACTGGGAGCTTGGCCACCTGCCAGAATGACCTTGTTTTTAAGTGTTAATGCCCTGTCACCAACTTTATAGGAGGAACTGAGGAGTGCACTGAAGCCTTTTAAAGAGAAGCTGCAGCTGTACAAGAAGGCAAGAGCGGCCTGTGAGGAAATGGCAGAGCATGTCAAGGTGGGGTCAATTCTATCAGTGAATGTGACTTTAAACATACAATGGAGTCAAAGAGTGGAAACAATGACCAATTCACCAATGAATTCTGTCTATTTCCAGAACCAGGCTGAACACACTGAAACACAGATCAAAGAGGAGTTTGAAGCACTTCACAAGTTCCTGAGGGAGCAGGAGGAAGCCAGAATTTCTGCCTTAAAGGCCGAGCAGGAGGAGAAGGATCTGATAATCAACCAAAAGATTGAGGAGATGGGCAATGAGATGACTTCCATTTCCAACATCATCAGAGTGGTGGAGCAGGAGATGAACACTGAGGATATCCCATTTCTGAAGGTAAGACTGTTTGACCTTCTGAAAAATCAAAAGGTCAATCGAACACGTCATTGCATCTCTCTTTTTCTTTTCTTTAATCAACATTGAACTCTCTTTTTTTCAGAATTACAAGGAAACAATAAGGAGGTAAGTGTTACAACCAGAACCAGAACCTTTCCTCATTCCTCTGGGATCATTGCTCCATATTGATGAGATTGCATCATGCAGTTGTAGCTGATTTTTTGGCTGCATATCCATGATGCAAATCTGTTACATTACATCCCCAAGGTCCTCGATTAAATTGAGATTTGTTGAGTGAGGCCAATGAACTTATTGTGATGCTTAAGAAATCACTTTGAGATATGAGCTTTGTGCCATTATGATGGCACTTTATTCTGCTGGAAGTAGCCATCAGAAGATGGGGACACTGTGGTCATAAAGGGATAGACATTGTCAGCAACAACACTGAAGTAGGCTGTAGCATTTAATGATGCTCAATTAGAAACAAAGGTGCCAAAATCCCCCATACTGTTACACCCCCAGCAGCCTGAGCCACTGATTCAAGGCAGGACAGATTCATGCTCTCATGGTTTTATGTCCATTTCTGACCCCATCATCTTAATGCAGAAACCAAGATTCAAGCAGACCAGGCAACATTATAGCAGTGGTTGTTGTCCAATTCTGGTAAGCCAGTGCAGATTTTGGCCTCAGTTAACTTTTCCTAGCTGACCCTTTGTGGTTTTATGCTGCTGTGGCCCATCAGCTTCAGGATTCAACATGTTGAGTGTCCAAACAGTGCTCTGCATAACTTGGTTGTAACAACTGTTTGAGTCACTGTTGCCTTTCTATCTCTTCTTCTACCTCTGACTTCAGTAAGGCATATTTGCCATGAGAACTGACACTCACAGGATAATTGCTCTTTTTCAGACTATTGTTTGTAAATCCAAGAGATGTGCATGAATGTCCTGGTAGTTCGGCAGTTTCTGAAAGAGCCGGACCAGCACCTGTCTCTCCTTCTGATGCTCAGTTTTACCTTCAGCAGGTCGTCAGGACTATGCCTACATGCCTAAATGCATTGACTGGCTACCATGTAAATGACTATCTATGTTAAGGAGGTAGAACTAGTATGCCTAATAAAGTGGCCAGTGAGTGTGTTTCAGTGCTTGGAAAAAAAATCAAGTTTCATATCTATTTTGTATCCCCATGATCATGGAAACAAGATGGTTGACATTGAATGACAGTGCAGGTAGTCCATGCCTACGACAATTTTTAAAAAAGTGATTTTAGATAATCATATTTTCTCACTTTTAATTTTCATTTTTGGCTTTTTTTAAAATACTTTGGCATGTCTAAGTGTTTCAGAGTGTTTAATTTAAATAAATAAGTGTAATTTAGATATTGAACTATCAATGATGGATCACATTTAAAGCAACTGATCATAATAACTATCAAAATTGTGATTTGGAGATTTTTCTTGACGGATAGTTCAGTATTTCAGGGGTTACATTGGGTCAAATAAGGTTCATGTAATTAGTTAATACATTAATCGCTAAGATGGCAATCAACTCTTTCCCTGCGAGGAGAGGACAGGAACAGAAGCTGGGCTATTCACTGATAATGTAGGGGTAAAGTCATCTTAATTATTTAGTAAATTTCAATAAAATTTAGGGATACTTTACTGGACACATTTACAGCCCCTCACTTTTCCACGAACAAGCTCCTTTGTCTCAGTACACACACTTTCGTGTTTAAGTCCTTCTGCCTGAAACAAGGTAGTGCCAAAGGAAAGGGGCTTGGCAATGTAAACGTTAAGTGCAGTAAATGTGTTCAGCACCATGTCACTTACTTGACAGTTCTCTCCTTACAGAGGCGGAGCTGATTGACATTACTGTGGTTAATATATTAATTACTGATGTATTTCACATAACCCCATTTAAAAATGCTGAACTACCCCTTTACTAACAAGGCAGCCCCACTTTATTTTCACACAGTTCACAACAATATTAAAATTTGATTTCAGAACCTGGCGGACTTTCCCTGAACCACAAATGATTTCCAATGCTCTGCTTGACGTGGCCAAACATTTGGGCTCTCTGAAGCATAAAGTGTGGGAGAAGATGAAGAGTATCATCAAATTTAGTGAGTGCCTTGCAAAAATAACAAGTTGTTTTAAAACCAAGCTCTTTCCCTTTTTAAAATAACTTCTCTTTACTTTTCTGTAAAGACCCAGTGATTCTGGATCCGAACACAGCAGCTAGCTGCTTCATCATCTCTGAGGATCTCACAGTGGTGCAGAACAGCGCCCAGATTTTCAAGCTGCCAGACAACCCGGAGCGCTTTGACATCAGTGCAGAGTTACTGGGGTCAGAGGGATTCACTTCTGGACGCCACAGCTGGGATGTGGAGGTGCAAGACAACACTTACTGGGTGGTGGGGGTAGCAAGCGATTCTATCAACAGGAAGGGAAAGCATGTGCTTACACCAGCGGAGGGATTCTGGACTATAAGGTTTCGCAACGATGAGCATAAGGCCTGCACTGCACCGTGGGAGCCACTGAACATGACGAAGAAGCCTAATGTCGTCAGAATAGTTTTGGACATGGACCGAGGAAAGGTGACCTTCTATGACCCTGATGAGAGGAAACCTCTGTACACCTTTATAGATGTGGTCACTCCCAAAGCCTTTCCTTACTTCTGCACTGCCTGCAAAGAGCATCCTCTGAAAGTCCTCCCCACAAGGATATTTCTGTCAATGGACAACTGATTCATAAATTAGACCTAATGGCAAAGTGAGTGGTTCTCAATTGGAAGGTTGGAGTCCAAAAAGGGTCGCAGAGTTGTTTTCAGTGAGTCAGGAAATGTGGCTGAAGCCCTAGGTGGACAGACAGCCATACATTTGATTTACTGTGGGCTCCTGTAATATCCGATATTGAGCAAGCTATTTAAAAAAACTACAAGGTACATTTCATCATTACCTTTCCAAAAGTAATGCAATTAAAATACTAGTTATTAATATTTATATTTATTTAAATGTATATTATATTTATATCATATTCAAATATTGATGTTTTACCCCCTACACTACTAGTTACTGTAGAAAATTTAATATGTCTACAGAAATATATATTGAGAGTAACTGCTGCCCAACACTAAGGATAACAAGTAACTTTTGGTTGTTTCTCACGATTTTGACTTGTGTATGTTGTTAGCCTGGGATAATAGTGCACTTTTAAAACATACTTTGTCTTGTCTCTGCTAAATCACTTGTTTATTCCACCCAAGGTCCACAGTACTTTTTTTTGGAGATCATTTCTCACTGAACAGGGGGCGCAGGAATCTGAGGTGAAACCATTGTGTAACCACTATTCTAAGAGCCTCTGTAAAATCTGTGTTTGCACTCAGACTAAAGTCTTTCTTATTCTTTCAAATGACCTCAAACGAATAAAGTGGTTTAAAACATTTAATTTGAGTTAAAAACAAAAGCAATGTATTCTGGGTGATCAGGGATTGTGAATACATTCACAGTCTTCAACAACTATATATTACAACTCAGACATGTTTAATGTTATTACAGAAAAATGACCTTTACTATGTTTGACTCAGCTTTGCATGACAACACATGACCACTTCCACATTTTGTTGAGCTTGGTTCCAAAGAGAAAAACGAAAGATATTTGTAGCTTCTTGTAAGGCACGTACAGTAGCTGCTGACTTTGTATCTGAAGACCTGAGACACTGTTAGTCAGAGGCTCAGGTAAAGTATATGAGATTAGGTTTTGAATTAAAAAGACTATGGTTAGTGTTTGACCTAGTAGCCACATGTTCTGAGCATTAAAATCTGGTCTTTCTCAGGCGCAGCCAAAAACAGCAGTAACTCTATAGCTTCACACTCAAGTATTGCTTAAATCTAAAAACAATTCTTCTTGCAGCATATTTCATACATGGGTTTTACCCTGTAACAGTTTTTCCTGATACCGTCCCTTGCTGTCCTAACCAACTTTTTGTAACATGTATGATCTAAAATGGGTTGTGAAAAAAACCTACTTAATGTGCTTTGATGCAAAAAGGCTTTCTGAGGTGTTCCTGTATCAATTAAAAAAGGAGTTATTAAAAACGAGGAAATGCCTTCACATTATGCTCTGGTGTGTTACTTATACAGTGTTAAAACTTCATCTTTAACATTTCTCTGCCTATGTAAGTAGTCCTCTCAACTCTGTTCCCTGAATGCTTTAAAAGCAGGCAGCTGGTGCACACATACATCAGCTTATGCATGTGTTATCCTCTAACAACCAAGAATGCAACGCTATGGCCTCCACGTCATAGAGACATTCTCCCCTCTGCTAAGGCACTGTACAGCTCCTCGTCTACGGCCTCATAACGTGCTGCTCGATTGTTCAAGAAGTAGATCTGGTCCGTGGTGAGGCGTGGGTCATATCCCTCCCTCTGCAGCCTAGTTTTCTGGATTTTGAATGTACCTACACAGGAAAAAACAGGTTTTTAAAAATATTAATTAAGAACATAAATACATACATTTTATACAGCAAGTAAAAGCTGAATTTGAAAAACACATTAACTTTTTCATTTTTAATTTGCATTATTTTGAATGAGCTGATACTGGCAATATGAATCAATTCTAACTGCTGCCTTTAATTGAAAATAAAGTAAGAAATGTACTTTATGATGTTGATTTTGAGACAGCTTCAGGGTGGTTATTTTGTGAACTGCAGTGTTTGACCCTCTTGTATGTACATAAACAAACTAGAAAGCACTCGGAAAGCGCAAACCTCCGCCAAAGTAGCTCACACATTGCTATTACATCTATAAGCAATAGTTCCATGATAAAGTTACCATCATAATATAATTCCTTGACCCTAAAAATCCACACCTAGCACTTGGAATCATGTTGATATTGTTATTAGTTAGACAGTTATTGACCAAAACAATTGTTCACTAATGGGAATTACCTGGATCACCACAAAAATTGAATCATTTTTAAGCTGGGCTATTACCAACATCTCCTGAAAAATTCAGCAAAATCCATCCAGTAGTTTTTGTGTAATCTTGCTAACAAACAAACAAACTAACACAAGCTGGCAAAAACATAACCTCTTTGGTGGAAGTAAATATGCTGACATCCAATGACACCTTGTAAATGCTACACAGTGTGAACATTTCAGGAGTTCTGTCTTAGTTGCTTTTCAAAGTAAGTAACCCAGTTATGATTGACCTATGAAGCTAAGAAATGTTTACAAGGAACTGCTGTTTGTGCCTCAACAAAGACTTCCTCTTTCCCTCTAACCTGCTAGTATGCTTTTACACTTAAAGAGCCCATATAATGCTTTTTGAGTTTTATATGTCCTGTACTGTCTTTTACATGTCCCTTTGCATGATAGAGCACTTCAACGCACAAGACAAAAAGCTCCTGCCATCAGGACTTCTCCCAATTCCTGTTTGCAACTTCAGTAGGTGCCTGAAACGGCTTCTTCCTCTGGCCCCACTAAATAGACCTTCAAGTGTAACTTCCTACTTCTGTTTTGTCAGCAGTTTAAGCCTCCTGGCTCAGGCTGACAACCTCAGTGTCGAGCAGAGTACTTGAAAACATGCAACAAGCAGATCTGACCAATTACCACAGAGAAGACTGGTAAGCCAGTCAGAGCAGACTGAGCCCACTTGGGGAAGGGAGCTTTAAAGTAACAGGAGTAACAAGCACGATTGTGAACAAACCATAGCAGTCATTAAAATCAATATATGAAGCCAAGTTACAGCAAAATACAACCTCTTAAAACACCATTCTGTGCCCCGGCACACTTGAAATACACATTCCAATACAGTGGGTGGAGGTATGCACTTAATTTAGGCCCTAGTCCGACAAAAAACTGAAGACGACGTAACAACCACGGCAACTATCTGTTTGAGTTCTCTTGCAGATATAGTTTGCTGCTGCTGTGGATGCTTACATTAATTTGAGAGGCCAACAACAACGACCCTTTCCCTGCTTCCACACCTATGGTGCAGGGGGACAAAAAAAAGCTCCTGTAGACTGAATACCCTTGTATAAGAACTACACAAGACTTTCAGAACTGCCTTTGCAACTCTTCTTGCTCTTCTATGACTACACTGACAACTCCTGTACATAGTAGTCCAGTACACTTAAATCAGGCCAGAGACCCCCTCAAAAAGCAGACTTATAAAATAAACCAGTTTGTGTGGTCTGATCTGTGCCCGGAAAACCACCAGAACACTTTACTTCCTGTTTTTTCATTAAAAAGAATTGCCTCAAAAAGAAACGAGGAACTTTTGGTAGGTAATTACCTAAGCTTGACCATAGAAAACAGAACTTACAATGAATCATCAGGAAATCAAAATAATAACTAGGAAATGTAAATATGATTGAATATTTGGTATCATAAATGCAAATTACATCTGACTGATCAAGTGGGCTGTCAGTGAGTTTTTTTTTAGTGAAATGAGACAATTGGAGGAGCAACTGTGGAAAGCAGGGAGATTAATTAAAAATCCTACTGCTGCCTTGCTATGGCAGCTTAACTATTACAAAACAGAATTTATCAAACCCATTAGACCTGAAGAAACATAGGTGTGCTATAACCTTCAAGAGTTGGAGCAATGTCTTTGAAGAATGAGAAATGTTAATGATTTTAAATTGAGTGGTGATTCAAAAATGTTGATGAATTTTCGGACAGAGTCTGATTTGAAGTTAAAGCCAACTCTTTCAAGTCTCAATCTGCTACAAAGGATGAAAAAGACATTAATATTAAATGCAATTTTCTAGAGAACATTTGGTTTTGGAGGGGGCATCTACAGGGCACCTATTGGTCTAAATTAGTTTATGAAAAAATATGTACATATTATTTTGGACCATTACCAAATTAGACATAATGCTGACAGCTTTACATTCACATCCAATCAATGGCTAATTTGTTTATACTCATCTGGTTATATAATTTCACTTTACCTGTAGTGTCGACATGCGGTGAGATTCGCAGAAACACCGGGCGAGCATATGAAGGAAGTGCACGCTGGATTTTCTGCAGGAAACCGTCAAAGTCAAAACTTCCTGTGGTGTCTGCTATGGCAGCCATGCCTGCCTTACCTTCGACACCTAAGACGACAGATCACGATAAATGCATGTATAGTCATGAAAACAATACACAATAAATGCACAACAGGTATGAACTTAATATAAAACATTAAATTGAATTTGGCTGTATTCATTCTCAAGATGCTATACATGATGAAGTGGTGGTCGGTGTTTTCCTGGACATAAACACAACGCGCTTTATTCTATGTTCTCATGCTTCTTCAACTGAAACTAAAAATAATATGGACATTTAACTTTTGGTGCACTGAAATGGATTTATATTTGTAGTATTCATCACAATTCAACAGAAAAATGAGTTATATTAGGACAGATAATCTTGAGTGTTTAATGTTTTTTCCCCCCTTGTCTCAACACATCCTCCTCTCTCTTGCTCAGCACAGCTGAGGCAACACTAAGCACCTCTGGCTTATCAACAACCATTTCTCATCATGGATTTACCCCCAGAAAGAAGAATTTCAGTATTTCTAAACTGTACATTGCCAGTGAGTGTTCAGGGAGAACCATAGCATGGTGCCTTCTGACAATGGATAAGAGCGCCTTTAAATAGCAGGCCCCCTGAAAGTAAACACACTGGATGCATGACAGCTCCTTCTTGCGACACCTTGGCTTTAAACCAGGCATGTGTTTATTACCTTTTCTCTGCTGCCACAGCCCTGACACATTCTCTCTCCCTTCTTTAAATTTTGATAAAAAATATACAATACATTGGAAACGTCATTTCAACAGTAAATTATGAAACAGACACTAAAATACCCACAATAATTTGTCCTACCAGTGACTTGTGTCACTGTATAGCTAATGCTGCGAAACTTCAGAGTAAAAGCATTCTGGAGGCAGTTTCTCCAACGAAATGGCTAATCAGGCTTTTACTTTGAAAAGCAATACACCAAAATTGTAAATGCATGATGTTTAAATTGCCTGTGACATATTCTATAGATATGGACATGGATTTCTGCTGAAACAAGGTAAACATAGGTCTCTGTCTTTAATTTTCCTGTCTATTGTGTGACACCTGCATGGATCACACAGAGCAAAGGCTGGCCTCCTATTCTCCAGATTCTCAGCACATGTGCTGCTGAAGTCATCCCAGCAGTTTGTAAAAACTGATATGCTTTCCAAAATGAAAATCATCATGGTAGAAATTAGTACCAGCGTGGTGGGCGGCAGTGTTGTAGAACTCGAGTCCAGGACTCGGACTCGAGTCTGACTCGAGTCCTGATTTGTAGGACGATTTGTAGGACTCGTGCACTGATGACTCGGACTTGGACTCCGACTCGAGCTCTGGCTTTATTAGGACTTGGGGGAGGACTTGGGCTTATTTATCAATGAATCCTTCGTATTTTTACTATTTTTTTATTTACTATTTCTTCTGGTATAAGGTCCTCATATCAGCAGGGGTGGATTTAGGATTGAAGAAGATCCGGGGCTTAGCCCGGACATTGCTTTTGAATTGTGGTTGAAAAGAACAATTAAAAAACAAAAACAAATAACACTGTCCTGGACAAATTAAGGCACTTTGCTGATGAGCAGTGGGCCAAATTACCTGTCAACAGGTGCAGAAGACTGATTGAGAGTTACAGAAAACACTTGATTGCAGTGATTATTCAACAAAATATTAGTTTACAGGTCCCATCATCATTTCTGTTGAACCACAATTCAAAAAACCATAATAGACATGCATATACTTATATATATATGTATATATATATGTTAAATAAACTTAATATAACATTTCCATGTATGTGTGTATAACTTAATATAACATATCATGTGTGTGTGTATATATATATATATATATAGTATATATATATATATATATATATATATATATATATATATATAATATATATATAAAATATATATATTATATATTTTTTATATAAATATATTTTATATATTTTATATATGTGTGTGTATATATATATATATATATATATATACATACACACACACACACACACATATATATATATTTATATACATAAATACATGGAAATGTTATTTTAAGTTTATTTAACATATTTCAAACATCTGAACTTAATACATTCTTGAAAAAGAACAACAAACTCATAACACTTGTTGCTTAAATTTGCAGTCCTCTGACAGCTAATAAAGTTCTGTCGAAATGGAGAAAACTGTATTATTAATTTTTAATGAAGACATTTTTAATTTGCATGTCATTTCTCAGGCTTTGCAAAAGTGGAAAGCTGAAGAGCATCTAGCCTCTTGGCTCAGACTCAATATTGAGGACTCAGACTTAGGCTTAGGGAACTTTTCCAGTACTTGGGCTAAGGTACTGAGGACTCGACCTGGACTTGACTCAGGTGAGAGGACTCGACTCGGACTCGAACTTTGGTGACTCGACTACAACACTGGTGGGCGGTGAGAGTTAGCATGAGGTGTTGTGGGGCTATTTGGACAAAACACCTATGATGGGAGGTCCCCCCTTGATGACCCCCGTGATTTTTCAGCTCTTACTGCTCATCAGTCTATGTAGTAAAGTTGGTGGGCCAGTAAGAGGCCATGTGGTGGAGTAGATAACACTGGCATTGCCACTACCTGGAGCTTGCATGTATGCAGCCCGGGTCAGTTAAAGGTGATAATGCTGTGGTGAATGTAGATGTCAATGTGGTTAGGGGTCTCATCACTGACCCCTTATCCTGTCATTATGGCACAAATACCTTGTGTTTCCTTTAAATGGGCCACAGGCAGTCATGCAGCCAAAGTGCTGGTGGAGCAGCCGTTAGATAGACTTGGTCATTTTAATGTACAATGTGCAATATATCTAACACTGTCACTGCTGCGGCTGCTCTGTGCCAGATACTACCTCAATATTATTCATCCAGTGCAATACAATTATTCTATAAATAAAAATGTGTGATATATATTCATCTGCGAGTATTAATCACCATTGTGCACTACAAGTATTCGGTAAATATTCAACCATCCTGTGCAATAAATTTCTTTATATTTGTTTATAGTCTTAATATTTATTCTTTTTGATCTTATATTTGTACATAGAGTCAATTGCACTGTCCTGTAGGATTTTATCTTGTATATTTTCTGTACTTATACTTCACTTATAACTATTTTATACTTTACGTTAAAGTTGCACTGAAAAAGGAGAAGCTCTCGAATTTTATTGTACATTCAGTATATTGACACTAAAAGCATTCTTTTTAGTTCTATTCTTCTTCTTCCTTCTTTAATGAGACCGAGGTCAGTTCGAGGAGTTCTGTCATCAGTTTAGATCATCTTCAAACAGACAGAGGTGCTGCTGCTGGAAACAGACATACTCTCTTAAGGCAGGAGTAACATGTGCACCTTGCACAGCAGATTTTCCTCAATCAAAGTAATTACAGGGACACCAGGGCTATTTTTAAATACTCTGGGGTTCAGTGTTAACACATTACTGTCCAATCCAAGCTCAGATCAGTAAGAAAACAAAGTTAATCACCTGGCACAGACACGCCGTACACAGCCACATCCGTCTGACCCAGAAGACTGCTGAGTATTCCCTCCACTTCAGTGGTAGAGACATTTTCTCCTCTCCAGCGGAATGTGTCTCCACCACGGTCACGAAAGTACATATAGCCCAGGTCATCCATCACCAACACATCACCTAGTGTAGACACACAGCAAGCAAAGACTTGACAGTCATGTGTGAAGAAAAGTCCGTGTCCAGATGGAAGCATGGCAAAAGTACTCCTCCAACTGAGCACAGAAAGAAGAGCTTTGCTACATGACATGTCTGTTTTTAAGGAATAGGATCACCAAATGTCTCATTCAAAGACTACATGAAAATTTAGAATAAGCACTGTAAGCTGTGATACGTGTAAAGGTGTAATAACAGCAACATAAACATGTAATAAATTTCTCTTCAACCTGATATATATGCAGAATCATTTTTCTTGAAGACATCATTAGCAATCTTCTTCCTGGTAGCATCCTGGTTGGCATAGCCATCAAAACGCCGTAATGGGTCCTGCTGATTGATGCGACCCACCAGAAGTCCAGGCTCCCCTGCACAAAAAAAAAAAGAGTGCTTTCAGAAAATTAAAACTATATCTAATGTTCCTCAAGCAAAGTCATTATTGTAGAGTATGTGTTAGTTACCAGGACGACAAGGTATACAGAGACCCCTGCTGTCACGGAGCAGCTCCATGCTGTCCTCGTTCACCCTCACCAGACGGATGGGGTACACAAAGGGGAGAATGCGACTGTTGAATCCACACGCTCCCACCTGCCCACACAGATTTTGATTATTTGTGATCCAGTTCATTTTTATGCGTGTAGATCAGAGGAACAAACTGACTGCTAACCTTTCCATCCATGTTGGCAATGCTGCAGTTGCACTCAGTTGCTCCGTAGAATTCGCCAATCTGCTTCACCCTAAATCTTTCTGTGAAGGCCTCCCACACACTTGGCCGTAACCCGTTTCCCACAGCCAGTCGAACCTTGTGGGTTTTTTCAGATGGCCGCTCTGGCTGAGACAAGAGGTAGCGGCAGATTTCCCCGATGTACTGAACCACCTTTGATGGGAAAGCTTCTTGTTATTCAAGCAAAACATTCTCATAATTAATCTTTCATGGCTATTGATTCGACTGAATAT
This sequence comes from Cetoscarus ocellatus, assembly GCA_037902135.1. Classification (NCBI taxonomy): domain Eukaryota; kingdom Metazoa; phylum Chordata; class Actinopteri; order Labriformes; family Labridae; genus Cetoscarus; species Cetoscarus ocellatus. The sequence goes on along the minus strand of JBAMNC010000744.1, from coordinate 880,318 downwards.
GGCACTTCAAAACCATTTCCAGGCATTAGCTCTTACAGTGCAGTTGTATTTAATGCAGTCTTCCCAGAAGCGGCTGGCAGAGAATTTCTTTTTCACTACCACAGTGACACCATTAATCAAACACTGACCAACTCCCATGATACCACCTGGAGAGAAGAGAGGCTATCACTTAATTTATGCAAACTTTAAACAGCGTGCATCAAGAGCTGGAGGCTTGATCACATACCTGCTGAGTGATAGAGAGGCAGGCAGTCATAGATAATGTCGTCCTTACGCATGCCAAAGGCAAAAAAGCCAAAGGCAGCGATTCTGTAGTAACTGTGGTGGGATCACAGGAGAGATTTTTAAACATCTGTCAGGCATTGAACTTCTCAGCAACTAAAACTCTGTAACTATGAGAGGCTTACCGGCTGTGAACCACAATGGCAGCCTTGGGCAGCCCTGTGGTGCCTGAGGTGTAGATATAAAACAGACGATCTGAAAAAAATAGAAGGAAGAAAGGAAAGTGTAGAGAGAGCATTATCAACACACTGTTGATCTGAGACTGATAAGATACCAACTTGAGCCCTTTTCACAGCATTTACAGAAATGAAATCATTACGCCTCAGGCTACTTACACGGATCCCTTAAGGATGTGGTATTGGTGTCAATTCACTCTCACATTAACAAAAGTGAGACATGGGCATCAGTAAGACTTCATTCATACCAATAACCATTAAAGATGTTTTTTATCATTTCCTTTATCCTATGGATTTTCTAAATGAAATAAAAAAGATGTCCCACACAACTTTTCTGGGTCCACAACGTCCAGCACTCCTCATATTTAATAGGTCCTGCTTAATCAAGTTACTGGTGTTTCCACTCTTGTTTAAAATCACACAGACAATGAATGCTGTACAGTTGGCGTTTTTTGTGTAAAAATGAGTCACACTTCTAACCAGCTCCTTCTCATGTCTGCTATGATCACACCTTAAATGTACAGGGATATATAAGGATATATCCTGACTGATGAAGCATGTAGAACAAAGTGGAAGGAGTTAAAACGGAGTTGTTAGCTATTATGACAAATGCTATTTCTCTTCAGTTTTTTATTAACTCTCAACTGGAATTGTTTTTTCATTTTCACCCCCATGTGCTCCTGTCTCACCTTTATTATGACTCTGATACTACCTACATAGCCTAAACAGAGAGGGGGCAACTCATTACAATTCTGCCACTAAGACATTCACATTTAAAGTAAAATGTTCAAGTGTAAATATGACGGCTTGAATCTATACAGTGAACAAAGCTTTTGAAGGTAATTACTGAAGGAACAAATTTACAACAGCTTTTAAATGTTAACCTGGCCAGTATGGACCCCTCACATCTTGATGGTTAACATATTTCTACAAATTTCACTGGTTTATCACTGGTTGTTTATGTTTATCACAAAAATATTTGTAAATCAAAAATTCCGGTTCTTATTCAGTGTAAAGCTAAATAGCTCACTGATTCATACTGCAGACAGCTGCTTAGGGAATTGTCACAGGGAGGCCATTTTGATTTAGTAAGAAACAGTGAGATAAAAGTTTGACTCATCATCATTTTTGAATAAAAGTTTTTTAAAAAAGGCAAACTTCAGTTTGTTTACATCTTCAGTTATCACACATGCAGAGCTCTCTGTGCACTCAGTGATCAACCTCTCTGACATGATGGAACAAATCATGGATTGCAGAAAAAAAATCAAACATGGGCTAGATATCTGTCGAGGAGTCTTGAGGCTTCCCAGACTGGTCTGTTTTTTTTTTTTTTTTACTGTTGTTCACTATGACACACCGCACTAGATGAATCAGCACTGACAGGTTGTAAATTGTGTAGCCTGACAACAGCATGTCTTTTACAAACCTAAATTAAGATAAATTATTCTCTTTAGGATTTTGAAATCCTTGGTTGGGTTAAAAGATTGTAGCTTCATTTGGGGATAATGCTAAGAAAATGTCCCAAAGCCAGAGAGGGGCAGGCAGTGCGATCTTGAGTTCAGTATTAATAACCTTGATTTTTATGAAAATAACTTCCTACAATGGTAATTTTGTTGTCTATGAAATCAGATATATTTATAGAAAAAAGGTCTGCTAACACAAAGTTAACGATTGTTAAGTTGATGTGGTTACAATAACTCTAGGGCCCTGCACGTCCTGGCAGCCCCTCTTGATTCATATTCTCATTTGCAGCATAAGATACAAACCACATTACTGAACTATTAATCAATTGGCCTCATTTAGCCTGCATTATGATGACTTTATGACAGTATTGCTGTACGCATGAAAATTAACAACACAGAGGGCTCACTGCTTAAAGGGATATGCCAACTTTTTTTTTTCTTTTTGTGTCTTGCTTCTCTCCCAAGTCCATGACAAGCGGTTAGACACCATTGTTTTGACTCTGCGTGCAGCAACGAGAAAGAGACGGGCAAAGCTCACCCACTGCTAGTTGGCTTAGCTCAAACACTAGGGGCTCTAATTTCGTAGACCAGGCGCAGGTGGGGCGCACCTGCCCTGCGCCGCGCCTGCGCCGTGCCGCGCCAACGGGGTGTGTCCAGGGCATTTTGCAAGTTTCGTGCACTGCGCAGTCTGGCGCAGGGAGGCGCACCCACGCCTCCGTCTCTCCCAGCGGCGCAAGTAGAACAGAGGGAGGAGAGAAGGCGTGAGTGGGTTTAACACAGCCGAGTGTAATCTTCACCAATCAAATGAACGCCTCTCCTCGACTTTAAATGCGCCGCGGGCGAGGCGCAGTGACAGTTTCACCTTGGTGGAGAAGGTGGTCAGAGCCGCTGTCACTTTTGCAGCAACTGGGAGAGCGCAGAGGCCACCGGGCCGCGCATAGGAGGCCACTATGCGCGTCACTGTGTGGACCACCTCTGATCTAACATCAGATATGACGGGACAATTAATATAGATACAAATGTATGTGCTGGTTCAGATGGTTACGTTAAATAGTGGTTACTGTGATTGTTTATTGCATTAAAATGTGCCTGACACTGTGGATACCTGCCTGTGAGGTTTTGGTGACGTGTGTGCACTGTGCGCCTGTCAGCCAAATCACCACTGCCCGGGGTGCCCCTCTCTTGCGCCGGGAATAGACCAGGTTGGAGCTGGCGAGCTTTCAGCGCACCTTCCGCACAGTTTTTTGGCACGAAATTGTCACTGCGCCAAGCTGAATCTTTCGATACCTCCCCCTGGTGCGCCGTCACACCCATCTCGGCGCAGCCGGTCTACCAAATTGCCAAATTGGCTGCGCACGGCAGTGCGCCAGACGAAATTACCACTGCGCGGGGTGCGTCAGGCTGCGCCACCCTGAGTTGCGCCAGGAAATTAGAGCCCTAGGAGTAAAGGGGTAGTGTTAGCCTGCCTCTGCCTACAGCACCCAGTGTTTGAGCTAAGCTAATTAGCGGTGGGCTAGCTTTGCCTGTCTCTTTCTTGTTACTGCACGCACAGCTCAAAGAATGGTGTCTATCTGCTTGTCATGGACTCGGGAGTGAGGCAAAGAAAAAAAAGTTGGCATATCCCTTTAATGATCTTTATGAGCTTACAGACTACAAACCCCCTTTTCTTCTGTTTTGGGAGGGGGTATTTTGTGTCTTTACTGATAGGAGAGAGGGAGACAGTGGATAGGGCTGTGAAAGGGGGTGAGAGAGAATAGGGGAGGACACTCTGCAAACTGACCACAGGCTGGATTCAAACCCTTAAAAACATGTTTTAAGTGGAGGACCATATTACTAGCTGTTAAGTGGTATAGGATTGAATTTGTGAACAATGCTCCTTCACCTCTTAAATTTTTATTTTCTTAAAAATCTAGGTTACTGGGAAATTAAAAAGATTTAAAGGCAAGCTGGGAGCCTGCTGCTCCAATGGTTCTGAAAAGTGGGTTAGTCTGCCTTAAATCTATTCAAGCCCTTACTAAGAAGATTGATTTAAGGAGAGTTATTATGCTAGACCAGAACTGCACAAAGAAAGTTTTAATAAGGTTTCCTTTACACCAAGATAGTTTATCAGTCATGATAAATTTGGAGAAAACAGAAAGTTCAATGTAAAATGAGACACTTAGCACCTTCATATAGTGAAGTGGAATGATCCCTGCTTTATGAGCAGCAAATTGACTGTGAGACAAGTGATCAAATGGGGCTTTTCAACCAAGTCGATCATTATTTAACTTTTTGGGTCACCCTCATAACAGATATTAAGGAGGTACACGAAGTCCCTGGTTCAGCGCGTGTATCTTTTTTGGGTCACAGTTTTGGGGTCAGTTCAGTTGTGACAGTCTAGGAGTGTTTTTTATTCTGTTTAATTCTCGGGCATTAAGGCAAACTTTACAGGAACAACCAGGGGTCGTAGAGTAGAAAAATATAGTATTATTATTTTATTCCTAAACAATTTCAATGTTTGACTATTTTATGTCAGTCTGCTGCTTATCATTTTAAATTAAATGAATGTGTTTGCAAGCTCCCTTTCAAGAAAAGAGCGTTTTTTTCTAAACACTGAATTGGCGCCAACAGATCTGAGGGTGGCTGATAACTGGCCAACTCAAGCCCCATCTAAATGCATCAAAATGACGTAAAAACACTGATAAATCACTTACCATTCATGCCTTTTGCAGGAACACAAGGTGAAGGAGGATGTCTGGATCCAGAGGCTAATATTGGGTCCAAATGATGAGCATTCAGATGGGCCAGGTATTCTACACTGAGATCTCCTGTACAGAACCGTACCATGGACTGGCTGAAGGACGAACAGACCTCCAACATGGCTACAATTTGGTTAGAGCAACAAGAAGGAAAAGAGGAGAATTAGCTTACAGAAGAATCGATGTATGAATCTATACCTACATGCTGGGAGATATTGAATGAGTGCAGCTGAAATCAAAATAAACTTGGTTGTACCTAAATTCTACGCCTAAAATGCAGGTATAAAAAGTGCAAAATATTATACACTGGTAGAAGTACAAGCATTTAAATACAATTTTAAGCAACTACAATTAAAAGTTAACCTGACACAACAGATACACCATTCAGTCATTTTCTGATAACAGATATTAAATCAGGCTGATCCAACTGCACTGCAAGGTTAAGAAAATGTAGAATCCTGTTAAAATACTCAAGTAAGCATAAAAACATTCTCAGAGCACAGAGTAAAAGAAACTTAGCTGGAAAAGTCACTTAAGTCACTAGTATTTGTTCTAGTATACAATGTTATGGTAAACACTTTTACTAGAGCAAAACAATATAACCAGAGAATTATTAACCAATATATTTCTAAAATTAGATATTTAAGATATCAGGAAAATGTACACAATGTGAGTCCTAGTTTTGCAAACGCATGCTGTACTTGGGGAAGAAAAAAGCCAAGCATATGAAAACAGATACCCAGTAAATGTGTTATTCTTGGCAAAATTGGGTAGAGTATTAAACCAGAATCATTTAAGTTTTCAGTATTTTGTTGGAATTGAGTGTGGTGCTAAACTTTGTACCAGAATAGAAGTTATGAGTTTTAGTATTCCGACTAGAGAGACAGTGAATAGTGTCAGAAAAGGGGCAAGAGAGCAGGCGAAGGTGCGCCACACGCCAGACCACAGGCGGGAATCAAACCAAGGTCGTCGAGGCAGGCCTACATACATTTAAACTTGGCAGATGTAACTCTGTCGGCTTCTGGCCACCCCAAGTTTATTCTTTTGACTCAGTGTTCAGATGCAAATTAAATTTTAGAGAAGTACAATGCTTTTGACATAAATAGCTCATGTTGTAGTTACAGAATTCATTTACAAAAACACTCAAAACAAACACAAGAACAAACAAAAGCCACTCAATCACAGAAGTACTTAATGAGTAATAAAATAAGAAGCTTTCCTTCCCAGCTTAAATGCCTTTGAAACGTACTGTTTCAAATGTCCTTGGCCTTAAAGAGGATTCAGGACAAAGGCTGAGGACACTGGGAACAATAGATTGATGCAAGTACAAGTCAAATGAAGAAAGCTGTGTGATGCACAAACCTACATGTAAATTGTATCTGTGGGAGGGCGGTCGATGAGACTTGAATTTTAAAGGTTTCAAGAACAAGAAGTAAAACTGTTAACTTATCTCAATATTGTTCTGACCAATAAACTATGGTAGCCTTGAAGTGCAAACAACACTTAATAAAAAAGAAAAAAACAAAACAAAACAAATAAAAACAAATGAGAAACACATAAACAATTAAAAATATAAAACACAAAAGCAACTACTGATCAAAAAATTAAATAACAAAAAAAACAACAAATATAGGAATTCTCATTAACAAACCAAAAAAACAAATACAAATCTGAAAAAAACACAAGTCAAAAAACATTACGATGCATAAAAACAAAACAAGAAATGCAATATCAAAACAACAAAAAGGGAGATAAATGAAAAAACACAACACCACTGTGTTTAACTGGTGAGTGATTTTTATTTGTTGTTAATGCATTGTTGTTTTTATTCTTTAGTCAATATTTTTCAGTGTTTTTATGATGATTCCATATTTGTTCTTTTGGTTTTTATTTGTCTTTCTGTTCTTTCGTTAGTTTTTATGTTTCTGAATTTGTCACTGTCTCAATTTGATTTATGTTTTTGATTTGCTGTTGTTTTGTGGTTTGTGTTTTATTTGTGTTGTTTTTATTTATTTGTCATTGTGTCTCTTTGTTTATGTCTGTGTTTTTTGGTCAGCTGTGTTTTTGGTGAGTATGTTTCTTATTTGTCTTCAAGCCCTTGTAAATTTGTATAACCTCTCTAGAACTGTATGCTCCAAAAGATGCGGGCCTGCTTGTAGTACCATCAGTCTCTAAAAGTAGTCTGGGACGTAGAGCCTTCAGTTATCAGGCTCCTCTTCCCTGGAATCATTTACCAACCACGGTTCAGTAGGCAGACTCTCTCTCTACCTTTAAGGTTAGACTTAAAACATTAACACAGACCTGAAACGTGTACTCATCTTAACAGAGCAGTTTTATACCCGTTATTCTACTTCTTACCATCAGCAAGCTCAGCTCCAAACACGATGGCCCGTGACCCCGACACTCCGATGCAGTGTAGGAGGGAATCATGGCGGAGGTTGAAGTTGATGAGTGCAGCCTCTACCCCAACTTTAGACAAGCCAAGCCAAAGTGCCACCTGTAACGGCCTGCTTTCCATGAAGAGAGCCACCACATCTCCTGGAACCCACCCCTGACCTCGTGCCCAATGGGCAACGGCGTTGGACACCTCATCCAGCTGGGTGAAGGTCCATGACTCCCCTGTGGCTTCATAGATCAGTGCAGGTTTATTTGGGTTCAGTTTGACTGTCTGGGCGAATATGGAGGGAATGTTACCTCCATTACGCATGTATCTCCACAGAGCCAGCTTCACCCTCACGAGCACATACAGGCCTCTGGTGAAGGTCAGACATGAGGACAAGGAGAAATAAGATAAGTAAACATCACACCCACAAGCACGAGCAGAGCAACATGTTTACATATTTCATTTACTTGAGGTCTCTTTTGGCTGTGCGTGCCGCAATGTAGAAGTATTTCCAGCTTCGTGAGCCCAAATATACCCCAAGGCCTGCTGCCAGGCTCCAGGACCAGGACACCCCGAAGAGACGCAGCAGTCCCACGGAACCCAGAGAGGCTGAGACACTCGCCGCATTGTGCATTCTTGCCATGGAGAAAATGGAGAGAGAGACGATCCTTTATGTTCAGACTGGCTTCACTGGGAGCCTAAATGGCTTGTGGCTGTTTTTCAAGAAGCTGAACTACAATAGCAGTGGCTGGTACAAAGGAAACTTTGGGATACTGAATGAAAGAAGTTCACAAACTACACAGCGAAGTTTAGCTAACAAAACATTTGAAGTTCTCAACTGGACTTGTGAAAATTAACACATAAATTGAACAGCACTTGTGGGTAACTCCTCACTCAACATGGCCCACAAGTCAATATGAAAATAAAACATGCACAATATCAAACTGAGTTTCCATATACAATGCACAGAGACCATATGCATTTGGTAACTGCCCCAGTAAATCTCTTCCATAAAAATTTACTGAATAATTTTCAAAAAAGATAGAAAAGACTATTGAACGTAATAACTTGTAAGTTAGTTATGAAAGTGATCTTAATATGGCAGGGATAATCAGTGAGGGAAATTTTACTAACACCCCATACCCATATATTTCCCATGTCAACTTTTCTTTCAGTGCCATTAAGAGAGCTACACACAGCTCTGTAGAGATTGTGAAGTCTGTCGAGTCCAAAACAAAAACTGGCCATTTTTGGAAGAAACATATTATGAAATGAAAAATGAATACTCTTTTCCAAACAACAGGTTTGCATGTTGACTCCTTAACTTATGTTTCACCTCTAACAACACACTATAAAGTATTAGACAAGAAAATTTCAGTACCATTGTGACTCTCTGCTGTTACCTAAAAACATTGGTATTTGTGATGAGTTTGAGGATAATGGCATATCAGATATTGGCAAAATTGTGCATCACTTATTCCTTTAATTATATTATTGAGCTATTATCTTCTAATAATACTATGCATTAGGGATGCCCTATATTGGATTTCTACCGATATGTCTGAACTTATTATCACTGATACCAATATGAATACTGATATTTTTTGTCAAGAGTGCAAAGTCTTTAATTTACAAACAATAGCATTTGTGCAATGAACTATGTAAAACCAGAAAAACAACATTTCCCTCTTGAAAAAATAAAAAAATCTTGCTTTTTAAATGTACCTATGCAATCACGATATGGTTCAGAATTTTGGTAAATTTGTATATAACGTTGATCCATGGCCAATATTAGAGCTGGGACATAAATCAAAGTTTACTCTCAATTAAAATTACTGCCTTCCACAATACAAAACTGATTAATCCAGATTAAGAGATTACTGTGCCACATGTGATGATTGACTTTTTTCCCTTTACGTTATTATTTTCAGCGTTGTTCTGAGGAATATGTTTTTCACAATTTTTTTTTATGTATTGTCTTTCTTTAAAGTTCAAAATGGCAGAGTTAAAAGCAAATACATTAAATGAAAACCAGCGGTGTGTGCTTTAGGATTAGTGCGTCATTTTGTTAATCATGCCCTCATGAGTCATATATATATGTGGCTGTAAATCTAAGCAAAAATGTCAATATCACCTGATACCTATATTCAACTTTTTAAGCAACTTGCTGCAATGGTAATATTATACTCTTAATATCATGAACCCTGAATATGCATCCCCGTCATTATCTTATATTCTGAGTTTAGCTCATTACATTCAGTATTTGAAGTTGTGTCAGGCTCAAAAATGCACATTTGGCTTAATTAGCTCGAAAAAGCTATACATTATTCTCTTTTGTTAAACTGTGAGTAATGTCTCATTGAGTGTGATATTTCTATGGCCTGTCAGGAAACCAAAGTTGCCCTTCCCTAGTTTTCAACATTGGTGGAAAATCCGCATCGGCTTTTTTCACCACAAACAACTTACCTCCAAGTCAGTAGACAGAAGCGATGTCACCTTTCACCCGATAACCCCTCTGGATCTACACAACCTATAGGTGACTTTCACGTAACGTGAGGAGTTTCAGTCTGTTTTCGAGAGCTGGGAGCGCAGCGGGGGGATTCACGGTGCCGTTACTAAGAGTAACACCAGTTAAAAAGTGTTACAACACTTTTACAATGACCTGCTAGTCAGCACAGATGTTAATCAGGAGGCTGGTGAACAATCAACATTTAAACGAGGAAGGGAAATAAGTCAGACGGACGCTAGCGAGTCCCATACCCTCACATATTCTTGAAATACTTAATTATTAATGCCAAACTTGCAGAAGAAGCCGAATCCAGCCCGAGAGTGATGAAGTGCCGTGCGGGTCAGACTACCCTCTGTACTCCATGTTGAATAGAGCCATTGCCGAGGAAGCACCGCCCACCTCTGGCATGAGCTTCCTTGAGAAGCGCAGGGATTCATCGAAGTCGGTGCCTGTCACAATTTTCTTAATTCTGATTGGGTAGAACAAACCCCGCCCATTTGCCTAACCACTAGAATTTCAAGTGGCTGCTATTGATAGTAGTGATACCGGCTTTGACTACTAAACAAGTGGATGTTGTGAAATGCAGTGAAAGTTCTCACTGTCACCCTACAAACCCTTCTGCACAGCCAATAATTCTCTAGATTCAAGGTCAGAACTAGAACTAGATAGACTATCTGTCAGTAAGAATGCTGCCTGACCCAATATTGAAGTTAATTTTCATCATTTATCCATGACGTGGGCTCTATCCTGGCTCATGTAAATATTGAGTTTTGATTTTAATAGTTGGAAGGTTGTTTGCCAAAGAATTTATGAATGGCTGGTTACACAACATGCAACTGGCCTGCTTGTCTGGAATTATCACATGATTAAGTTTGGTGTGTTTATGCAGAACAAAGAGATTGTTCTGTGTAAAAATCTTTGGCTTAAAGACTAAAGTGTTATTGGGAAATATAGATACTCATTTAATTTCACATGTTAAATGATTAAGGGATCTATTTTTAGCCTTTGAAAATGTGAGGAAGCTGTCTAGAGATCCTTTTTATTGCGCAAGTTTCATATTGATTGATATCCCCAAATCAAATTTTAATTTAATATTTATTTTTTTTGTTTTGTTTTTGGTCAGCCTCAGGAATTAAACTAAAAGCAGTACAGACATTGTGGTCTCACCCCAGCCAGTGATATGAGCAGACCCTGTTAGATACAGTTTTAGCCCAGAGCAGGAACATATCCTTTTCACTTGATTTATACAGCACATTTTGAAAACAGTTAAGTTTATCAGGTACACAGTGACTACCAGGCAGAAATAAATTAGAAAACAGAAAAACAAGTAAAAACTAAAGATTAAAACACATGATAAAAATACTATAAATGATGAGTGAAAATAAGACAAGATTTGAAAGAATCTCTGATTTCAAAAGGTAAGTTCTTCCATAATTTAGGGACCACAGCAGAGACAGGTCCTTGAGGTTTTTAATCTGACCTTTGGGACAAGTAGAAGCTGCTCTACAGACCTCAAAGATCTAGTGGGCTGTAGACTCAAAGCTGAAACAGGTGCTAATCCTTATAAAGACAAAAAACCCCAAAACAATAAATCTTAAAATTAATCCTAAAATAAACACTTGGTGATTGGAGAGAGGCCAGGATGGGGATGATATGTTCCCAGTTTCCATTACCTGTTAAAAGATGGCAGCATTTTGGACTAACTGTAGACATTAAGGCCTGATTTACACACGTGTTTCAAAATCATATCCATTGAAAGCAGAGTTGGCACGTTATCACCAAACAATGTATTACACATTTTTCTCATTACTTCTTAAAAATTGAGTACCTGTTGAGTACCTCACTATCAAATTAACTCACTTTACTGTAAAGTTGCTTATGACTTTTCCCACCATTGAAATGTATCTGTAACAGGTTTAACACAAAGATTACAATGGACAACAATGTTCTCTACATTCTTCCCCAAACACAAACTCAAAGAAAGATTACACTTGTGTTGCTGAAGTAGAGCTCGTTCTTTCCGTTTTATACTCCATGCTGCATTTAACTTTCCGGTCAGACACTGTACATACACATAATAATAATATCCCTGACCTAAAACAAAAAGTAACAAAATAAGAAAGAATTACTTTGATTATTAACTGCTATTTTGTTACTGTTTTAATAATTGTATTACCTACATATAGTCAGATAAACTGTAACGTGAGAGCAGTCATAGGTTACTGTACAAGTGAGAGACATCTTAAGTCTCAATGTGATTTTTATTTGGTGTGAATATATTGAATGAGCCAGTATGAGCACATGCATGCTCTCTATCTAAGGAATCATAAGGCTGGTAGTTTTTTACACAAGTGGTCAATTTGTTTCTGATATTGTCATCTAAATATACAGATTGAGGTGGACGCAATTTGAGAAATGTTTTACAATTTTTTACAGTGTTCATTTAAAGAGGTCATGTTGTGGTTTTGTTGTGGTTTCATACACCCTTTAATATGTTTTACATGTCTGATTTGCATGATAGAATGTCTCCATGCACAAGACAGCAAAGTCTACAGCATTGGGACTTCCCACATTCCTCCTGTGAACAGCACCAGGAGCTGCCTGAAGCGACTGATTCCCCTGAATAGACCTACTAGTGTGACATCCTGTTGACATGTCAGCAGTTCAGGCTCATTGGCTCTGGGTTACAAGCCCAGTGCAGTAGATAGATTGTTGAAAGAATGCAGAGCCATTGACAACTGCATTGAACAGAGCTAAACTGAATGATTGCCACAGAGAAGACCGGTAAGTGAATTAGAGCAAATTTGGCACACATGGGGAAGAAGACCTTAAAGAAGTGAGAATACAGGAGGATCGAAGTGTTCAGTGGGGGTAAAAATACCTAAATGTACTCTGGCAGTCATGGAAACTGAATATGTTAAACTGAGTGGAGGCATCATTTTAATGTGTAATATTTCCGCCCCTGTGATGTTTCGCCTCCACTGGGAATGTTGTGGAGAGGGAATGGAAAGAACGAGTGATCTCCCCATTTACTCTGTTTCCAGTGGTAGTAACAGAGGTGTGATATTGGAGAGAGGGAGGCACACAGACACAATGAGAGACAGGATGTTGTTGTGTGCCTTTTAAATGCAAATGAACACCTTCTGACCCCCATCCTCCTCTGTTCTCAGGAGTGTGGTGACATGAGTATGGTCGTTCTGGGTGTGCTGTAATTCACAGGTCCAACATCTGAGTTCAGAAGGAAATGGGACGCACCAGAACAGCTTTGTACTTGCATTGCTGTAGGTGAGGATCTGTACGTGAAGATACCAGGTAAGGGGCAGGTATTATTATTATTCTTGTTACCACGATGTTACAGTGACCCCAGATTCTGAACAGACCATCAATTTTCATGTTTTCAAACATGTATGGCCTACAAACTAAGAAACTGGCTTAATTTACATTTTGTTGATCTAACTACACCTGATTCCCAAATGTACAGTATCTACAATAATGCAGAAAATGGAAATCTATCATTAATATACAAAATAAAAACTAAAAAGATGTTTTTAAAACCAAGATAGAAATGTTTATATATTAGTTGTTGCAACACATACGTCAAAAAATAATTGTCTTCAATCTTTAGATCAAAAGTTCAAAAACAGGTTTGTCATTGCTGACTGAAGGCCTGTCTGTTTGTCTCTGAGCTATTTTCTGGTATCATGGGTCTCTGTGAAGCACAGCACACTCTAAAAAGTACCGCCCTCCTCAGCAGTATGTACACCCAAGGGTCCAAGATCTGGTTCCAGGAGGCCATGCGTAAACCAAGCAGAATGAAGCGATCTCTCTCATAGACTGATGTCATGGGGCTTTGGTTGAACTGCATTACAAGAATCTGGATCTAAGTTAGGAAACACAAAATAACTTACAGTGATTTAGCTGACACTGATCATCAGTACTATTCTTAAATGAAACTGAGGACGTATTCTGCATTATGAAAGAGGGATACTCACAAGAAAAGGGCTCCAGCACACACAGGAAACCACAATGATGACCGCCAGTTGCACCATCATCTCCAGGTCCAACGAACAAAACAAAGAAGAAGACGATGCAGATGATGAGCTCCGAGTTCGCTGAGATGTTGGGTTTGTATTATCTGAATGGGCTTTTATTCTGGCCTTTAGCAGTGCCAGACCGCTCAGTATGTTGCAGATCAGGGAGAGAGCGAGTGCAGAAAGGCCAAGACATGAGAAGGTCAAGACCAGATTTGTGTCAGCTGTAGTCCTCAGTCCATTGATGGGTAAAAAGCACCATGTTCCAGGAGACTGGGTGGTATAAGTCCCCACAGCAAAAAGAGGGAGAACTGCCAGAAAAAGGGCAAGAGATGACAGAAAGAAGACAACTGGCACCATGTGAGCCAATGTGATCATTGCAGCATGAAAGAAGGGCTGGGTGATGGCCACAAAGCGCTCCACTGCCATGGCACAACCCAACAGCAAAGGGCATAAGCCAAAAAACACCATACTAGCCCCAAAGATCTGACAGAACTCTTTTGTAGGCTTTTCTGGGTGCACCTTGCTCCGCTGATTCATGTGCAAATATAAAGCGAAGGCACCTGGGATTAAATGCCCCCCCAGGTCAGCCAAAAGCAAAGCCACTGTTAACAGCAGAAACGGTGCTTTGGACTGGCGGCGGAATCGGATTCGAGACTTGAGAAGGATGCCCAGAGCTGTGAGGTTTGAGATGACCCCAAATGTCATTGTGAAAACAGACATCACTAAACCTGCAGGCCTGACCGGTGACTCAGAGCTGCTGTTCAGCCAGGAGCTTGAGTCCTCTGAGAAGTTTATCCTCAGGTTTTGGTAATAAATGGAGGGAGCTGAAGGGGTAGAACTTAAAGTCATAAGTATCGACGATGTCCTCATCTTTTGGGTCACCTGCAGAGAATATCGGGCAGAGTTAGAATACTTCCATTCGTCTAAAGTTATTCATAATCAGCAGAACAAGAGAGCACTCTGAAATACAAAGATGTGCAATGAATACAGTGATACATAACTCACTTGGCCACCCAAACACCCCCAACAAGTGGCCTGCCAATGACACTTGGAATTTATTCCTTATTTAGAAGAGCCACTACTGCCTGGACAATAATAAAGAGGAGAGGATGGAAACCTTCCAAAGCCTGTTACATTGTCTCCAGTCTCCATATCATGCAGGCAAGGTGCAAAAAGACTGCTTTCTTGACTTTCTCATGCATGATTTTTGAAAAAGATCACTTAGAAAATGTGAATTTTCTTTCTTGATATTATGCTAAAACTGAAATCCAGTTGCTCTTCTTTTATTTAGAAGTTTTTCTCATTGTCCACATGTGCAAACCATGCTTTTGAGGAACTAAATGGGATTTAAAGGGATGACTGACAAAAAGGAGCACAATGGTGTGCAAATAATTTTTGTAGTGTGCATATTTACTAAAAGACAACATATTTTAGGAAGAGAAAGCAGAAAATAATTTTAACAAGCTATGTAAACATTCATTGCAGCTAAGTCTAGGCTGACTTTCTAGTACCAGTATGAAACAGTTCATCTGAAACACAGTTTCATGTCCCATTAATAAAGATTGAAAGCAGCACATTATATCCAGAAACGGGCACTAGAAAAATGAAGTAATGTTATTTTCAATTTTCACTGCATCAAATCTTTTCCCCAGTCCTTTCCATACATAATACCCCTTTCACACTGGCCAAAAAACCTGTTTAAACCCAGTAACAATCAGACCCTGTCGACAGTGAGATAGGGTGTAATCTGCCTTTTGACCCGGGTTGACTGACCCTGCAAGCGACACAGGTTTTTATCAGCTCTCCTCCGATTGGCTCCAGTGGGAACATCACACCTGGGTCAACCCACTATTTTACGGATGACATTGGTGTGACTTGCCCACGGCATAATATTGCGCCCGTCCCCTCCGTCTGTGACTTAGGCTACGTGACTCTTTGCCGTCTCAGCAACAAATTCCATCCGCCTTCGTATCATCAGCTCTTGAATGTCGTTCAGTCTGCGCCGAGTTTGTACATTTTTAAAGAGGGACAAATGTACAAAGTACAGAAAACAGTTGACCACCGTGTCCCGGCTTCTTTCCATTGTTTACATGGTCGTGTTTCGGCGCGCTGATGATGTCATCAACGTGATGATATCAGCTTGACGCACCAGAGGAAAAAAAACAGCCACACAGCTCGTCTGCTGGTGATTAGACCCAGGTCTGCTGGCAGTGGGAAAGGAGTCACTTACTGATTGTTAGCAGGTTAACCCGCATTGAACAACCCAGTGTTTACCTGCTAATTTTAGTGAGAAACCGGTATAAGAGACCTTTTAGTTGAAAGTTGAACTCTTTTTATGCCAATTTAAGTACATTCTGCACTAACATAATCAAAAAGAAAATGGTAACCCTCTCCAAAAAAGCCTGTCTTTGTAATGCATTGTAAACACACCATAGGCATATTTATAATGCACTTGCTCCTCACTGCTGTATAATCATAGTTAAAAGCACTCATAATAATTACTGCATCATAACAGCAATTATAAATCATTACAATGCCAGTGTTTATAATGAGTCATAAGCATACTTGTAGTTGGTGTTACTGTGCATATTAGCAATTAAAAATATTCATCATCCTTTATTATAATAAAAAAAAATCTTCTGTTTACTAACTATCACTACAAGGTCAACATTTACTGAGATCTTCATTAATGCAATACATTATAATCAACTACAAAAATAATGCAACATAAAGTAGTCATCGTTTATTCAAAGTGGACTGAAATAAATAAATAAAATCCACAAAATGCAAGAAAAACCAACCACATGTTGTAAACTTCATAACCAAACTTTACTTTTAACTAATTCTCACATTTACCATCAAGAAAACAAAAATTGCAGCCATATTTAAAACATAAACCTTTTTTCTAAAATGTCACAGGCCATTTTTCCATAGTATTTATTATTGAGCCCTCAATGTAGGAATGTCTATTGCCATTTGAGGATCAGAACATAAACTGGGATGGCAGCAAACAGGAAAATAAATAATAGAGGGATAAGCTGTTCGAAGCCTGGTCAAGGAGACAAATGTTAGCTCAAGAACAGCAAATCCAATATGGGTTTACATAACAAAATCACATCAGGAAAAGGCCCATTCTCGGTCTTCCAGGGGCTTAGTCATTTAAGTATGACCTTGTTTTGTGTACTGATAATATCATTAAAATTACTTACACGTCAAGTGGTTTGGACAAATAACCATGATAAACTACAATGGAGTTCAATAAATTAAGCAAAAATGTAGAAACTATGCATGAAAGGGTTAAATAAACGAAAACATCGGACATTTGCTCATAAATGGAATTTTTGTTGTTGACATGGCATGAGAGACAAAGATACAAACTCAGAGATACTGTGGTTCAAACTCCAAGCAGATGTGATGTAGAAATATGGGGAACTTGTGTCATTTTTACAAATTTGACGCGGTCACCCTCTGTCATTAAAAGTTCCTCTTTTCAACACTTTACTGTCACAACTTCACCTGCCGTCACCCACCATCACCTTGTGAAACCTTAACATCCCAGTGGCCTGTAGCTCCAGCTATAAATAGGTTCTGTCTATAGTTATGGTGTAAAGTGGCAGCACTTCACTCTGCAGACTCTTCCACAGCAACATCAGAAGAAGAGGATGATGGTATAATGTCGACACTTAACCCTTAAACGAGCTTCATATTAACTTTTGTTGTTGTTTGCTTGCACCATTAGACTTAGGTCTAAACTAACTTAAATATTTTTGCAGAAATAATTTAGTTTCTTAATTTGACAAATCAGTGAAAATTATTTTTAATGATTTGTTTGTAACACAACTACTTTCATGTCTGTTTCTGACGGATAAAAATAACTTCAGTAAGCTGTTGCTTATCCACAAACACTAAATTATCTGTATGGCCTTGACTAGAATTTGTTTTTGTTCTTTGTGGTAAAAGTGTTATATCCAAGTGTTACAAAATTAATTGGAATCAAGCAGTTATCAATATTTCAAGTGCTTCAACTCCCTTTTCTTCAAAACATACACCAGTGAGGTGTTAGAAAATCATTTCAGTGCACAGTCACAAAGAGTTACTTTTACAAGTTTTTGTGTCCATTTTTTGTGTTGTAACTTGGATGTGTGGTTTGTTTTTTCCCCTGAATTGTGTTGAGCTACTTCTTTAAGTGTAAAAATGTCTGGTTTGGCTGTACAACGTTAAATCACAATATTGAAATGACATGCCAGGACTTGTATCATAGAATCTGTCTGATGCCACATGTTAGTCATTGATGAAGCTTTGTTTGTTACAGATGCTGGTGAACCTGTAGGGCTGCATTGTTTTCAGTTTTCAGCTGCCTCTGCTCCAGACCACAACTTTGTTGAACTTTAAGCAAACCAGATAAGCTCAACACACATTTTAACACGTTTGTGCTGCTGAAAGTGAAATTAATAATGCTGCTGCAGTGGATTCACAAGGACAAACAATTTCAGCACAAATATGTGATATTTAATGCAAAGTGAGCACACTCTCTTAATGTTGCTGCTATTTGGTGACATCAAACTAGAGTATTAGAGAGCTTGATTTTTTTAGCACATTGCTGAGCTGTAACTTATGTTCATTGTAAACACAGCAATATAAATGAGATAAATTAAAAAAAATCTTTGAAATAGGATTGGTAATTTTTGTGAACAATTAAGATAGTTCAGTGTTGAATATTCTGAAATGCCTTATTTTATCCTTAGGTTTTAAAGTGGTTATATATTACCTTAACTCAAGTTCATGCAGTACATTCACTTTCAATGATTGCCAGAGTATGCTCACAGCTGCTAATGTTCAAAAAAACCCACAAGGTTACTACTGAGTACCTATGAACCTGATCCACCTCTATTCTCACTCTAACTTCATTAAAACTGCCGTTTCAAGCAGTTATGTTTCTCCCCTGTGATGTTTGCCTCCACTCTAGACATTGCAGAGACAGAATTAGGGGAATCCATTTGACCCCCCAGTTGCTCCATCTCCAGAGGTGGTATCAGAGGAATAATTTTGATGAAAGGGAAAAACCAGGAGTCAGCGGGAGACAGGAGCGCTGTGAATGTCTGTGCCTTTGTTTGTATGGAAAGCATGCACTATGTTGTGGGGTGTATTACAGCATAAATTGACATGAATATTAAGTCCTCATGCAATTCGTGCAAATATCTCGAGGTGTAATGATGACAGAGCTTTGTTTTGGTGCTTGTGCGCAAATGCACCGGGGAAAGGGCCTCTTTCTGAATTGAAGGACCCCCCTGATGCCCAGTCTGTTCTGATTGGTTGATGTTGCTCTGTGGTGTTTGCTCACCATTTTTTCAACAGCTCTGCATTCCTTCCACAATCTATGCTCTGAATTTGGTTTGTTACCCTGAGCCAGTGGGTTTAAACTAATGATGAAACAATGGCAGGACATCACAGTGGAAGGGTGACTGAGATGGGCTGAAGGGGTGAGCTATTTTTAAGCAGCTACTGGTGCTGTTCACAGGAGGAAAGGGAGAAGAACTGGTGCAGCAGACTATGTTTTCTTATGTATAGAAGTACTTTATCATGCAGAGGACACAAGTACAACACACTTTAGTGCTTATAAAACTTCAAAAAATATAATATAACCTCTTTCAAAAAAACAAACATATTAACCTAATAAAAAACCCTAACCCAACTACAATAAGTTATATTTTCCACAAACTACTCTTTTCTTAACATAATCGGCTTCAGAGCATCTATTGCTCTGAGTGGGACTGCAATAAAGCACAAAAAATCTGTGCTGTGATTCAGTGCAGTGGGTTTTGGATGTGTTTCTGCGGGTTTCATTTTGGTCAAGCATTTTGGTACACAGCCCTACTAATAACAATGCTTCCCTATTTTGGCCATTTTAGGGCCCTTTAGTGCACGAGGCTCAGGGCATGTGCCCTCTTTTGCCAAATGGCATAACCACCTATGCAAACGTTCTACTTTTTACTGTTTAATTATGTGGGACATATGGGAGTTTATCTTGTCTCAAACATGAGCTACACTTATTTTCTTTACTTCTGTATACTCTCTAAGATTTACCTCCTTCATTGTATTATTAAAAACCTTACTCTGATGTCTGAATGTCTACGTTACTCTTAAAATTGTTGATTACATTTGATAAAATATAAGAAACTAGCAAGAAGTCAGAACTTTCCCACTGAGATTAAAGCCTTCTGACGTAAAATCTTGTAAACTTTTGATTTAGTTCAACATTATACTACACCATCAAAAATGGTCACAATGAAGCAATCTGCCATTGAATGAAAAATGAATCATGAATGAATCTTACCTCTTTGACTCTGGATAATTTTGGAACAACTCATAAAAAAGGAGGGAAGGCAGATGTGTCCGTGTGGTCTGCAGACTTGCTCAGTTATCACAGTTCACCATCATCTGCTCTTGTTTTCCTCCCGTGCTCTTCCTCTGCCATTCTGACATTATCTCTTTCTCCAGAGTCCGGCTGTTTCTCTCCAGAGGCTCAGCAGCTATTTTATCTGCACATGCTGGACCTGCCCTTTAAAGCCTCCCTCCCCATGTGGATGTACCTCCTCTGTATCTTCATCTGCCCTGCTCATCATTTGAACCAGAGGGGATCTCAGCCATTACTCTCACTCTATAGTATTGATCCAGCGCTATGGCTGAATAGCTAAAGCAGTGTACAGAGTCAGGATGGACTAATGGAAACATTATCCCATTAACCTTCTCTAACAACTTTGAATGCAGTCACTTAAGAGTACTTGAAGGGATTTCCCTCAAACTTTGCACACACATCCACCCTGAGACAAGAATAAACTGGTTAGATTTTGGAGGTCAGAGGTCAGGCAATTGTGTCTCATGTTCAACCCTCGATCGTGAATGGGACATCTCAAAAGAAGATGGAGGGGCTTTCTTGTGCATGTGCCCACTCTTGGTGAAGGATCAGAATATTAGACTTTTTAGGTTCCATGTCAAAGATCTGGGTCATGGAGCCTTATTTTCATCCTTTGATTGTTAACACAGTATCTTGTAACCTTGTGAGTGGCCTAAAGTTGCATGGACCAATAGCTGTCCAATGGAGCAGGAAGAGGTTGGACTTATGAGCGAGCTGACAGCAGGACGTGACTGCTTGTGCAGAGTTTAGCATACATGCTATCAGCTTCAGAAGTAGATCTGGACAGCATTTCTTCGTTGACTGAAAAACCACTAACAACCCTACCAACCTCTCTACAGAAAGGATATTAAAGCTCCACTTTTGACATTTTTGGCCAGAGTTTGTTTTACAACCTGTCTTGTGTTATGTTCTTTACACTGCAGCAGTTACTACATTACCTGATTGCTCCCTATTATATGTGGTTAACAGAACAATTGTCCAATCACCTTGTGAAAATCCTTTGAGAGGGTCTCCCCATTCTGAAACAGCATCTCTGGGCTCTTTTCCAGATGGACTAGTAAAATATATTTAATGGTCAGGTTAAGTATCTTGTGCTGTGGGACAAAAAGGCAAATTTAATATTAATGTCAGCATAGACTCAAGGACTATTAAGTGTTGGTTATGCACCTTGTCAAGAGTGGATCAAAGTTAAGTTCAAATGATAATCTCATAAACTTGTTTTCTGTTGCCATCATCTCTGACTCTTGTATTGCAGGTTGCTCTGGATCATTGGTGAGGACGGCTTGCTGCTGTAGCCCTGCATAGCTTTGATTACTCCAACTGTTAATAATTAGCCTTTCATTTCTTTTCCATAATCATGATCATCATCATGATCATTGCTTATTTTAACTTCAGAATGATTATCTATTAAAATAAATGGTAGTTCCTACAAATGTCACACAGATATTAATCATTATTAGCATCATGGATGAGCTGCTGCCATTGACCTGCCTGACTCCAACGGCTTTATCCTACATCAACCAACATCAGCAACAGCATAAATTAACATACATTCTCATTTTTGTCACTATTAAACCAAATGTAAATGCAACTTCACTAAAACTACAATAAAACCAGTATCAGTCCTCTCCATTTCATAGTCATTGTAGCTGTTGATGTTGATATTTGAACAATCTCTTTTTCCAAGGTTATTGCTGCCAATACTACCACAATAGCTACTTTTTAACCATACAAACAAAATATAAAAAGAAAAAACTTATGGTCTGGTCAGCTACATTTTAATTATGAACATAAATTTTACATTTTGCTCCCTTTATCTCTGCCTCTCTTGCTATCCTCTCTAATCCCCATCACAACATGAACATGAGTCTAGTTCTGCTCAAGAAGTCCTGCCTGCTCAACAGAGAGGTTTTTCTTGCTACTGTAAATCTGGCTGAATGTGTCAAAGCTCTGTACTCATGGTGGATTCATGCTGGGTCTAGGTTAATTAACTCATTAAAAAATAAAAATGATAAGAAATGGAATGAAATGAAGTGTTTTAAGTAAATGAGGAGCATGACCTAGACCTCATCTTTTATTAAATATCTTAAGGTAACATTTGTTATTAAAGGACACCATACAAATAAAGGTTAATGAATTGATAGATATGTTTTGTCTGCTTCAGTCGGTTGTCAGTGGTTTTGTTTGCAACAAAATATAGCAAACATTATTTTAAGTACTTAAGTTTGTATAAAAACACTGTAAGGAGAGGAAATAATCTATCTAAAAATCCCAAAACTTTTGAACAATGTTGAACAAATGTTTGAACGAATATGTACTAAAATTCATTCCCTTTTCTGTAAATGTACATGCAAGTGTAATGGACTGTACTTGGAGTGAGTGATTGTGACTTTTCACTTACAATTTGTATTAGGGTCCTTGAATTTAGCTAGGATTTACAGAATACCACTTGACTGGGTCAATTTTTCAACTTGGAGAGTATAAACAGGAAAATAGCACCAATCTAAAACATTATTATTAGCAGTCAAAGCATATATGAACTATAATTATGTTTGGGAATGTTTGCAACTTCTATGTTATCCCTTCTAAAGTCTGTGCACGTGTCAGGCCACCCTGGTAAAGTCCGAACATGATCCACATGTTCAAGTACAGTACCAGTCTTAAAAAACAACAACAACAACAACAACAACAAAACATTTCTTATAGGCCAAATTCAGAACAGTCACATCATTTGAAATTTCATGACACAAAGTCCATTTAATTTCCCCTCTATTTTTATTTATTTATTTTTTTTTACAGCTGTTTGATGGAGACTTCACTGGTTGTGAAAAACAAGGGCCAGTTTTATAAACCTAAAGATTTACTGTAGAGCAGTCACTTGTGTTTTTTTCCACATAAACAGGATAAACCTGTTTATGTTTTATATCCTCTGCATGTGCTGCTTCTACACTGCCTGGCCAAAAAAAAAGTCGCCACCTGGATTTAACAAAGCAAATAGGTGCGAGCCTCCTATTGGATAATTACCGCATGGACGATTGTCTTTCAACAAGTTATTAAACCCCAGCTGATGCAATGAGTAGCTTCTCATTTCTTAAACAACCATGTCGAAAGACACATCCTGTGGTCATGGAAAAGATGTTAGTCTGTTCAAAAAGGGTCAAATCATTGGCATGCATCAAGCAAGAAGAGAAATCATCTAAGGAGATTGCAGAAACTACTAAAATTGGATTAAGAACTGTCCTGGAGGAAGGTCATGTGGTCTGATGAGTCCAGATTTACCCTGTCCCAGAGTGATGGGCACATCAGGGTAAGAAGAGAGGTAGATGAAGTGATGCACCCATTATGCCTTGTGCCTACTGTACAAGCCTGTGCTATGATCTGGGGTTGCTGCAGTTGGTCAGGTCTAGGTTCAGCAACATTTTTTTGCCCAAAGAATGAGGTCAGCTGACTACCTGAATGTACTGAATGACCAGGTTATTCCATCAATGGATTTTTTCTTCCCTATTCCAAGATGACAATGCAAGGATTCATTGGGCTCAAATTGTGAAAGAGTGGTTCAGGGAGCATGAGACATTTTCACACATGGATTGGCCACCACAGAGTCCAGACCTTAACCTCATAGAGAATCTTTGGGATGTGCTGGAGAAGGCTTTGCACAGTGGTCAGACTCTCCCATCATCAATACAAGCTCTTGATGAAAAAATTAATGCAACATTGGATGGAAATAAATCTTGTGACATTGCAGAAGCTTACTGAAACAATGTCACAACGAATGCATGCTGTAATGAAAGCTAAAGTTGGCCCAACAAAATATTAGAGTGTGTGACCCTTTTTTGTGGTGGCGACTTTTTTTTTGGCCAGGCAGTGTATCTTCAACGTTAAACAGCCTGATGCGTCTTCGGGCTAAACGCTAAGAGTGTGACGTAACTGAGCATCAGACAGGAAGGAAGGCATGTCATGACTAAGGTGACTTGGTGTGAACTCATCAACAAACTTATGCTACTGTGTTCATGGTTGCTGTGCTCTGAAATTTCGCATGAAAAACTTCTTATTTATTGACTTTAAGCTTCAGGAAAGACAAAAGCACATACAAACAATTCATACAATAAGAACAAATTCAAATAGCTTAAACATTGGAAGGCCTAAGGTACAAAAAATGGTAATACACAGTATGTCAAAGAAAAGAATAAAGCTCATCACTCAGAATATTCAAACTTGTGCAACAACCAGTGCATAAAACAGTGCTAATAATCTAAGAGGTGATTAAAAGGAAAGAAATCCCTGAAATTTCAAGTTTTAAAACATTTATCTAATAAACACTGTACCCCCCCCAAAAAAAACAAACAAACAAACAAACAAACAAAAAAAACCCAAGCAAAAACAAACAATAAAACCAAAACCCCCACACTTTTCTACCAGATAGAATACACATGAATGTTATGATACATCATGTTGCATGGAGAAGGAATGCATTCACCTGCTGTGCAAAAAAATAAAAAATAAAATAAAAATCTTCAGCAATATATACAGACTTATTACTATTTCCATTTCAAGTCCATATCTGACTTATATGTTTTTAACTCTTTGTTTTTGACTTCTTTTTTTTTTTTTTTTTAACTTTCAGATAGCCTTATGACTAGATATTTTGGACAAGTTCTACAAGAATACATCTCCCACTTTGTCTTTGCATGTCTGTTTCACATGAAACTCCCTTCAGTTTTAAACAGATATTAAATACGAGAAGCTTTTGAAGATTTTTTAAACCAATGGCATGAATTTAAATAATTATAATACTCAAATACAAAATATCAGAATCAAAGTAAGACACGTAATTAACTTCTATCATTAAAAACAAAAATTAACAACAATGCTTAAATATCTGAGTTTTTTTTTGTGAATTTGCAAAATTGAAGAGGGAACTTTTATTTTACCATGAATTTGCATACGTAGACTAGTTCCCTTTTAATACAAGAAAATACATGGACCAATGTAAAATAACATGAAACACATAAAGTAAACAAATTTTCTCTGTACAATGCTTTGCAGTCAAACTGTTTGGTGCATCAGCTTAAATAAATGGCAGTAGCTGTTTGTCTGAGATAGCAGTCTCTGGAGAGTGTGTGGATTTCTCCCATGTGACTTTTCAGCTTCTCAGATGCGAGACTCTCCGGTATCATGGCTGCTCTTGGATGCCTGAGGATGGCAGAGGCAGAGACACAATTCAATCAGACTTGACTGACACTTTCAGAGCTTAAAATCTGATGACAGGATGTAAGGTTTAAAAAAGATTTGACTCAGTAAGTTTCTAGGATCAGTGGGCCTTAAGTGGCCTTGCCTCAGGACCCGTCATCACCTTCCATAATTTTGAACCCAAATTTGCAGAAAACTTTCAACCACTCAGGTTTAACTAAATATTGCAGTTGGACCAGAGATGGAACAAAACAAGGTTGAACAAAGAGAGCAAAATGAAATGTTTTTAATAGCGCATCATTGTGGGAACCCCGTGTGGACATGCATACAATCATTTCACTCCATTTCTGGTGATTATCAGTACATCTTGTTAGTTTTGATAAATATCAGAGGACTCATTATCCAATGTTCTTATTACAAGAACATAAGATATACTCATTTTTCAAGTGAAAAAACAGCTTACTCATTATAATGGCAGAAGGGGAGTAAATTAAAATGGGTGTCCGCTTCAACACATCATGAACTCTTTGCTGCAGTATTTTACCTGCCCTGCATTTGTGACCCTCTAAAACTACTCTGTGTCACCCTTTTGGGTCCTGAACGAGCTACTGAGAACAATCATCGAAAGTTATCTTTGAGGGAAAAAACACAGATACTTGTTCTGAAATGAATAGATCAGTAAAGAGACCCCTCACCTCACCTATGCCCTGATGCACTATTGGTAAGTTACATAACCTCATTTTTTTTGACTAACATTATGTCACTTCAATCAATCTAATCACAGACACTATAAAACAGAAACAAACGTTACCAAAGCTTTGCTGGAGACGCTTGAACTGAACTCTGAGTATCTCTTCTTCTTTGGTGCACAGCAACTGGACAGGAAGCGTCCATACTCCTCTCTCACCTGGAACAGAATAAAAAATGAGTACTGCCCCAGAGAAAGTGGCAGAGATGGTATTAAAAATTTCAGAGGAGTGTGAATGACCTGTTTGGAAAAGAGACAGTGCATGACGAAGAGCATGACTCCCTGAAGGCTGCCAAAGATGGTGAACAGGTAAGACATGACAATTGTTGTTTCATCGAACTGGAAACATCCAAAGATCCACATGGTGCCCAACACACACAGCTGAGCCACTGCAGTGATGGTGAATGCCCTGCAGGGGGCAAAAGAGACACATGAGCGGGTCAAAACTCATGCACTGAAACTCTAGAATAGAAGTGGTGTCACATATGATCCCATATTCAGTTTATCCACAGCCACAGCTTGAAGGATTTTAGTGACTCACTTTATTTTCTGAAGATTGTTCAGGTCAGGGTTTAAACTGGAAAACTTCTGCGCCAGTTTCCACACAGTGATGAGAAAGAAGAAAATGTTTATCTGAAAGGCAACAGAGGGAAGGCTTTAAAAAAGCAATGAAGACAATTTAAGAACCTTTTCTCCTAAGTAATGATGTTCTTACTCACAATGATGATGACACAGACAGGGCCGTAGAAACTCCAAATGAATTCCTTGCTTAACCAACAACTGCAATGACGGTTCAGAGTTAATTGAGCCAACTAATAACACAAGGTCAGATTCAGGTGTAAGTCTGAATTAGAATAACATCAGTGTCTGTGGGGAGAACTCACTGTTTCTCAGTCCCGTATCCCTTGGCATGAACCAAGGCAGAGATGGCAACGATTAAAGCTGGTACTCCGTAGCCTCCTGCCATCATGTAGAGGGTTTTAAAGTTGGTGTTGAAGACCAGAACTACCATCCTGAAGAGTTGGATGCCCTCAAGGCACATCCAGCAAAATGCAGCCAGGAAGAAGAAATGCAGCAACCCTGCTACCACTGCACAGCCGACCTAAAGCAGGAGGGGAGCAAATGAGGGTGACAGATATGAGAAGAGTGAAGAAGATATACTGTGGATAGATACGGGTTTATATATTTAAAAGAACTACAAAAAAAGAACTAAAAAAACAGAAAAAATTACACTTAGTGTTGTTCAATATGTATTTATAAGTTTATTCAGTTTAAAATATGGTAATTATGGAGAGCTCCTTGTTAATTGGTTGTGCTGCTGCAAAGGACAGCAGAGTAGAGAGAGAGAAGGAGAGAGAGAGAGAGCGATAAGTGCAGCATGAACAGGAGCAGAGAAGAAAAGACTTCAGAGACACCAGTGGTAAGTTTATTTATTTCATTTAATTAGTAAAAGTAAATGTAAATGATATTACTGAAAGTAACTTAAAATTAACTTTTTGCATGAATAGGGCTGTTTTATTTCTACTACTTTGTAGGTCATAGATTAAGATTATTTAAATTTAATTTGGTGCAATTTTAGTGTTAATGTAATGTTAAAGATACTGCCAAATTTATTTTACAAATGACAAATCAGTTTATTTTATGGGTTGAGGATTTCAATATGTTTATTTATTTTCTGTCCCATCAATTTTGTGAAATTTATATGTCAATTTTCTATTTTGTTCAGGTTTTCAACCTATTCTTTTGAAGAAAAATAAATGAAAAGAAAAACTTCAAGAAACAAAGAATTGAGTTGTCCTGTGTCCTCTGGTGTCCCCTCCAGCCTTTCAAGTTCAGGCAGATCTGCAGTTCAGCCCTGAAGAACTTGACAACTACTGCAGTGTATACATTTAATGGAAAGTGAAAGGCAAGGGTGTTGTCTTGGTTGTGCTATTGGTAGAAAAAAATCTTGTCTAGTGAGGGTACATGTTCTGAGACAGGAATTGAGGATTTGAGGACCTTTAACCCTCAAAATGTATTTAGTTATTATTTGAGTCAAAATGGACATTGTAAAAAACAAACAAACAAAACAAAGCTCTTTAGACATACTGTTCACAAGCAAGGGGTCAAAATGGACAACAGTGACCTTGACTTATGACCTAAAAAATCTCAGCATTGCATGTCTTTGGTAAAAATGGACACTGGCATTACGTTTTGAAAAAAGAAATCCCTACAAGCATTCTTAAGGTACTACGCTCACCATCAAGGGGTCAACTTGAGGTCCTGTGACCTTTGACCAAAGACCTCTTAAATCTCATCAGGTCATCTTTGAGTCAGAGCGGATATTTGTTCAATGTTTAAATAAAGGACCTTATTGTGCTTTTTAAAATATCATTTTTCACAAGTAAGGATAAAATGACCTTCACCTTTTCCCTGTGGAAAAAACTGAACCCTCAGAGTCAGAGTGGACATTTATTCAAAGTTTGGGGAAAACATCTTAAAAATTCTTATGGTACTGTGTTTAAGAGCAAGGGATAAACATGAACACCAAAGACCTTGACCTCACACCTCCAGAATCTGATCAATTCATCCCAGAGTAGTTTTAAACCTGTGCAAAGTTTAGAGGAAAAAGGATTTGCTTTCTTGAGATAGATATGTTTATATTATGTTCATAAACAAGGGATAACTATGAGGTCTAATAACCTTGACCTTTTTTACTGTGACCAGCTAAATGTACTCTGATAATAACTGAGTCAGATATTACATTTGCTCAGTTCTGACCCCATTCTGATGCAGGGTTTGACCTTTAGCAGGTGGTTTTGACCATGTCTACCTGCCCAATTAATTGAGTGCCACCTTGTTATGTGTTACTTTGGAGTTAAATGGGCCAAATAAAGTCCCCAGTGAGTGCTGGGGACTTAGTTAAAAATACAGTCCCTTTGGCCGTTGCTGTAGCCTGGGTGGAATTACAATAAAATAAAAGCCAACATCATTCAATAGAAGTACTGTTTCTTCCTGTACTCTATTCAAATGGCTTTTTGAATATGTGCCCCTTCATCTTGGTGGTGCAGACCTCCTGACTGTTCCATCAGTATTTACCTTGTTCTTTGTGCTAGCGATGCCTATGAGGAAGATGAGGATGGCAATGAAGAGGCTGATGCACAGGTGCAGGTGGATAGTTGTTCTTGGGCTTTGGATGGAGTGGATCAACCAGAACGTCAGGATGCAGATGAACAGGCAGATGAGTGAGAGGGACAGACCCACCTGTGAGATCATTTTCAACTCAAACTTGTCCTGTTCAAAGACAAACAAACACATACAGGAGGCTGACGTTACAAAATAATAGAAACAGGCATTAATATTCTAAATTAAAGCTTTGGTTTTTGTAAGTTTTTGAGGACTAAAAAGTTATGATTGAAAGTAGATCGACCTGCCCATGTTATTAATTTGGAGAAGTAGCTTATCTAATATGATGGGGTTACCCAAATTTAACCTTATTTTCCTAACCATGCCATATAGAAGCACCTTGATTTACATAAAAATCAGCCAAATAAAACCTACAGCCCATTATGCTAAAGTCAGACTACACAATTTATCACGGTTGTAGAGACTTCCGTTGGCAAATGAGGTCCTGTTTAAGTAATGCATTAACACTGGTTGACATGCACTGATACTGAGCTGACTGTGTCTGAACACACAATGCACATCTAGTTATGACTTTTAATCAGAAACTAATAAATTACTTGGGCACCTCATATGTTACTAACAGCTCGTGCCATTTTCCCTCACAAAACTCTTGAGAGCTGCTGCAAAGACACGGAGAAGAGCATGCACCCCGAAGTTTGATAAAACCAGCAGAAGAAGACCAAGAGTCAAAACATTTCTGATTTTGTCTCATCTTTTCTAGTGTGTTGTTTATGATATTTCCCTTTCTAGTCCTTCTTTAGTGGAATCTCTGGCACTGTTTTTAATTGGTTTAAATCATATCTCAATGACAGAAAGTTTTATGTGAACATGGGGAAATGCCAGTCAGGACTCTACAATGCAAACTGTGGCGTCCCCCAGGGTTCGATTTTAGGTCCAACACTTTTTAATATTTATATGTTACCATTTATCATGTCATCAGGAAATCAACTTTCACAGCTATTTTGATGACACACAGCTTTACACTGCCGTGTCTCCTGATGACACAGGGCCCATTGATGCCCTTTTTAACATTTCCAGAGTGCGCCAGTTTCTCTCTCAGGCCAATGCAGAGACTCTTATCCATGCCTTTATTTCCTGTAGGATTGATTATTGTAATGCTCTTGTTTCTTTTCTTTCTGGTCTTCCGAAAAAGAATATTTCACAGCTTCAACTGCTTCAAAATTCAGCTGCACGCATGCTGACAAAGACCAGAAAGAGAGCCCACATCACCCCCATTTTAAAGTGTCTGCATTGGCTTCCTGTATCTTTTAGAATTGATTTTAAGGTTTCTTTTATTAGTTTTTAAATCCCTGAATGGTCTTGCTCCTTTTTCTTTATCTAATCTGCTTTTATCTTATGAACCTACAGAGCCCTCGGTCTTCAGGTAGTGGTCTTTTGATAGTACCAAAAGTTAGAACTAAAACATACGGTGAATCATCATTTCAATATTATGGCCCTCGTCTGTGGAACAGTCTACCTGAAGACCTGAGAGCAGCACCTACTGTTCATATTTTTAAAAGCAAACTCAAGACCTACCTTTTTAGTCTGGCTTTTAGCTGATTATATTTATTATTATTATTTAATCATATTAATGTATTCATTTTAACCCTCTTAATATGTTTTATTTCTCAATTTCAGCTCAGATTTATTGTTCAGAAATTTATTATCTGTTCATTGATTTTCGTTCTACTATCTTACCCTAGTACATTTTATCTCATTTTACCATATCATTATTTAAAATTTTATTTACCTATTTATTTTCCTATAGTACGCTTATTTATTTATTTATTTTAATCTGATTTCTTGTCATGATTTTTTATTGTTATTTGAGTTTTAGCTCCAGTGTTTCCTCATTTTTAATTAAAGATGGCGTTTCCTCAGTCCTTTTATTCGGTTTTCTGTTAGAATCTTTTCCTCATGTCTTTCTATGTGTGTGTGTAAGTGAGTGCGTCTGCTGTATGTGGATTTTGGGGTGGGGTTTTATTTTTCATTGCATTCAATTTTCTACTTTTTATCTATTTTCATTTATTTTGTTTCTTCATTTCTATGTGAAGCACTTTGTGCTACAACATTTTGTATGAAAAGTGCTATACAAATAAAGTTTGATTGACTGATTGATTGATGTCATGATTCGGCTTGTTTTGAGTTATTCAGTTTTATTTAATATTGTGTTCCTTGTGTTGCTGCTTTGACTCTGTTCCTGGTTTTAGTTATGTTACCCATTATGTGTTCATGTTGTGTCTTGTCGTTTGTTTCCTGTTTTATTTTGAAAGCCCTGTGTTCCTTGTGGTGTTTTCCTGCCCTCCCTTCTGTGTCTCCCTGATGATGATTGTCTCACCTGTGCTTGATGTTTCCCCCAGTGTCTTACGTCTCTGTGTTCTCAGTTCTCTTCGTTGGGTCATTCATCTTACCTGAGTCACTCCTCATGCATGTCTTCAGTGTCTCTGTCCTCCAGTGTTCCTCCAGTGAGTTTTGTAGTTTTGTTTGAACTTTTCAGTGACTTTAATTTGCACTTTGTTAAAGATTTGATTTTCTACTTTGTAAAGGATTGTTTTCGTGTTTGGACTTTTTGTTAAGGACTTGTTTTTGGACTTTTGATCCCTCTTTTAGTTTTAAATAAAGCATTTTTGTTAAATATGCAGTTGGGTTCTTCACCTTCATTTTTTCTTGTTAGTTCTTTGGGTACAAACTTTGACATTTAGGTTCTTTTTTTTTTTTTTTTTTTTTTAAATGGACAATTCCAGCCACAACATGCTAAAAGAAGACAAACATACAGGACCAAAGCAGGACCTGCAGACAGCAAGGGCTTTGCTTGTAACTGAAGGAAGCTTTGGCTGCATGGCAGAAGACTGGTAGGACAAAACTGTTGCTGGCACAGCCATGGACAAACTCTGACAGACTGGGAGATGGCTACAAGAATTGCCTGGCTACATATGTCAGCGGAAAGGCAGTGGTCAATGCGCTAAGATGTTTGACGTATTACATTAGGTCTTCATCATATTAGGTCTACATGACCAAATGATCCCAGGTGAAAGACTCAGACCAATTCTGTATGAATTTGAACATTTTAAACAGTTTTAGAATGCATTGAAACCTGTGCATATGAATCACTAAGGACTATCACTTAGCATCTGAAAGTATGTATGAACAGAGCCTGAGCTAGTAGTAATGGCTTGTTTGTGTTAATCCATTTTGGTCCATTGTTTGGAAAGTTTGGCCTCATCTGGTTGCATAATTTTGTGTTACATGGTGCTGCTAATCTCTTGTGTTCCAGACCTTTCGTGGCCATCTGGTGGTTGTGAGGCTGAAGACCTGGAAGCCACCTCCCCTTCACTGATTGCTGAGCAGCTACAGCTGGCTGAAAGCATAAATCCAGGCTTGCTCTTCCTGCTCACTTTCTTCTTTCCCATGGAAGACTGCTGCCACACCTGGTCCATTGTTTTGAATAAAAGTTTTCTGAAATGCAAGTAAACTGTGTGGCCCTCTCTTAAAGTTGTGATCTTCATGAGCTGTTCATAACAAAGTTAAAAGTGGTGTGATGTGTTGCACTCAGAATCATGTTAATACCATGTTTAGTTAGACAGTGTTCGTCTTTTACCAACATCTGAAAATTCCAGGAAAATCTGTCCAGTAGTTTTTGTGAAATCATGCTAACAAACAGACAAACAAACATACAGTAGCAAAATCATAACCTCCTTGGCAGAGGTAACAAAAAACAGGACATTTTACCTCAATATCATAGACTGCCAAGAGCACAGCAAAGCTGCTCAGGTGGTTGCAGGAGCACACAGTGTAAGCAGAATTGGACTCCACCACATCACATCCATCAGGAGACCATGTACCTCCGTGCAATGAGGAGTCCCAGAACACACACACGTAGCTGGAATTATTTCTCTGTAAAACAAAACAAAAGATAGGGAGGCAATATTGTAGATGTTTCATCTTCAAAGCCATTGATGTCATTGATGAAAACTAGGCCAATCAAACAATATTTCTATTAATAAATGAATTTTGACAGTTAATCACATTTAATTGCCGTGTTAATAACATGTGTAAAATATACCAGAAAACTACATTTTTAAGCTCACTTTGAAAGTGTAAAGCAATTTTTTTTTAACCAGGTTCTTGATTTGGAACAAAAAACAAAACCTCGTAATACCTTCTCTAGGTGGTGCAAAGTTAAATTGACTGGCTCTTGGAGATGGATTGTGTTTGGGTTGCTCACAGAGACAGTCACGACTTCTGAGTCGATCTGAAAGCGTTCCTTTTCTTTGGGTTTCATCCCGCTGTAGAAACCTACTTCAGATTCCCCTAGTTTTGAATAGCGCAGCATGGTCACTGCTGTAAAACCTTTTCACAAACATAAGAGGAAAACAGAGAATTAAAGGACCAGTCATTACAGTCACGTTATTTGTTTTCATCACAGCCATGGTGATTACCAGGGTAAGAAGAGGGATCTCCTGAAGCTGTCTTCATCTGGATGTCCAGCTGAGCTCGCTCCAATGATAACGTTGCAGCTCCTTGGGGTAAATCAGCTCCCTGATGCAACAACATCTTAAGCTCTGGACCCAGAAAAAAAGACCATCTTTTTATGAACATGCACCGATTTGTCTGTTTATGCCAAACAGAAATCTACCACTATGAGTTAAATTTTTAACTTTGTGAGAAGAAAGAATAGAAACAAAATGTCTGGAGTGGTTATACAAACCCTAATTCCAAAAGAGTTGGGACACGGAACAAATGTGAACATACTGAACAGAAAAGAGTTTCTTATAAACCCTTTATTAACCCATATCAATACTGAAAACAGCACAAAGACATCATATCTAAAGGTCCCATGTCCTGCAAAAACGATTTTCTTTGCATTTATTGTTGTTGTTAGAAGGGGCTTGGGGAGCAGGAGAACGTGACAGTTTTTTTTTTTTTTTAACTAAACTCTAAGTTCACAAACTCTATGCTCACAGAGAAATGCACTTTGCATCTTTAAAGAAAAAATCTCTTTAAAACAGCTCTGTTTTTACTTCCTGTTGTTTATCACGTAAAAGCTATACAGACTTCACCTCCGTGTGTGCTCATCACCGTCAGACCCCTATGACTCTATTGAAGTCCGCTCTGCTGCCTGTAACCCCTCACCCCCCCTTTTATCACACACCATTTTGGCATCAAATCAGTGCAGAGCTCACTGTCACAGGGTCCTGTAGCCTCCTTGCCCTCTCAAATCTGAGTGTTTCCAAATGGGAGAGAAAAACAGCTGCATCTGATCCTCTACTGATATTAAAAATTTTCATGTTCTTATTCAGTTTAAATCAACTCCTTGCTTAGACACCCAAGACATGATGTAAATGGTCACGCCAGGACATGAGACCTTAGATGTTTAAACTGATCAACTTTACTGCTTTTTAGAGATATACATAAGCTCTGTAACTGATGCCTGCACCACTTTCCAAAAACATTGGGACACAGTCAAGAAAAGAATGGGACAGTTTAATTGAGCTGATGATAAAAAATTAAAAGCTTTAACAACTGCCTCTCTTTCTTTTTATTATTTATCTCCATCTCACAGTTTCTCTTGTTCAACCAGAAAAATTAGCTGCACTGCTGCCAGGATTTCAAATTTGATCTTAACAGACACCCCTGCGGCATTTTTGACTATGATCTTTATTAAATAATTGAGGTAGCTTTGGCAACTTCTTTTTCAGGGGCATCCATGCTTATTTCATCAAGACCATGTCAAGCCACATTCTGCGCAAGGTACAGCATGGCTTCACATTTAGGTGTGGCAGATACTGTGGTATCATCCGTTGGAAAATCAGCAAAGCATGATGGATACAACCCCTGGAATTCCCCCTTAAATTGGACTTCCATGTAAGAGGATCTTAACCACTGGTCTGTATCTTCAGAGCATTCAGTTCTGGTGTAATGGATGCCTAGACAGTCAAGTCCAGAGATAAATGGAGATGTAGATCAAGCAAAAATTAGAAGAACTATTCCACTACTTTAAGAGTTGGTGTCACTTGTCCCCATATATTTAAAGAGTGTTGTTAGCAGAAAAGTTGTGCATGTCCAGGGCAGTAAAATAGATTTCCGCTGTATGTCACAAATCTTTTGGAGTAGGACTTGTATCTTTGTGAGTGACTTATTGCACCTGTGTACTTGGAGGTTATATTGGTTCCTGGGGGTGTCATGAGAGGTCCAATGAGCTTCACTGCTAGCTCCACCAAGTCCAGAAAGGTGGAGACTTTCCTGTTGTTTGGAGGAGCCAAGGCTCCTCCGGACAGTAGAGCATCAATGACAGACAGAAGACTCTGTGGGGGTTGAAGGGAAGGGAGGGGGAGCAACATGAGCATGTGCAGAGAGAGACAGGAGACAGAGTGAGTTAGAGGCAGACTTTCAGGCTGCATACTGCCTCAGGTCAAAATGAATAGACAACAAAGTTGCTCAGAAATCTGAAAAACATGTGACAGAGGCTGAAGAAAGCAGAACTTTTCCTTTTTTGGCTACCTCTGGGAAACTGAACACATTTTTGCATGATCTCACATCATTTTAATCTGACTTTATATGACACAGTACCTGCAGTAAGTCCTCTCCCTGCGGCCTTTTTGGATCCTTACTTTGTGTTAGCTCCATACAGCTTTCTTTTAACTGAATCACCAGTTCATGTGCAGCAGGGAATGTCTAGGAAAGCATTTTTTAAGAATGAAAAAGAAGTCAGAGGCAGAAGGTATTGACAGGATTTTCAAAGAAAGTGAATTCTTGCAGTTGTATTACCTCTTTCAAATATCTTGTGTCCTCAAAAACATCACAGTTTAATGCTGAGAAAACAGAAAGTTTTGTTATGATGAACAATCTTGTTAAGGATAGTTATCATGTTTGGTTATATTTTCAGCACAAACTAAAGGTTATTTACAAACCTGTAAAAAAGTGAAGTGCTCTTTAATCTTACCAGTGCAGATAGACTCTTTGTTGCCATAGTTAGTAGAGCCATTATGGCACACACACTCATGACCGCTGGCTCCACGGTGGCAGAATCCATTTCCGCAGATTGTTTTCTCAATCTCACATATGTCTGAATGTAAACACAGAAGGGAGAGGAAAACAGTAATGCTTTGTGTTTTAGTAAGTTCCACTGCAAGAGAAAATATCCTGTTTCATACATATGTCCGCAAACAAAGCACAGAGATAGTATTAGATGGGCTCAACACAACTAAACATTTGGGCTGTGCTCTGTAAGCATGTTGTGCTCTCAGAATCTTAACTTATTAAAAACATATATACCTCTTTCCATTTATGCAAAACTTAGCCAATGCACACATTTATTAGTCCACACAAATCCTCTCTATTTACTTATTTATTTTTGAATCACTCATCTATTTATTTTATTTCACTGACAGATACTTCATACAAATACACTGCTCATTAATCAATTCACAAATTAAATTCTCACACTTCTATTAAGTTAATACACTACTTTAGTTTATGCTTTAATATTTGCATTTTTTCTTCCATCATCCTACTGTATGTAAGGCATCATTGCATTAAAGCCAAGTAGTATTACTGTTTTTTGTGTAAGGCTCTGCTCTTAGTAAAAATTAAACAACTTTAACTTGAATTTTAGGATCAGTAACCCTGTCTGCCTTCTGTCTATCTATCTATTGCCTAATTCATGAATAACAAAATTTGCTTTCTAATATCAATGTTTTAATTTATTGGAATCTTTGAGAAACAACAAACATGCTTCAATTTCCCTCCTGCTTTTTCACACATTTTTTTGTTTAATTCAAAATCCAAACTGAAACGGTTTTCATGAGGTAATTTTCAGAGGCTGAAAAGTTTTTAAAATCTTGGCTCCAATTTCTTGTAAAAGCCCCTGTAAAGACTTAAAATTTATTTTAAAAAGTGTTTTTATTTAACAGGAGGCTGTGTTCTTAACCACTAAACCAAATGCCAGTTCTAAAAAACTTGAGTTTACAAAACTATCTCTCAAAATAATGATGAATAAAGCCATAATCCCTGCATGTCCATTAAATGTGCTGACAGTACGCCAGCTTATGGGAAAAATGATCTTCTCTCAAATTAAAAGAAAAGTAAATGTAACGCGCCATCTTTATGCTCGACTTGACCTGTCTGCTCAACATGTTAGAGCCACCAGAGACAGAAGAAGCAGATTTATGCTGAAAAGTAAGTTTTATTATACTGTATATTCAGGCCTCCCAACATTTCTTTGATTTGAAGTTTCATTTCTTTCCTGCTTTTATATTCCAGACTTTAAGATTTTAGACTCATTTTTTGGATATTGGTCCTTCAAAATAATGATTTTTTTTTTTATGAATGAAAGATTTAAAGCTAGGGTCGGTAATTTTGGAAAACTAGCATGAATTTGAATGTAGCATCTCCTCAGGACTCTGCCAAGCCCTTCCCCATTCCTCCCAGGAGCTCCCCTTCAAAACCACGCCCCCTGCTCACATGCACAAGCGCCGCTGATTTGCAACCATATGACTGATTCAACTCAAAACCGGTCCTCAGCATAACGTTTTGGTTTTGCACTACACCAAGTCATGTGTACACCAAAGCATTATCAAAGCAAAGTTAAAAAACAAACAAACATGGCAAGTTAGTTAGTACTCACAACCCGATGTCTCTTGTTTTTGCCCTGGCTTTGTCCAAATTCTTTTTTGTTTCAGCCTTCTCTGCCTCCATCTTTCTTCTCTTCCTCTGTTTAGCAGGAGGAGCAGTTATCGAGATATAGGTAGTTTCTCTGCCATTCTCCACATAGCTGTCAAGTCTCCTGTTTTGGCCGTGACAAAATTCCTCTGCCTCTCCAAACTGAGCTCTGTCACTAGCTGAATGGGGCGGTAATGCACC
Organism: Cetoscarus ocellatus; assembly: GCA_037902135.1. Taxonomy (NCBI): domain Eukaryota; kingdom Metazoa; phylum Chordata; class Actinopteri; order Labriformes; family Labridae; genus Cetoscarus; species Cetoscarus ocellatus. Next base: position 842,353 of record JBAMNC010000744.1, on the reverse strand, counting down.
AAAATGATGGATGCCAACCGCCGTAAAACCGAAGAAGAAAAAGCCTCGCGAGAACTGCCACCTGCAGTAGCTGGGTGGCAGTTGTCACGAGATTAGAGCCCACAGCGGCAACAAACCAAGAAAAACAAAGTGTTTATTTTAGATTTCTTGACTTGTCTTAAATGTAAGGGATACTGGAGCTTGGTTGGGGTTGTGGGACGGCTCCCAGCGGGCTTCCCTTATTTTCAAAGCCAAAACTTGACAGGTAAGCATTCTCCAGCGTACTTGGATCCCTCTTAGCTCGGCTATGAGCATTGAATCAGGGTCAGTGTGTGCCAGCAAAATGTACACGCAGAAGGTGGGCAGAACGGCAATACGGGATTTATTTGGTTTAATAAATTCGGTATGAATCATCGTGATTCGTTGGTGTTTTCTCTGTTTTACTCCTGCTGCAGACAGCGGCTATTTTTTGCTGTCTTTTAAGAACACATCATGCACTGATTGCCATCGGGACATAATGATCATTTTAACCAGTATAACAAAAAGTGTATCTAAATCAAATTACCAAGCCAAGCTTTAACAATCCAGTACAGAAACTTACACCACCATCTTACACCACGTGAATAAGCAAACATTCCTGTTTGGCCAATCCCAGTGCTCAAACAACCATGTGTTGATAAATGTGGCAGCTAAAAGCAATCATTTAAAAAATAAATGGGAGTCTCAGTCATTTCATCTGCAAAAAGGTGCTGAGATTCTGTTTGAAAATATGTTTTTTTTTATTGAGAAAGTCAGACTTTTGGCTATACCTAAATAGTGCATTTTAACAAAAAGACTTATAATTTCATAAATAAAGCATAAACAGTGCAGGTTTACATGATCAGACCCCTTGTAGTAGACAACTTGGACTGCTGGGCTCAGCAGGGATTCACTCAGCTTGATAAATGCTGATCTGTGTGCACACCCACTTATTGGACGTACACACATTTTAAAAATGAAGGCCATTGGCTCTATGATTTAAAACACAAAGTTTAGTGCAGCACTTTTACTGTGTTCACGGCCACAGACAGCTTCTCTTCATCACCCAGGATGTATAAAAGGCAAGACAAGGCACAGATCTTCAGCAGGCAAAGATATTATTACCTGCAGTGTGACACAGAGGAAAAACCTGCCAAGCAAATTCACCTAATTCTGCACATAAAGTAGAATTAAGTTGGTGGCACATTTCTAGCTTAGGAATGATAGCAGGGATAAAATGCTCAGGGTTATTACTGTTGAGGAGAGAGGGAGCATGACTATGTAGAGGCACCTAAGTACATCTCTGAGGCCATGGCCAAAAAGATCTCACTGCTGAAAGTGATGAAACCTCTCTAAAGGTTAATTCAATAATGCACAGGCTCACAGTTTTGGTCTTATCACATGCTAATAGAAGATTCATTCCTACTGTGCATATGTTTCAAATGGATCGACTATCTGTAGATCAATTTACTCTGCACTGAAAAACTCAGATCTAATTGAGAGTATTTGTCCAGTTTCAAGACAAAAAGTCACGCTAGACTTATTATAATCCACATTTCCTTACATGTCCGGAATAAGATCTTATTTAAAGGTATAAAAACAACAAATAATGCCTGAGTTGCTTGTAATAATAAGTGAAATAATCTGCCAATAAGACAAGACAAATTTAACTTGAGCAGATATTAAACCTGAATTTATAACCTTCACTGAGTCAAACTTCCTTGTTTCATTGGCAAATATGTTCTCGTCATTACAAGCAATTCAATGCCTTATTTTTGCCTTTCATTCCTTAAAGTACGACATTCATCATGACTGGATAAGTGAATGTGGATTAGAATAAGTGTTTTGGATCTTTTTGACTTGAAAATAGACAAACACACTTGCCTAGATCTGAGTTTTTGCAGTGATATGTTTATCAGTGCATTACAGAGTGGGAAAACTGAAAACCTACTGAAATATTTGGATTTTCATCTCGGAATTTCACATTGACTTACATAGAAACTAGAACAAGTTTTCAGTCAGTGTTGTCCAATATTTCAAAAAACAGCCAACCAGGCATCAATAATATTATCAATCAAGTCTGAAGACAAGTTTACTTTAAAGCTAAAATGAGTCCTAATTATTTTAAGAAATAGTCTAAGGCACAGCATTAGATGAAATGAGCTAATGACAGAGTTTGAAGCATGGTAATAATTATTTTGCACATGGTGTCATAGGCCCTACCTTCACATTGCCCCTGATTGCTGGTGTAGGATGATTCACCAGATTTCAGTCCAAAACCAGCCTTGCAGACACAATGATAGCTCCCGGGTGTGTTGAAGCAGGTGGCGTTCTGATCACAAATGTCGACCTGCTTACATTCGTCAATGTCTGTGAATGAGCAGGGAGGAGATTCATGAGAACAGTGGAATGAAGAGAAACCAGAAGTTGGTTACAAATATTTTTCACATGAAGAGGACACTCATGTATCTGCTAAGCATTGAGACACAAAGAGCTACACTTTTTCTCTATGGGGCAGTATACGTTATATGGAAAACCTTGTGCAATGACCAACACAAGCCTCTTCCTCGCTTAGAAGAGAGCAATCATAAGCACTTTCTCATCAGAATTTCAGGGTAACCTTCCCCGAACATACCCTGATTATCTTGTTCACTCTTAAAATGTAAATTTTCCTGCATGTGGCAAATTAGGCAGTGGAAGGAAGGGAAAATATGAAAGCGCTGGTATAGAGTTAAATCCATGCCAAAAGTGTTGTAATTTGAAAATAAAACAAGATTGAAAAAATAAAAACTTGAAACTGAATTTCAATGTTTGTTCATGAATAAAAAAAAATGCTAACTTGAATAAGTGTTCTGTTTAAGTATACTTTTGATTCAGCTCTTTAATTATTTAATAGAACATTTCATTCTCTTTTTCACTCTGAAATATATTATAACATGTGGTATGTCATTTTTTTCAGTTTCAGGATTAATATTTTCAGATTCATCGGGTTCATATTAATTTTTTTCACCTTCAGATCTTATTTTCCCAGTTTCAAACTTTTGGCCATGTTCTGGTGTCTGCGTGGGGGTGGGGGTGGCATCAACTAAGAAGTGAGTGGCAGCATAGCAAAGCATCCTAAAGTGATGTTGCCTTCAGGAAACGTGGGCAATTTGATACATATTACCCAACACTTTTTCTACACTGTATTCTCTTCATACCTGTAAATTAAGTGATGCCAAGGACAAAGATTCTTTTTACAAGGAATTCTAGACAACTCTTGGTAATTACTGATATATGAAAACTGATTGTTAAATTTAACACCCATGCCTAAAGAAACGATATTTCTTAATTCCACATAAGACTGTGAATTCAGCGCTGTGTCACAGCATGAATTATAATGGCTCATACAGGCACACAGGTAAGAGATGCTCTTTACAGATAAAATGCAGTGGAAATATTCCTAAATTTCATAACACTTTGTAATTTTTGAAACGTAGGGTCATCCAGAAAGACGTTTTTAAATGTGTTATGGGGCTTTTGAGCTGTTCTATGTTCACAATAAACACGAATTGATCAAAGGGGTTTTTATGTAAAGTTGGTCTAATTTATTACCTTAAGTTGGCAAAACTTAAAACGAGTAGTTTAAGGTCTGTTGTGGTCAGGCCAAGAAGATGGGGTTTGCATAAAGACATGATATTCTGGTGTGCAAGACTGGCACAGTAGTAAGCAAACACAAAGTATCAGATATGCTGCAGATATGCTGCTACTGGTCTGGGTTTCAATCCTGCCGAAGACTGTCTTTATCTTAAATAGTTTTTCTCTCAACTTAAAATTTTGGGTTTTGATCCAAATCTCAAACATCTAGTGCAGACAGTTAGGTTGAAATTTGAGTTTTCTGTATTTTTCGTTTGTTTTAGTGCATCATTTACGAGAATATTTTCTAGTCAGCCAGTGATGTATATCACTGCTCAGTTACATAACCATCATAACACGAACAAACATTATGTGAGATGAGATTTGAAAGTTACTTTTAATTTTTGATTTTTCTTTTGACTGAAGCATTTTTCTTAAAAAAATCTGGTCTAAACATGGGCATGGTTTCAGCATCTACAAGTAGACATTAAAATATCTGAAATATTTTTAAGATTTTTTCAACCACACACCGGGTGTTATTTCATCAGAACTTGAGGCACCTTCTCGTTGTTTTTTGTAAATTTTGTAATTTTATTAAGTCCTGGCCTGACAGTGAAGGTGGCCCGACAGTGGAGTCTGTAAATGAAATGACTGTGAGCAGGGATTTGCAGCCACACTGTTTTGGGGGCATTTGCCCACCGATGCAAAATCTTAGACCACCATATAAGGTGATGAGCACCATACCTTTACAGCGAGCGCTGTCACGATGGCTGAATGTCTTGTTTCCAGTTGTAGAGATGAACCCACTCTGACAAATGCAGGAATAATGTGGAATAGCATTTTTACAGACAGCGTGTGGACCACAGATGTTCCCCTGAGTGTAACACTCATTGATATCTGAAATGACATGTGCAAGTATAGAACATTTTGCAGTTGATGATGGAAGCTTTAAGCTAGGATCTTTGTATTAACTGAGCAAAATACCAGATAACGTACCTTGACATTTTTCAGATGAATCTGCAGAGAAATATTTTTTTTTTGATGGAGTTCCAAAACCATCTAAACATTGGCACTGGAAGCTTCCCACGGTGTTCATACAGTTTGCATTCTTTCCACAGATATCAATCATATACTTACACTCATCCACATCTTCAGAAAGGAAACAAAAGAGGGAAAATAAATTGTGATATTACCAAATAAGATTGTCACAGAGCTCCAAACAGATACTTTATAAAATATTTGTTTGAGTTTAATATAACATCATACTGCATATACACATTTTTAATTTGACAAAATACTGCATACTGTTATTTTTGAGTAACAAAAGCAAGGTGAGGCTATTATTAACAAGGGCAAGAAAAACACACAAAAAAAACTAAAAAATATGCTTGATATTTTTCTCTAAGCGGGGTAAGGTTACATTAATGATCTATATTTCATACCAATGCATGTATCTCCCACTGCATTAAATCCTTCTTGGCAGAGCAGGCAGGTCTCAGGGAGGGAGAGGTGCAGAGCTGAAAAACAAAAAATACTACTGGTCCTGATTTGCATCCATGTTTTCCATATAATAGAATTATTTTCTTTTTTAATATTCTTTGTGACAATGCAAACTCTCATTTGCATTTATGTCTCCAAAGGCACCGATAGATATTTGTAATCAGCAGCAACAAGCAAGAAACAAGATATTTAACAACCACCAGTTATTCAGCACAAGTGTGACCGATTCCTGAGACATTATGTGCTTTGTGTGACTTTGTGTAGCTAAGTTGTGTCAAAGACCAAAACAAGGGACATTTAAACAGTTTAATGTTTTTTCAGTAGTTTTTGTAAAGATGCAATATAGTTTCACTTGATTTATTATCTGAATTAAATTCTAGGAAAAGCTAGATTCAGGTTACAAAAAGTTTTTTTACACTTAAGATTTGGTTATCATCTGCACGTTTGTTGAAGATAGTAACCTTGCTCTTTAAAGGGGGAACAATTGAAGAGCATACATTTTGCCTCAACTCATATTATACCATAAATTCAGTTTTGATGATTGCTAGAATGTGCACAATCTCTTACATCAAAAAAGCCACATAAGTACCTCTGAGCTACATGTATTCTCAGTCTGTCTGAGAGACTCTATAAGAGCCCCTGAAACTTGAAGGCCACTTCCTGAAGTGGGTCATTGTGTTCTGATAGTTGACTGGTCTATTCTGTGCTGTAACACACCTGCTCTGCTCTGGGCTTGCTAATCCAAGACAATGGCTGTAACTGCTGATGAAACAATGGCAGAACATCACAATGATCATTTAATCTTAATTTTTATTTGTATAGCGATTCATTTATAACAAGTGTTATCTCAAGGCACTTTACAGTAGGGCAGGCTGGGGCCATACTCTTCATTTCATAGATATACATATATGCATATATGCATATGTACATATATATATAAAATACACATCTGCACATGTATGCATATACATATTACATCCAAATTCACCATGAGCACAGCACTGGGCCAACCTACAGTGCAGTGCATCTATAGGAGCTTTACAGTTACAGTGGAAAGAAAAAAACCTCTGTTTAGAGTTAGAAATCTTGAGTGGAGGCAGTCTCATGTTGAACAGCCATCCACCAAAGCTGTGTTGGGAGTGTGGGTGAAGGAAGGGGGATAGTAATGGAGGTATAATCAATAACAACCATGAAAAGAAAGACCAATCTAATGTCACCATTAACATCTACAATGGTTATAAGGTAGAGAGGACTGATGTTGGTAAGTAATACAACAGCATCTAGCTGAAATGCAGATATATTAGGTTAAACTGTTTTGAAAAATGTGGTGGTGGTATATACTGTATATACACCCAGAGATGTATCCATCCAGGCAGAGACAAAGGGATTAAAATACAAATTTATGATGCAACAAACTTATGGACGTCTAGACCTTAAATCCGTCCTCATCATATTGGTCTCTGCTGAATATAAATTTTGTGGCATCCAGTTTTCAATACGGTCCTCATGTCTAATGGTTGTAACGTTATTTATTATGAAGGTATAATCAATAACAACCATGGACAGAAAGGTCATTCTAATATTAACATTACCATCTATGTATGATCATTAGAAATTGGAAATGAATGAAGCTGATTATTAAAGCATCTAGTTGAAAGATTATCAAACTGGGTTTACCTGGTCTAAAAATATGAATCTGTTGATAGATGATGCAGGATAAATCACTTGGAGTCGAGAGGGTCCACAGCAGCAGGTCAATCATGATTTTTTTTTATCAAGGTCATACTAATATAGATGTGCTGTTTGCAGAAATACCATGTATTTAATTTTGTTTATCTCTCTGAAGTTAATATCAGGAACTGTAATTGTAGTAGAATGGGGCTAAAGCAAAGGCCAGATATTTGTAATTGTAATTATTGAAGCTTTGTAAGTCTACAGCAGCAGATCATCCACACCAACGATCCCAGGCAACCAAAATGAGAGGTCTAATTATAGTGCTGCGGGTATGACACACTTTTGAAGGCTGTTATGGAATTTTTGTATTGAATTGTGCCAAAAAGATGAGAGCAGAACCTGTGGATCTATGAGACAAATATGTATGTAATGTCTTGACATTAGAACAGGAGCTTGGGGTACAACCCAACGATACCACCAAAACTGAATTGTACATGAAATCTTGCAGTTTTAAACAGCACAAATCAAATGTAATAGAGTTAATATCTGACAATTGTACAAACACTGAAGCACACTATCTGACAGTTTGAATACTGAGCCTTAGGACAAAGCAGGTTGTCAGAAAGTCATGTCTTAATGCCAAATAGTTCTACAAGCACTTATAACAGACCGCAGAGATTTACCATAATTATTCAAGTATCATTTTAACACACTGAAATAATGCAACATCACTTTACTTTGAATGTTGTGGACATGCACAGACATTATAAGTGCCTTCCATACTATATTAAGTTACCTAAACACATTTGCCATCCAAACTTAAGTCATCAAAACTCAACTAGGACATTTTATAGGCTTAAACATTGACATTTACAATTCTCAAACAAAAGCCTATGGGATTCTTCCTTGTTTTGGATCATTGCTGATATTACGATCTGTAAAAATAATAATTGCTTGTAAGTTACAATGGAACAACAAAATGGAAGATATTTCCAATGTACATATGATGTCTTGTTGGTTGGCTATGATGTATGAATTATTGCTTATTTAAAAACTATGGCTATTGTTGTACTTGTTAGCAGTTTGTTTGTAAGCATCCTTTAAATCACACAACACTTTTTGGAGCTGTAAATTAGGGGGAGAAGCAAAAGTTCTGATACAGCAGATTTTTTGTCTTGTACATAGTACTAATTAAACTGTAAAATACTGGTGGCAAAAACAGTTGATGAGTGGCAGTTTAAACCATAACAGTAACACTTTTAATAATAATAATAATTACTGATAAACACTGTTAACTCCAAGACATTCTCCCGCAAAAGTCGTGGCATAGCAAAATGGTAACTGGCTAAGATTAGATATCAAATATCTCTTTGTACACAATATTTTCTCAATTCATTTCACCTTTTGCTGTCTGTATCCCCTGAAAGCTTCCCATGGCAGGTACTACTGACCAACATTTTGCTCTAAACACTGAGAGCAGTGCATTTGGGACTGATATACTTTAAATGTTTCAGCACCAGCCTTACTATAAGTCCACAAATACAACATTAAAATATTTTCTGTCAGCTGCAGTGGCAGTAAGGGTCTAATTTTAAGCACACTGACCAGACATAACAATATATGACCACCTGCCTGCTATTATGTTGGTCCTCCTTTTGCTTCTGTGCAACAAACTTCAATGCCCTGTGTATTCTGACACCTTTCTATCAGAACCAACATAAACTTCTTCAGCAATCTGAGCAACAGTTGCTAGTCTGTTGGATCAGAACACACGAGTCAGTCTTTGCTACCCAGGCGCGTCAATGAGCTATGGCTGCCTATGACCACCAGTTCACTTCTGTTCCTTCCTTGGAACATTTTAGATGGATACCGACCACTGCAGACCAGGAACACCCCACAAGAGCTGCAGTTCTGGAGATGCTCTGACCCAGTCGTCCAGCCATGACAATTTGGCCCTTGTCAATATTGCTCAAATCCTTACGCTTGCCCATTTTTCCTGCTTCTAGCACATCAACTCTGAACACAAAATGTTCACTTGCTGCCTAATATATCCAGCTCACTTACCGGTGCCATGATGAAGAGATAATCAGTGTTATTCACCTTACCTGTCGTTGGTCATAATCTTACGCCTGATCTGCGAATGTTGTGTGAACTGAATTTGCTTCAATACTAAAGTATATCCCCTTTTCCTCTGCTCTCATTTCCTCAGATTGTTCAAACTGAATCTGCACCATAAAACTAACAAAAAACCCCCCAAAAAAACACGTTAGCCTGTTTAATACACTTCCTTTGTGTTAGAAAACATCAGATGGCAAAAGCAAAAACCAGCTCTAGAGTTTCAGGCCACAGGAGTGCAGAGTCAGTCCACTGTTTTTGCATTTAGCACCAGATGGAGGTAATATTGAAACAGGAAGTCCTGTTACACTGTATTTTTTTCATTAGTGGTAAATATAAAACAATGACAATATTATGGTCCTTAGAGGAAAAAAGGACATAGGGCTTATGTCCCTTCTACTATGTATTTATGTCCTTCAAAATTATCTGTGCTATGCTTTTTCAAATGTGACTTGTGTAAGCTGTAGAAAGGAGATTGTGAAATAATAAAAAAATGATTCTTTTGAGATTGCAATCACTGTACCTCTTTTCAACAGAGTAAAACAAAATAGAGTCCCTAAATACTGTAACCAATAGCAACACAGGACTTTGTGCCTCTTGGGGCAGATGAGCAACACTGTGGTTACTATCATCTGAGCAGTAATGTGGACACTGAGCTGAGCTCATAGTTTAAAAATATCTCTTAAAAGCAGAAGAACAGGGGTTCTCTGTGTGGTGAGGTTGAGGCCCAGATATTGTCCTTTTCAGAAAAGCTGCTGTGGTCAGAGTCACTCTCCTTCTTTTACAATCAGTGGGTTTTGGTCTTCACACAGAATTCCAGTTCTGACGGCTGGGACTTTTTTTTTCCAGACTTTTGGCAATCTTCCAGTCTTGTGTCTTTTCTCCACAATCCCTTTTTGCATGTGCAGTGCTTTAGCCACAATATTAAGTTAATCAATTACCAGTAGAAGAAACTAGGCCTAAACAGGCATTTTAGAACAGTCAGTCTTAGTGTATATCCCCTTACTGCAAATAAGCTCCATCTCACTTTCTTTCCTCACTTTTCCAGAAATGCTGACATGAAAACAGCTTATTGAGTGATTGAGGAGGAAAAGTGAATAGAACCTTAATGAAATCAGCTGGTTGTCTCTGAAGTGGGCTTTTGAATACAATCCAAAGCAGCCATCATGTAAATTAACTTTGGATCAACCTATAATGGTTTCAGACAAAGAGGCAGAGCTGAGGAGAAACCTGAGGCCGTCTTAACAAACAGGTGCTATGTGTGAGGCTGAAGTCACGTCAACATCAAATCTGAAGTCTCCAACCACCTGGATAGCTGTGAATCATTCATACTAGGCTGTAAAGAGATCATGATTACTCATTTTTTAATAATGGATACTAGAGAGTGTTTTACTTTAAAAGGGTGACCAGATCATTACATATCCGTCTCTGTAGCTTGACTGTGCAAACTTTACATACAGGCTCTCTGTCTCTGTCACCTTTGAGATAAATGAAAAAGCAAAACCTGATATAAACTTGCAGGTAGATCTTGTGTTCATAAACTCTTCAAACTGGGCTTTAGGCTTAGGTGTGATTATATTTGACACAGCACATTAAGGGCCTGATCTACTAAGATCCAAAATAACAAATGTTAAATTGCGTGTGCAAACTAAAAAATTGCATGTGCTATTAGTGGACGTCTTGCGGGTGATCTGCTATCACTGCGTGCGCAACTGATAACAGGCACAAAAGTGGTGTGGACCGCCCTCTTTAAATGAGGATTTTGCGTGTGCTATCGACTGTCACCACGGAGAGTTTGGGAGAGCAGAGTGGCTGCAAATGAAAAATGAAGTTTGAAGCCATGGAGTTGGAGGCAATGAACACACTTGTGGTAACCTTTTTTGCCGTCTGTCATTTTGATGGTAAAGGTCGTCACTTTTCCCTCATGCCATATTTTTATCCGTCATTTTTAGTTTTCCTTTTCTGATTCCAATTGAACATAATCTAAATGACAGCATTCACATAGCTACACAGCTTCATCATCAACAACCTCTCATGTGAAGAGCAGTCTTACAGTTACGCATACACAGACCACGCAGGTACTCTTGCCTTTTACGCATTGACAGTGTCACACTCTCCATGCACAGCTTCTAAACCCACTGTCAGTGCGTGGAGAGTGTGATGCAGTTAGCTCAGAGTGACAAACGGAGTGATCATGGCTATGAAGGTTTTTTTTTTACACAGGTTAAATGACCTCCTCCGCGATGTAGAGCATAAAACACAGAGGGTTTACTTTACGCGTGTCTGCATAAGTATGAAGCCACACTGGATTGTCCCTCTTTTTCCAGTCCATCATAATGACAGACAGCCTCCAAGTCTTTCCGTCATTCATCAAAAAATTCAGTCATTGACGAGAAATATTCCGTTAATGCGACCCCTGTTTATTGCCACAATGACTGCAGCCCTCTGTTCGTAACGCTGTGGCTGTTTTGCACCTGCCTATCAAACGTGCTAAATTCAGACGCAAAAACACCGCTCGCCGTCAGTTGCGGTTTGATTAATCGCATTTGCTAAATGATCACATTTACATCTCCTCCTCCCAGTATTTTGCGCGTTCTGATCATCTGCATGTATTCTGGAGGACAGTCTAGGCTAGGGGTCAGCAATTAAGTTTGGCCTCTGGCCAAATTTTCCCAAGTCACTTTATGGCAGGCCAGAACATTATCAGGGGTTATTACATAGAGATGATTATTGAAAAAAAATGCTACCCCTGTTTTCCTATAACCAAGAATTTTAGTTGATTTTGCCTCTACAAGCATTAAAGGTAAGGTATAAGGGAGAGAGAGAGAAAGAGAGAGAGTGCACTGGGGCGATTGACACTTGGTGTCTCCATTACACACTGTATAAGAGACAAAAAATGTGAGCCATATGTATTAACACTGTTTGTACCAACAAACCAACAACTTGAATGGGTTTTTTAGGTGGAAAATAACAGCTTTCTGGAAAAAGCAAGTCATATGTTTTTGTGAATTTATTGCAATAATGAGGACATTTCATGCTTTTAACAGCTCTCCATTAAAAACAAACACTTCACAGTGAAGGTTCATACAGATGTGTCCCTGAGTTTTTTTTTTTTTTTTTAGTAATTAACAGCTCACTGATGAGCCACTGCTGTCCTTTTCATCCGTGCACATTTGTGCACTAATATACGTTTCTATGAGAGAGCATCAGTCAGTGAACAGTTTTATCCTGTCTGATCTGCTCTCAGATAAAATAAGAAACATCAGAACAGATGATAAAGTTTTTCTGTTTTTTCACTTATTCTGGGTGGTATGGCTCACTCCAAGCATCTTTTTCAAGAATCTCTCATCGAGAAAGAGCGGTCATATTTAGGTTCATAAAAAATAAAAATAAACCCATAACTACTTTAAAAGGGGCTCATTCAAGTTGTGCTGCTGTTACATCAGATTCTGGGTTATGGGAACCAACTTCTCCACTGTTGAGCAGCAAGTTTTTGGTTTCTTCCCTTTTTTTGCATCTCATCATGTCTGCCTCTCACCACAGAACCACTTCGGTTAATCAGATGTGCACTGATCGGACTTGTAACTTAAAAAATCATCCTTAGTCTGCAGAGATAAAAGTCTCTGTCTCGCTCGGTGACTTCACTCTGGTGTGGAGGCACTGGGTGGCAGCAGGAGGAGGTGTCAACTGTCTGCAGCGATGCTGTACCTGAGGTGTTTATGCTTGTCTGTTAATGATTGTCAAAGTTTTGTTTGCTAAGAAAAATGTCAAAAACTAATATAAAAGACATTTTCCAGATCATAGTGAGGACCAGAAATTATTACTGGCCACTATTGTCGACCCCTGGTCTAGGTACATGAGAGCGCTCAACTTCATGATGTGGACGGATTCAAGAACCAGTAATCTACCCATCAGTAATCAATAAAAACATCAGATCAGCTCAAACCAATGGATGAAACACACATTTTCATCAGTGTATGTACATCATTAATTGCAAAATTTCCAGCCGTTTTATTATCTAGCATTGTCTTTCTTAGTGTCACTACTAAGCAGCTGTTAAATATTCAGTGAGTCCACTTGACTGCCTCTTTATTGGGGCTCAGAAACAAGCCCATGACTCCTTCTGTTCTGTAAAATCGAGTTATACGATGTACAGCATGTTTGCTTGTTTGTCAGACTAAAGCCTTTAGTCTCACAGTTACAGCTCAGACTCAAGAAGATTTGTAGCAGAAAACAAGTCCATGTCAGTTTCAGAAATCATTGCAAGACTGGTAGTTAAATTGTAAAAAAAGATTTCAGTGTTTTTTCTGTCTTAGAAAATTCTTTAGAGAGTCAGAGGTGGAAAAAAATAGTAAAGAAATGGATGTTGCAAAATCTCAATAATTTGGAGATTGTGTCCCTTTGAATTTATTCCTCTTTCAGAGTCAGATTTATTCATTTTATTATGTTGTCACAGACAGTGGCAGCTATCTCCGCTGACAAAGTAAAACAGACATAAATTTGTCAAAAAAAGAGTGTGACTGACTGTGTTTAGCCCCAACTCTGGAACATTCAACAACTGCTGATGGCACATCCATCATTTTTGTGTCAAAGAAGATTAGGGCCACTGAAAAAAAAAGTTTCAGTTTCTTAAGCCTGTTGAAACAGTCAGATTTTTTAGATTAAATTCAGAATTCAGACTTTTAAAATTCTAAGAAAAAAGTCAGAAATCTGACTTTTTAATTCAAGGATTAAAATTAGAAATCTGACTTTTTATTTCTGAGATTGAACTTGGATTTCTGACTTTTTGGATTCTGAAATTTAGCTCAGAATTTCACAGATTTTAAAAATAAATTACAACCTTTTCTCAGTAGTTTGAATCTTCTTTCATTTTCTGGCCTTCTTTCAAGATGAGAATCATTATTAGTCTTATTTAATGGTGTGCAATTCCAATAGAGTTTGATAATTTGACTTTATTTTTACACCCTTGTGTTTACCTGTTTTCCTGGTCAAGCATGTTCATAAACCAGGTTCACAGAACATTTTTATGTTTCCCCAGCAGACCATTTTCCATCCAAACACATATGGGTGACAGATGTGACTCACCCAGAATCAGGAGGTTCCACCTGCCACTTGCCATACCGGGGGGGAGACACGGTCCAAAAACAGCCTTGTCTTGTCTTGTCTTGTCTTGTCTTCAAGATGCTCCACAGGTTGTCACAATGACTTTTAAAAAGAAAAAAAAGGGGCGACAGCAAATGCTGACACTAGTAAATAAAGTATAAATAAATGGTGGAGTCAGTGGTCTCTCAGCTTAGAAAACCTTCAGTTTTTCACTGCCTTCTCTCTCCTGCTCTTTCTCCTCTTTCAGTCTTGATCTGCTGTAATTACTGGGGTGATATGCTAAGCTGTCGAGTTTTGCTGATGAGGGGTTCCTCTCTCTCTCTTTCTCTCTCTGCCTCTTTCGATCGCCCCCTGTAAAGCAGAAGTTTGAGGTTGGCTCAGCCTAGAGTTACCTTCCAGACACTGCTCTGGTTGGGGTGGAGTTTTACTGAAAGGAAATGACTGTGCCTACTCACTCAGCTCTGCTTCCATGACAGCAGTGTATTATTTTCTATGTTTTTTTTCAGTGTTTCCACTCAGTCAGTCAGTTGGGGGTTACTCAGAATGTCACAGGGAGTTTAGACCTTTCATTGTTCAAACAAAGACCTGCTGCTGGCGGGTAAGCCCCTCTATAAGCAGACTTTTAGCTCAGAGTCTGATAATTATGTTGCTGACATATATATAGTTTTTGCATGGGAGTGTGCAAGACAATGAAACAATGATTAAAATGTCCAGCCTCAGTTTGGAAGATGCAGACATTGTAAAGACATGGACACATGTAGACATGCAGGGTATTATATTTTTGCAGATATCCCACTGGTGATATCACTGTTCTGATTTTGTCTGATACTGATGTTGATACAGATACAAACTGTAAAGAAAACTCTCTCCTAATTAAACAGCAAGTTTGCAGGGTGGTTTCCTGGGTCGATTCTGAAAAGGGGTTGATGAAAAACAAGAATGAAGTCTTCTCAAGTGCAAACATTAAACCAGCTTGAATTCAGACCTAAAACATCCTTAGAACACACCTAAAATTATAAGGAATAAAGATGAAAAACAAAAACTTCACCCAAGCAGAGTCTGTTTTTTTTCTGCTCAAAACTCCATAAACATGCATGTACATGCACAACCAAAAGAAAACTCTTACATGATGTTCCACTCCAATGAAGCTGTAGGTTATGAGGAATTGTATGATCTTTTATACTACTTACATGTTACAACTGTGTTTTAACATGTCTACTTTCTTGAATAAAAGAAAGTTTTTTTATGGGATGTACTCATAACTGAGGGATCAAGCTCAGCTACAGAGCCCAATCTCAGACAGACAGCAAATAGCACATATCAGATCAATGCTCTCAGGCAATCCCATAGGCTGCCACAATTACAGTTACTTTTTCAAATTCATATTATACTCATACTTTTTGATCTAATTTTTCTGGATGCCAACACTAATACCAATACCAATTATCTCCTAAATGCACACAAACTTTTTATGGATTTTCTGTCTTCCGGTGATGAAAAGCTCATGCAAGGAAACACATTAATATTAACCATCGAAATTTTAAAGTGAATTTAAAGTCAAAGAAAAATAAGGTTTTAAAACGAAAGCACAGATATACACATTTTTGGAGTGCTCATTTGGTATCAGTACTTCATGGATTCACTTGCAAAAAGGAATTGTAAAATAATCAATACTTCAATACTTTGATGCTGTATTGATTCTCCCATCCCAATTTACAGTGGGTTAGAGCTGACAGACTTCTATTTCTGCCCTAAAATATCACGCTTGCTTGATAAAAATTCAACTGACCTTTAACAAATATGACTCACATTGTCTAAAAGCAACAGCTGCAGCCGTCCTGACACCATCATTGATCTAGAAATGCTCAGAGAACACAAACCTCTTCAAAGGCATTTCAAACATTGTCCGATGAGTTATTGACAAAAATGTGAAAAAGAAACTGCCCTATTTTGCACTATTGACAGTTTCTTAAAAAAATTCCTGGATCTGCATCCATGAGTTTTTGTCTTATCCTGTTCACAAACTAACAAACATACAGTTAATACACACTGGCAAAAACATAACCACCTTTGCTGAGGTAATGTTAATGAGACAATTTAAGCATATTTGCCCTCACTAGAATAGCATAAAAAATGTCCTTATTTACAAGATCCTAATCCTGATGGAGTGTAAGGGGAAGTATCCTCCACATAACCTTACAGAGCTGCTGCATCCACCTGATTTAGTGCCTGTAATCAGGCAGATCAGTCTTGCAAAGATCCAAGATGGAGTGAATGAGCTTGGTGTGCAGAGGCGTTGCCCAGTCAGTGTCCTTTAAGGAGAAAGAGGTTGAGAGTTATGAGTGAGACACAGAGAGATGTGACTGGAAGCCTATAATCAATGGCTGCGTATATAGAGATTAACATGGATGCTACCTGCTGTAGTGTAGTTTTATAATTTCTTCACTGAATAAAAAACAATGACCAACACTGAAAGAATTTCTACAACAAAAGTTGGATTTACAAACTGACTTACTTAATGAACATCAGTCCTCTGCAGCAGTGTCTATATCATTTGATTGGCCACTATTGAATGTGATTGATACAGCAATTGTCCAATCACCTTCAGGATATGTTTTTTTTAAAGGTTCTACCTTCCCCAAACCCTTTCTATGAGCTTTTCCCTAGATAAACTAGTGAAAGACATGTACTAGATATATTGACCTGACTATCTGATGTGTCAGGTTATTCTCCTTTATTATGGTCTGTAAACATCAGTAAAGTGACATACTGGTAGGGATTTTGCTGTTTTAAAGCAAGAGTGTGCCAGGTGCTGTATAAGGGTCTAAAGGGCCTAAAACTTGTCCCCTAGGACATATGAATGAAAACTAGCAATGTCGGAAATACACTGCCTGGCCAAAAAAAGGTCGCCACCTGGATTTAACTAAGCACATAGGTACGAACCTCCAATTGGATAATTACTGCATGGGGTGATTATCTTTCAGCTGGCAACAAGTTATTTCACCCCAGCTGATGCAATGAGTAGCTTCTCATTTCTTAAACAACCATGTCGAAAGACACATCCTATGGTTGTGGAAAAGATGTTAGGCTGTTTAAGGAGGGTCAAATCATTGGCATGCATCAAGCAGAGAAAACATCGAAGGAGATTGCAGAAACAACTAAAACTGGGTTAAGAACTGTCCAACGTATTATTAAAAACTGGAGGGATAGTGGGGAACCATCATCTTCAAGGAAGAAATGTGGTCGGAAAAAAATCTTGAATGATTGTGATCGGCGATCACTTAAACATTTGGCAAAATCAAATTAAAGAAAAACAACAGTAGAACTCAGAGGTGTGTTTAATAGTGAAAGTAAGAGAATTTTCACAAGCACAATGCGAAGAGAATCAAGGGATTGGGACTGAACAGCTGTGTAGCCTTAAGAAAACCACTAATCAGTAAGGCTAACTGGAAAAAAAGGCTTCAGTTTGCTAGGGAGCATAAAGATTGGACTCTGGAGGACTGAAAGAAGGTCATGTGGTCTGATGAGTCCAGATTTACCCTGTTCCAGAGTGATGGGAGCATCAGGGTAAGAAGAGAGGCAGGTGAAGTGATGCACCCATCATGCCTAGTGCCTACTGTACAAGCCTGTGGGGGCAGTGCTATGATCTGGGGTTGCTGCAGTTGGTCAGGTCTAGGTTCAGCAACATTATGTGCCCAAAGAATGAGGTTAGCTGACTACCTGAATGTACTGAATGACCAGGTTATTCCATCAATGGATTTTTTCTTCCCTAATGGCACAGGCATATTCCAAGATGACAATGCCAGGATTCATGGGGCTCAAATTGTGAAAGAGTGGTTCAGGGAGCATGAGACATCATTTTCACACATGGATTGGCTACCATAGAGTCCAGACCATAACCCCATAGAGAATCTTTGGGATGTGCTGGAGAAGGCTTTGCACAGTGGTCTGAATCTCCCATCATCAATACAAGATCTTGGTGAAAAATTTATGCAACACTGGATGGAAATAAATCTTGAGACATTGCAGAAGCTTATCGAAACAATGCCACAACGCATGTGTGCTGTAATCAAAGCTAAAGGCGGTTCAAGGAAATATTAGAGCATGTGACCGTTTTTTTGGTGGTGACTTTTTTTTGGCCAGGCAGTGTAAATATTGATAGTTACCTTGATGTTATCTTCCAATAATGTCTCAATGTGTTACCTTAAAATGAGAAAAGAAAACATAAGTAAATTTTTCCACTTCAAAATGGAAAGTTTACTTATGTCCCAAACTATATTTATTGCTACTTTCATGTATGTTGAGACATTGGGAAAGTGGTGTGAATTCAGTAAGTTGAGACCCAGAAGTGTTTTGTGCAACTGTTTTTAGTGGGTCATAAATGTATGTTTGGAAACAAAAAATGTGTCAAAATATGCATGATGTATGGGAGCCCTAAGTAAAAATGTTACTTTCTTTGATTTGCTGTGATAAGTAAATTTAGGTTGTTTTACCAAGATATTATCTATCTTATATTGTAAAAGATTAACTTTGATGTCATAGCTGAAATAAAGCCCATACACACAGGAGTTCAGTTTTTTCCTTCTTTATTTTTTTTAAATGGATATAATATAATGTCCTCTCAGGGCCTCTGATGTTATTTCCAAACATGTTTGTCTGTTCTGTCTCTTTATTCAGTAATATGTTTTGCACTATCTAAGATCCAAAATACAGACCTTTTCATTTAAAACATTTTAGAGGTTGAATATATTTAGAAATGTGGCTCACTTTTTGGCAAGTCCCAAGGCTAGTCCAGTTGAGGAGCGAAGGACTTCATGCTCTTTGTCACACTTTTTGTTCACTTCCTTTTTTCACAAGGAGTGCCTTGTGCTAAACACAACTTACTGTGATCGAATCAGATGGTTTTCAGTAGACGTGTGAGCCTTAACAGTACAATTCAAAGAAACTTGCACACTTGCTGTAGGCATTTATAAAGCAAACCACATAGAACAAAACAAATTGTTATATATTTTTAAGCAGCTTTTCTTGTTCCCAGCTTCCAGTGCCAAGGTCATTTTAGGGTCTAAGTGCAAACTGCCAAGGCTCACAGATGAGTAATATGGGTGTAACATTATTTCACACTCCTAAACAATAAAACAGACTTTTGGCGTTGGTGGTCTGGGTCAATGGAGCTAACAGACAGCAGGACTTTAGGGACCATCTGTGCACAGCTGTGAGACAGGGCCTGATCACAGAGGGACTCCTACACATTGTGACATCAGCATGACCCGTTAAACAACCTGCCGTAAAAATAGGCCCAGTGTGAGTTCTCACTCACTTCTATGATTAAAACAAACTTACTCATTTTCTCCATCACTGACGCTGTTATACTTCTGTTCTCAAATTCCTGTGTGAAGCCCCAACAAAGATTAACAACTCATCTACCAAGAACTAGGTGTAAACCAGTATTATTATTCTTTTCAAAATAAAATGAGTTGTAAGGCAAATACTGTCGGTCAACACAAGTTTCTTTTTACAATGCATCAACATCTGTTCTGGACACTCAGCTACCAAAGAATGGCCATTTATGCTTTGTGTGTACACAGTTTAATGATTACTAAAGATGGCTTGATATCAGATACCTCAGACTACACTTAGAAGTGATCTGGGATATGTTGCTCTGGACTAATTTAGTTGTGTATACTCAGCAAGCACTGACAAATATTATGATAGCAGTCTGCCAGCCCATCATCGAAGACATACTCCAGTGAGTGAGATGTCTCCATAGTTTACTGGCAAAACAGCTACAAAGAAAGCCCTTGCATCCCTTATTTTCTACTTTTTTCTCATTTTCAGTCATATTTTGAATCATTGTTGCTGGTCTTGTCCATTATGTCTGAACATTTTGTTAGTCATAAAGAAATTAAGTAGGAGAAAGACATGAAATATCATTCACAGCCATGATAGCAAAAGAGACACAAAACAAGAATTTTGGCTCTTCTTCTAAAGTTTTATCAAACTAAAAGGGATAGTTCTGTTTTATTGAAGTGTGGTTGCTAACTAGTAACTCTGATTGTCACTAAAGGCACTGGCCAGTTTTGTCACTAAGGGGAGCAAGCTATGTACTTATGCTATATAGCAGTCAATGGAGCCACTGAAAGCCTCGTAATTATCCCACTTTTAGGTTAAAACTACACATAAATCAACCTCAGCTTGTCAGTACACTACAGTAAGATTCTTCACAGCTTTTCACCTTTCATTGATAAATCCCCTGAGCCGATAACTATTGTGTGTTGGGACATAGGGGTTAGATATCCTTCTGCCATTGGTGCACTGCTTTCCTCTTGTCAGCTGTTCATGTTGTCAGAAGCAACAGCAAACATTAACTTCTTTAACTTCTAAAACATGTTTGTATTCACATATTTCCAGCTGATGAAGTGCTCGGTGATAAATGCTTCCTTTTGCTAGGGAGAATGAAAAGGTGGCTGCTAATGACAAAAGGGGTATGTAGGTGAGTTTTAATGCAGGTTGTTGCTGGATGGGCATTCTTTACATAGTGTTCCAACACATTCAGCTGTTTTATAGCATTGTATAAACAGACTCAAAGATATGAAGCTGAGGTGGGCCTTAAACCTCCTGTCAAACAGCCACAATGTGCTGACTTGCATTCAACTCAGCCATGCCCCTGATCGTGCAAAACAAAATCCTTAATTAAGCCAACAGAACAGTTTTTGTAATATTCATTGCCCATAAAGTGTGACGAAATTAACTGTTTGAATCAAAGTCATTTATGAACCAGTCTATTGCTGTCAAATTGGTCATTTAAACAGAGTGTGTTTGTGGCTTCTATTACCAGCCTCATGATAATTTTCACAAATAAACACAAGGATCATGATTTTGGAAGCTGTAATGTAAATGGCAAGAGTAAAAAACTATTGCCATGTGATGGATCTACAACATGGCAATTTGACTTAGAGATAGCCACCATGCTTCTAAATAAAAAATGCTGAGTCAGCATTTCAACATATTGTTATCCAACTTTATTATGTTGAAATGCTGAGTCAGCATTTCAACATATTGTTATCCGACTTTATTATGTTGAAATGCTGAGTCAGCATTTCAACATATTGTTATCCGACTTTATTCTTCTTCTTCATCTTCCATACAACTTTATTCTTTTCCTGTCTTTAAAATGCAAATTTGATAACATATTTCACACATCTGCTACTGATTACAATCTTTGTCATTTTAGCCCTAACAAATTTTACTCTTTTAATTGTAGATTACAATTTCTTCATGGTGGCCAAACATTTTACAGCTTTCTGCAATTTCCTTTCACATTTATTAATTTTCAGCTTTCTTTCACAACTGTAACCCTTTTTATTACACATTTCCCACATTTGCAGCTGGGCTTTACTGCTTCCAACTATTTTATGTCACATTTTCACATTTTCAGCTTTGTTTGCATTGTTTTTAGCCATTTCATTTCACAGTTCCAGCATTCAGACTCAGCATTTCAATGCATTTGCTGCAAGGAAATGCAATTTTTCTAGTTCTTCTTCTTCTTCTTCTTCTTCTTCTTCTTCTTCTTCTTCCCTCAACTATTTGGACCTTTTCACAGCCTTCAAATTTGCACAGATTTACACAGAAAAAAATTGAGCAGTGCAGCATGTTCAGGAGATTTGTGCTTGTATTTTTTACATGTTTAACTGTTGCAGTTTTTACAGTAAAAATGATTTTCTGCAGATTTTTTGCATTGAAGTCAATAGGAGATTTTTGCAGGTCTGCTGAAAAGTGCTTCAACTTTCAGGCTGTACAGCTTCGGCATACTTCCACCTACAGACTTCATTCTTGCTTTCACAGATTCACTGATCTCTTAACTATTTTTACATGTGTTCGGCTTTTTGCTGTCTTCTACAGTTTCTGAGATATCACTGTTTAAGCAACAGTAAGTTTTGAGGATTTCTCTGTTCTTAGAGCGTGTCACGTGACCTGTTCGGGCGTGAGCTTCGTCTAAAGATTTTAAAATTTGTAGCCGAAAAAACCGCAATAAAAGCCTCAAACTTTACTCAAAAGATATGATTTATACATCAAAATAAAGGTACACTTGTCCTCTTTCAGCTGAAATTCGTTTCAACCACGACATTGACATCGTTTTGTCTCAGTGAGCCTCAGAGCCACGGGTATCCCACAAAGTCCTCCGTCTACTCCAATTGAAATAGTCTTTCCTAGAGTGCTGATCGCTTCACTTTGAAGCCCGTTTTTAAACTGCTCTCGTGTCAACATTTTCTACAGTACAGACATGAAACTTATATCAATCTTTTCAGGAGATTCTTGGGATGCTCACGGTGCAGTCCTTTTTTTGATAGCTATCACGGTTTTGGCACAGCATTAGCCCGTATACCTGGAAGTACCCAGCTTAACTTCACCGCTCTGTACAAGCTTACAGCATCATTACATAGTCACCTACTGTATCAGCGGGCGTTTCTGGCACATTATCTGAGTTGTTGGCTGAGTGGTTAGCACAGTTGTCCTTTTATCCGGAGACTGGGGTTCGATTCCTGGTATAGGCCATTTTTTACTATCATGCATATTTCAGAACATACGTAAACACGCGTGCTACTCATTACAGTTTTTGCCATTTTACTCCTCAAAAATTCACGCCTGCCAGCCGTCATGCATTGCTTGTGAGACACACTCTCACACTCTAGGGCTTCACCCCAACTCCGTGTCCTCATCTTCTCAGTGAACGGCGTCATGACACAGAGATGCGAAAAGGATTCTGGGAAATGTAGGCTGATGTACGCCGACACCATACGACAGCGCCGAGTCCGCTCCAAGCACTGCTGTCACACAAAACACTGCTCGCCATGTATTTTCACATTGACATTAAATGTGACACGAGCTCCGTTTCTTCATGTTACTGCTGTGCAAAGTCAGCTGGCCCTCGTCCTCACTGTACAGCCTAATAACACATACATGCGCAAAGGATTGTGGGAAATGTAGGCTGATGTACGCCGACAGCTTCACTTTCAAGCCCGTTTTTAAACTCCTCTCGTGTCAACATTTTCTACAGTACAGACACGAAGCTTACATCAATCGTTTCAGCTGATTCTTGTGATGCTCACGGTGCAGTCCCTTTTTTGGTTGATATCACGGTTTTGGCACAGCATTAGGTCGTATACCCGGAAGTCCCCAGCTTTATCATCGACCCACATTAAATGTCACACTGCCTCCGCCTCTTCATGT
Organism: Cetoscarus ocellatus; assembly: GCA_037902135.1. Taxonomy (NCBI): domain Eukaryota; kingdom Metazoa; phylum Chordata; class Actinopteri; order Labriformes; family Labridae; genus Cetoscarus; species Cetoscarus ocellatus. The sequence goes on along the minus strand of JBAMNC010000744.1, from coordinate 819,121 downwards.
TAGTGCTTCGCAAAGTCAGCAGGCAGAGCAGCTCCTCCTCCTCGACCTCGGTGTACAGCGTCATGACAGAGAAATGGAAAACAATGCGCAAGGTTAGTGGGAAATGTGGGCTTTCACATTCATTTCACAAGAAAATACTATGCGGCAGTGCGCTTGACTCGGACAGCTCTGACGCCCGCGGACATTGCTCTCTGCTCACAGTCCGCCAGACTCTGGCTGCATACGCAGGTATACACCATACGTATAGCAGCATGCTTGTGTGACTTTCACTTTCTCTCAGCGTGTGTGTGTGTGTGTGTGTGTGTGTGTGTGTGTGTGCGCTCCTCCGTCTGCCGGTGGACGTAAAGACGCAGATAGACGCACATCGCAGGGACAGTGAGGGATCATCAGTCACTCTGTGTGATTTTATCATTCACATGGTGTCTTGACAGCTCATGTGCCTGGTTTAAGTGAACAAAAGACTTCAAAAACTGACGAGTCAGCCTTTCATTAATCAAAACTCTACATTCTTCAGCAGTCCAGCTCTAGTTTTCACTCACTCACTGTTTTCTAAATAATAAATTCATCCTGAGGGATCCTCCATCACTTATTCTCCATGATATCAGAACAATCTTTGAAGGATCAAGCTTCAAATACAGTCTACCAGTGGAGCGGTTCCCAACCTGTAGGTGGAGGCCCATAACTGGTCTCAGAGCTGTTTTCAGTGGACGGTGTATTAATCTGGTCAAGCTGTGGTAAAAATGTCTTCAGTGTATGGAGGCCCTAAGGACAAACATCATCAGAGTATGTCAGATTATACCCACTAGAATAAACCAGACTACATAAAAATATTACACTGTTTTACATTTCTCTACTCAGATATTCTTATTCAGATTTACGAATTCATTTCTGTAGGCTATTGTTACTTTGAGTTTGATGTTCGAGTATAGATTTGTTGATTTAAAAATGAAGTAGTGACAACTTTGACCTAGATGTTAACTTGAGCAGATCAAGTTTCTAATGACATTCTGACCGTTAATGTCCACTCCTGATTGTCCTCCAATGAAAATCACCACTGTTTACATTAATGTTCAAGTCAGATGCTTTTATACTGGATAGTTCATAGTGTTGTAGACTTGTAGCCTACAAATTGATGCCAAAACATTTTTCAGTTACTAAAGGAAAATGTAATGTAGGCTAATTATGCATATTCAGTTGCTCTTCATAATTTAACCCTTTAAAGCCTGAATGCACAAATAATAGCCAGAACATTCTTTTTTTTTTTGGAGCTGAAATGTTTATGTCACTTCCTACTGAAATCCAACAAAGCCACAATTTCCATAACATTTGACATATATATATTTTTAGCGGCAGAGTTGCTGACTCTCCCTCCGGGGACCCGGGTTCAAATTCTGGTGAAGACAGTTGTACTTTTCAACTGTGTGTCCAATACAGACTGCTGATTACTACAGCTCCTTGCTGTATGCATCTGGCTGCTGTCCTCTCAGTCTGGATGTCACAGGTTGTCAGTCATTCAACCTTTCACTTCCATACAACTTCATTCTTTTCCTGTCTTTACAATGCAAATTTGATAACATATTTCACACATCTGCTACTGATTACAATCTATGTCATTTTAGCCCTAACAAATTTTACTCTTTTAATCATAGATTACAACTTCTTATGGTGGCCAAACATTTCTACAGCTTTCTGCAATTTCCTTTCACGTTTAGTCATTTTCAGCTTTCTTTCACAACTGTAACCATTTTTATTACACAGTTCCCACATTTGCAGCTGTGCTTTACTGCTTCCAACTACTTTATGTCACATTTTCACATTTTCAGCTTTGTTTGCATTGTTTTTAGCCATTTCATTTCACAGTTCCAGCATTCAGACTCAGCATTTCAATGCATTTGCTGCAAGGAAATGCAATTTTTCTAGTTTATATAAAAACTTGTATCAATCAATCAATCAGTGTTTATTTGTTTAGTGCTAATTCACAAGTGTTACCTCGAGACACTTTACAATAGAGCAGGCTGAAGCCATACTCTTCATTTTACACATATATGCATAGATACATATATAAGATACTCACAAACATACATCCTCATGTCTATATAGTTGTAAAGGCTAGTTACTGAAAATGAATCACCTTTTGATAACACTCAATAAGCTTTTGGGAACTGAGGAGACTAATCATTTGAAGCTTTAGGTAGAACTTTTTCCCTTTTTTCTTGATGTACAACTGCAATTGCTCAACAGTCGAGTGATTCTATTGTCGTATTTTGCAGTCGTTCACAAAGTAGTGAACCTCACCCTGTGAGGTGGTTTTTGCACCTTGCTTGTGAAGGCTCACCCATCACAAGCAAGGTGCTAAAAACCACCTCACTTTCAAGTTCTTGGACTCATAACTGCATCACTCTTTTTGGCAATACTAATGATTCTCACAAGGACCGAAAAATTCAGACATTGAATATTCACTCAAACACTCTTGTAACCCATCAGTCTGCCCTACTTTTGGTAACTAACTGATATAACTTTTATCCTACTTCCTGTTTGAGGTTGATTTCCTGTGAATATGATCATGGCAAGCATCCAGGGCTTATCCTGTCATCTCACAGCCTCTTCCTGTCCACACAGAGATAGAGTGCATACGCAGTTTTGTATGTTTTGTGTTTGCTGTTTTTTTCTTGGTTTGTTCCTTTCTGAACTCCAAAACAATAAGGAGGGACCTGGACCAGCTGTCTCAATAACTTCCTGACAAACCCTGAGCCCAGAGGTCAGCATGGAATCTGAGCAGTCTGTTTACAGTTTGCAGAGGCTTGGTCTGAGGACCTGGTTTGAGTCAGAATGGAGTGATTTCAAATCAAGCCCATCTTTGAAGCTGACACACTGATAAAAATGCAAACTTCCTGGCCAGTCAAAGTAGCTCACACAATGTCAATGATGGTTTACACTGAAATTTTCATGCAGCAGTCATGATCTCAACACCATAAAAACACTTTCCCCTTCACACCATGTTGTAAATTTAGATTCGTAGGTGGTTGGTGTTTGGTCAAAACATTGGTTTGTGAAAAAGGTGTGGGTTTTATCTAAAAGCAGTGTCAGAGAGTGTAGAGATAGATTAACCTTGATTTATTGTCTGTGCCGTGGAATGGAATACTCCTTATTTTCAGGAAGCAGCGGAGGAAGTGACGGTCCAGTTGCTGATGTGTGGTTCAGTTTGACGATCGATGGGAGATGAGTGGTATGAGTGGTGGGGAGAAGACCGCTGTCTGTTCTGACTTAAGTCTGAAGTTCTTTGTGGATTTGAGGCCAGAGACCTTGTGGGAGCTGGAGGCACTATATTCAGAGAGTTTGAATAGCGATGGCTGGCTTGTGGTACGGTGGCCAATGAGTGTATGAGAGGCATGAATGTGGTTGGAGACTGGCTGCAGTTTGGTAGGAGGAGAATGTTGCGTTTGTTTAGGACACTGTGTAGCTGTGTTGATATGCGTTTACTCCACTGCTTCATACCTCTCATTTCACAACCCTTGCAGTACATCACTGCTGTAATCCTCAAGGCACAGTAACTTATAGCTCGCAGTGCATAACATAACAGAGTCCAACAGGACACAATAAAAACACATGACTGAACGTTTGTAGACATAACATTCCCCCCCTCTGGAAAATGATTGAATGATGAATTGTTGTACAGATCCTCCTCTGACTCATGCAGATGAAGTTCTGGATCCATGGTGAGTATCCTGCAGTTTTTAATGTGTGCTTGTAAGCAATCAAATGTGAAGCATGGTGAAGTGGGTAGGCTACATGTAATTAGGCTTCTCAGGTGATTGGGGGTGTCCATTTGTTGAAATAAAGTATAAATACGTTCTACTAACCCAAATTCTATTAAAAAAACAAAAAAAAATCATTGCTATTTGATGTTGTTCATAGGCTAATACAACCCAATTTTACTTCAAAATATGGCCTTCATTTTTTTAGTTTGCTGTATTTATTTCTGCCAGGTTATCGGGTCATTATCTGGTTCAGGTGTAAACAAGTGCTGGACTGTATCAGGTCCAGTATTTATTCTGATTCTTTCAGGGAACTATAAGATGAATATGCTGTCTTTTATTGTGCAACAACTTTATGTGCAATTAAGTTATTTTTCTTTAAACTCATTTCACTCATCTCACTTAAAAGAGCCCACATTATGCTGTTTTGAGTTTTTTTTTAGCCCTTTAGTGTGTTATACTACATACTGTATCTCTTCTGGGAGATAGAGCACTTGAATGAACAAGACAAAAAGTCTGTGGCAATGAGACCTCTCCCTCTCTATGCAGTGCCAGAAGCTGCCTCAAACATCCAGTCCCCTGGCCCTGTGTGTTGATCTACCATTGTTTTTTCATCAGTTTAACACAATTTAACCTTGCAGAGCAGATGGACCTGCCTGATTCATTTCCTGAAATCATGCAGGTCAATCTTGCCAACCTCCAATGTGTTACGACTTCACTCGGCTAAATGCTTAATGACCCAATCAGGGAAGAGACAGCGGGAAGTGACTGCATGTTTGAAAACAATGGCAGCTTCTGAAGTGGTCTCTGTGGATGTGGCATTTTCTGCAGTTTTATCAGAAATGGACTCAATTTCTTCTTTAAAAGAGGAGCAAAGAACGTAAGCTTTTCTTACAGGAAATCATGTTTTTGCTCTTCTCCTGACTGGAGATCACTGCTGGGAAACTGGGTGGAGATGCAGAAATGTTATGCAAACGATGCCGGTAGTATAGTAGCCCGGAGTCATGGTTACTCAACGACTCTAGGTGAAATATGCTCTCCTCAGAAGTTTACCGGGAGAACTTGGTGGGGATTGTCGTCAACAAGGTTCATGTCACATATAAGTGGTAAATGATACGTCTGTGGTATAATTTAATGTAAGACAATAATCTAAGGACTGAAACGTAGTTTAAGCTTATGGCTAACAACAAGGTCTAGCTGCCACATCATACTGTGGCTTGATATTGATTGGTCTGTGATGAGTTTGACTGGCAGAATGATCATCCAATCATCAGCTGCAGTTGTTTTTGAAGGTTCCACCTCTGAAAACATTTTCAAACCCCTCCCTAGATGGACTCGTGAAATATTTCAGTGACAGATATATAGAACTGTCTGTCTGGCATGTCAGGTTAAACACAACTGGCTTGCGGTAGCAATCACAGTGCAAAGTGTAGATGTTAGAGTGAATTCTGAGTCATTTACAACATGGCACCTAGCAGCACTGAACTGACTAATTACCACAGAGATGATCTTTAAACTGAGCAGGCTGGGGCCAGCCAGGGAAGAGAAATTAAAGAGGCAGAAGCTCGGACAGAGCATCTCTGATGCATAGATAATATACTGTAGCACTGTCACAGGTAGTCACTGCTTTTTTTGAGCATTAGCAAAAATGAAAATAAGTGAAGGCAAAATATGACCTCTTTAAATGAGCAGCTCCTTGTTTTTAACTTAAAAAATATGTGATTTTAACAGTTAAGATGGTGTCTGACAATGGAAAGTGCAATGACTCTGTTCTTCTGATCCTTTACTAATCAATCACAGGACTGACATATAGTGACAATAACCATCCACACACACACACACACAATTTAGAACCAGCCACTAACCTTATAGCATGTGTTTGGTCTTTCAGTGGGGAGCATTACCTGGAGAAAACCCATTTGTTCACAGGGAAGAGCACGCACAGTCCATTCAGAAAGATCCCATCTGGCCGAGAAGTCAATGCACCAACCTTTGTCTTAGCCCTTTTCAGAGTACCTTAGCAAAACAGTGCAAGAAAGCTCTGTCATCTTCACACCTGAAATTCACATTAAATTCGTGAGACCATAAAATCTGCGCTATATGGCTTGGATGTGTGTGACATGGTTGGTGGCACCACATCCCCATAAAGGCAGAAACGCTCACATAGAACAGTCTGCATCCCACTGAGCCCACGTACCTCCTCTTTTAATATTATGCCTCTGATACTACATCAGGAGACTGAGCAAATGGCAAGGCCTGTCTCTGTGGCAATCACAGTGGAGGCGAAGTATCATAATTGTAAATGTTATGGCTTGAATCGGCAGCATGTATGGAGCTACTGTCAGGTACCAGCACTACCTGCAGCCATCATGAGCTTGATTTTTTTATCTGATTTAGTTCATTTGTTCAAAATGGATGTAAGTAATTAAATGAGTAAATGGGGTTTATTAATACAGAACCTTACAGGAGCAGAACTAGCTTGATACTTTTCACCAGGCTGCAGCTTTAGTGTAGAGAAGCTGATTTTTTTCATGAGTTACTGGTAACTTAGCTTACTAGATTTTAGCTTGCCCATCACTGGTTACACAAACACTTTGAAAAACATTATACTAACAATTCATTAGCTTCTTTCATTCATGTACTAAAAGAAATTTAATGTCTGAATAAAAAAAAACATAAACTATTAAATGCCAGATGTATAGTGGCATAAATCTTACCTAAAAAGGGTCCATCAAAAAGACATTTCTACTCTGCTGAATAAATCAATTTAATAATTCCAAAATTAAAAAAAGGGAAATCAGTATCTTGCCGATTATTTATTAGTTATCAATGGAATATGAGGCCACAAAAACAAAGTTTGTTCAAAACTTAAAAAGAAAATGTATCCTCCAGGATATGAACATTTCAGTTCCTGTTTGTAAAAGCTGTCAAAATATAAATTTTTGATAAATGGTCCTTAAACATATATATATAAAAAAAAACCTCCACATAAATACTGAAAAACAACATCATTCTGTTGGGAAACATCTATATTTATATTTGCATATTGCTTTTGATAATCACTTGATAATCTATGGAAAATCCCTACAGTCAGAAATGTTCAGTCTGGTGTGTTATTTTACTTTGAATGTTTCCATGTGAATAAATGTTGAATGATTTGAAAATGATACTTCCAGCACCACACATGTGAAGGCAGCACCCTGCTCGTCTGTGCTCAATGTCACAATGTGTGCAAAATGACATTTCCTTTATATAGCTGAGTATAAATAGCCTTCAGGCTTAAAGAGGAACCGCCGTCATGTCGCCACACTGTCCCCTCCTCATTTCACACCTTCAGGCTGAACTTTCAGTCCCAGCAAAGGAAGTGGTGACAAAGATGTAACACTGATTAAAATTTTTTTCAACCACAGTTTGAGTTGTGATGACAACGATAAACACTTACATAACAGTTTGGTACAAACAGTTATGTAAATGTATAGAAAAAATTTGAACAATTTGCAAAAAATATATACCAAATCAGCATTAAATGACTAAAGATGAAGGGTTGGGCCTAAAACCAAACAAATAGTTCTCATTTCTCCTAATTCATTCAAAGAAAAGATGTTTTGAGCTTCTGCTGCTCAGAAACAGACATACCCTGAAATGTTCTGGCTCTAGATTGGAAATGGATGACAAAACAAGATTTTACTCTAAGAAACAACAGATACCTTTCAAATCTGTGTATTCTTTGTTCTTTCGATTTTTATTGACCATAAAATATCAAAAGGAAAAGGAGCTGTTCTAAGTTTTCATCAGAATTGTAGAGCAATCACTAATCACTTGAGTACAAAACCCAAAACCAGTGCTAATATTTGCAAAAAATAACACAGTTTACCAGTTCGAACGTTAAGTATCTTGTCTTTGCTGTGTATTCAATTGAATATAGGTTGAAAGGGATTTGCAAATCATTGTATTCTGTTTTTATTTACGATTTACACAACGTGCCAACTTCACTGGTTTTGGGTTTTGTAAATACACAGCCCTAACAGTTCTGGGCCAGAGGCAGTGGGCTTTCTTTGCTTAATGGTAAAGTCTGTCACTGTGTACTTTGCACAAACTGTGAGTCATAGATTATCTTAAGTGAAGTGTGTTTAAGCACATGAATATGGCATGATTATACCTATATCTACAACTATTCCTGGTATAAATGTTAGATCATTAAAACTAAACTGTAGGCAGTAAAGTCCAGTTAAAAAAAAGACCAGCCTCTCTAGACATCCTTTCTTTGATCCATTAGTCTTACCACCTTAATCATGTCATTTTCAAGTTTCTTAGTATCAAGTATCCTATCAAAATCAAATTGTGGTGTCCTAAAAACACTTGTGTAAGGAAGTTTTAATGCAGCTTTTAATTTAATTTATTTATGTTTTTCTCTACAATCAGATGCTGTGTGAAATATATCAAAGATCCCACGTCCTAAAAAATCAGTTTTCTTTTGCTTTAAATGTTGTGAGAAGGGGCTTGAGGAGCAGCAGAGCATGACATGTTTTCTAAACTCTCAGTTTATGGAGAAATGCACTGTGAGCCTCAGCCCCCCCCCCCCCCCCCCCAGGATTTACTATTTAATAGCTATGCAGCCTCTACCCCCAGTATATTTTTCATTAATCACAGGTAGATGACATTACTGTATTAAAAGTCTACTCTACATCTGCCAGTTTTACGAAACTATGTGCTCAAATAGTCACTTTAGAAGATATTCCCAGTGATGTCATTAGGGGGCAGAGCTCATTATTTTAGCATCCTGTAGCTTTGCCCCTCTGTCAGATCTGAACGTTTCTAGAGGGGAGAGAAAAACAGCTGCATCTGATCCCCTACAGCAGTGTTTTTCAACCTTTTTTGAGCCATGGTACATTTTTTTCATTGAAAAAAATCAAGAAGCACATTACCAACCAACAATGTTTAAAAATGACACTCTGTAGCCCCTATTACAGTTTATACAATGACAATATAGTCTCTTAATTTATTTATACTCACCCAGTGTGAAACCCGGGCCTGTAGATTACAGCACAGACACTCAACAGAGGCTTATTATTTGCAGATAATAACTCATTTGTTTGCAAAAAATTTTCTTTAGACTAATTAAGTGAAATTGGATAATTTCTTAAGGTACACCTGAATATCTCTCACGGCATACTAGTGTGCCCTGGCACAGTGGTTGAAAAACACTGCTCTACAGAGACAATTTTTTCTTATTTTCATTCAACTTACATCAAATCCTTGCTTAATTGACACCCAAAACATGGCATCATTGGATAAAAACACCAGGACATGGGGCCTTTGAAGAACAGTACTTCCCAGAGAAATAAATCATATAAAGTAAAAGATTGAACATGATCCCATAAAAGTACTAATACTCAAAGAAGCTATGCAATTACAATAACATGAGCAGATCAGTCACTTAAACACAAAACTATTATGAAATTAGAACTACACTAAAAAATCAACATCCTGCTAAACAGAATCAAACATATCTGCAGAAACGGACCTTACAGCAGCTATGCAGTTCACTTCTGCTGTTTGCAATAATAGCTCAAAAAAGTTTGTGTTAAGAGGACCTGGAGGTTCAGTGCTTCCAGTTGTTGAGACTGTTGCTCCCAAAGTGGAGATCATGCACAATCTGTCTTGTTTCACATTTTTCAGTTCAGACCCTGTTCAATGTCCCATATGATAAAAAAAACATAAATGGGAAACAAAGATTATAAACCACACTGCATATAAAATCACATTTTACAACATGAAGAAGACATTGAACCCTGTTGCTTAAGCTGTTGTTGATGCTGAGTTTAAATGTTTTAAACAGAAAATGATAAAATCCTGTTTGAGGAAAAACATAATTACCTCTAATATACACCAATTCAATTAGAGCAAAACGAGTTGACACAGTGAGGGTTTCATCAAAGTAAAATGGCTCCGTCTAGTGGAGAAAAGAGTGAACTAGAACAGAAGTCCCTGTGAGCTTCCTCCAAATTCAGTTGTGAATACATGAAACATCAGGGTAATATTTCTTTGACAGTTTTCTCTCTCTTTTCCAATAATCTATGATCCATAATGAAGGTGGATATACTTGCGTGTTTTGGGATCATTTTGTCTGTTTTTCTTGTTTGGGTTTGCACAGGTGACAAATATTTTTTAGCTTTATATTCTTGTGTCCACAGTGTGTCAGTTTCCTCCACTGAGAATTGAACTTCTTTATATACTAATTAGGTGCAATTTGCAGCAAAAATGAACCTCCTGTTATTGGTTTAAAACACTGAGGTGAATCTACTCCCTCTGCATATTCAGCAAGTTTAGAGGAAAACTCTCTAAGATGCTGATTTAAGCATTTTGAACATGTAGGTGGTTTACATGTGAGCCAGAGCCAGAGGGACGCCGCAGGGCAAAATGATCAAACCATGTTAATGTTAGCTGAGAAACATGTAAAACGCAGTACACACTTACAGTACATCATCTGATATTCCTGCTTCACAACTCAACCTTTACACTCTGTTGGTTTTGATTGCATGGATTAGAATTTCTGGATTAAATACACAGTCTCTTACTGAAAAACAAACCGGGAACCATGATTCACCTTTGCAGTCTTATCAAGATAATCATCATATATTAAATATTAATTGCATTTTGCATTTGCATTATGAAATCTCAGCAGAATTTGGGCACTTATTAAAAATGTGTTTTTTCTTAGCTCAAGCTTTTTTTTTTTTCCTGTCAGCAGCCTCAGCAGAGGAGTAGCTGTTGCTGTGTGCGGCCAAAGGAGGGAAAAGCTCAGACAGCTGCTGTAGGCACCAAACATTAAAGGGTTAGTTAGGGCTTTCTGAAGTGCTAGAGGCTTATGATTGCCAATAGAGGTTGTTTAACTTTTAACTTTTCCTCAACAAAGCCCCTGTGTTAAGCATTTATTTACATTGGTATGTAAAGTGTGCTTTCGAGTGCTGTAAAGAATTATCCTTATTTTTATTCAGATTTTTATTAGTCTCTGATTATAGTAATATGTAAAATTCCTTATTTTGTATTTCATTTTATATTGTTTTTTTATACTGTGCTGCTTACCACCTTATTTATTGCTTTTATATTTCTATGGCTGAACCTGGGACCTCGGTAACTAATTTTTGTCTTTCTCTTGCAGACTGGAATGACAAATAAAACTACTTTGAATCCTTTGAATCCTTTAAATGTTATGTATCCCTCCACCACTGTCTGGTAGTCAAGTTAGTGGTGCAGCTGCATGAGCTGTGAGCCCGTGTCCGCAAACTCAGAGGTCTATCACTGTCACGAGTGGGACTTAGTAACTCAGCTTCTCATGGACCTTTATCAGAGCTCTGTAATCTTGACAAGCCTTCAAACTTCTGTCATGTGTCATAGTCCTGGTCGGTAAAATGGACACTGCAAACACAACTCCGTCACTGCTGAGGGGTGAGTCCTGATGTCCATATTTAAAACAACAAGACACATTTAGCGATTTATATCAGTTTGTGCTCAGGTACCAGCTTCCTGACCCTGCTGCAGCCTGCAGCACTTTGACCTGATCTAATGAGGGGAGTTGCTGGCATTTATTACTCTCAAATGCGATGTTTCATCACAAAACCCCAAAGGTAAGACTGTTTTTTTTGTCGCTGTACACAAGTGATTTTTTTATTGTTGTCTTCTTTGGCTGCTGGTTTACTGAGTTTTGGTTGTAGAGTGACAGATGGTATTGATGGAAAGGTATTGGTCTCAGCTTTTTATTTGTGTGTGTAGCTTGCTGAGGAGCTTGTGGCGGAAATGTGGCAAGTGTGTTGTCTAGGTGGTGCTACAAACATTTTGATCTTTGTTAATTAAGTTGTGTTTGCTATGTGGAAAAAAAATGACTTATAAGGGCCTGTAGTGGAGTTTTTCCAGAGTATTTTGATGTGCAACATGACTTTATTTCTACATGATTAGTGCACTGTTTTTTGCAACTGGGGGGCCCTGTAGTTCAATGCGCCTCACCCTGTGACCCCAGACCAAACTCACCCAGGGTGTTGCATGTCTAGCAGGAGCATGCTGGTTGTCACTCAAGGCTCTTGGTGGATTGTCCTGCTGCGTAAAGCTTAGCCTCTTAGACAGGGGAGTGGCCTGCAACAACTAAATACAATTAGTGATAATGGCTGACTCCTTCTTCGCTAAGACTGCCTCACAGAGACCTCACAGTGCGTTCATGTGCATGTGTGTGATGTGGAAAATGTGTTGGAAGTGCTGTGGAGTTCATTAAATGCCTACATGAACATGAATGGTAATGAAATAGACCGATTTGACTTGAGGACAGAATAGTAAAGAATCAAAGGAATGAAGATCAACCATAAACTTTCCTGTAATCCCTAACAATAGGCTATATGAAAAAAACTTGTCAGTAAGAACATTGTGAACAGTGAGAACCATGATGGTAATGTGTTTTCACTGAAAGAAAATTTATTTGGAATATTGATTTTAAGAATTTTTAAAATCATTTTTTACGTAAACGTTGACATTATGCAGCTAGCTGTTGATTTAAATATCTATGTGGCACTTGGCCCTACCTGGATTGGACTTGGTCCTGATTTTTTTTTATTTCTTTACAAAAAGATATATATCCCATAATGCCATTTATCTTAGGAAAATATTCTGTTTTAGTCCATTTTGTTCAGCCCGTGATGTCAGTCAGAGCTTTAAATAACATGATACAGATACAGTCCTTTTAAAAATGTCGATTAAAATGCATGTTAAACAGTTAGAGGGGAAGATGTTTAGATTAGTAGTCACAGATGCTAAGGGCATAATCAGCCAAAAGATATTCAACCAGCTTTGCTCTTGAAGGTGCAGCTAAACTGACACATCTCTAAAGGACTTTACAGTAACTTTAAGGTCAAGTTTTCTGCATTACACCTAAGGTTGAACAGTCTGAGGAGTCATGCTAACAAACGTAGGTTGCTCTCACATCCAAAGTTTGGCAAACTTGGTTTCGGTTAGGGGTGCAGTTGCAACATTGTTGCAACTTTAACTTGTCTTGTGTTGTTTTTCACACTGCACTTAGTCAAGTGGACCAAAGCCTGTCAAATACTGTATATATACACCTACAAACACCCGCCACTAGCTGGGCCTGTGACTGCGGTCTTTGTTTCTGCCATCTGGCTGATTGTTTCACTACGACCTGGAAATTCACAATTGCCTTTGAGTAATGATATTGCTTGGCTCAAAGTAGTTTGGACATATTCTGTGGCATAAAATTAGGATAAAGCTGTTTTTAGACTGCGTCACATGGCATTTTCATGTTGACCAGAGAAACATGTTACCATAATCTGCACAGACCTGTCGGTACGGACCTGTAGAAAACCAGTGTGCAGTGCTAGTAAGGCTAATGTTAGCCACACTCTGCTTAATATTGTCAGTAAATAAGCATGGATATAAAAAAAAATACTTTTACATTGACTTCAAACAGAACTCTGGTTTGCTTGGAAGTGAACTGAGATGCCCTGTTCAGGTGGACCAGAGTCCGGTTCTTTTGTCCACACCAGGGTTTGTTTCACACCACCCCACATTTACTAAACTTTCCAGAAATGTTAGCCAGAGTTTATTTAGTCCAGATCAAACAAGTCAGATCATGAACGAACCATAAGGGTATAAAATTAAAGAAATTTAAAATTGGCTCTAATAAAATGATGTTATTTTGCTCCATATGAACTAGCTGGCTAAACTCAAAGTGTCCATACTGATTTAGATATAACATAGCAACTAGGGCAAACATTTTTTTAATAGATGTTTTTAGCTCTCCTGCTTAAAGTTCTTTAAAGTTTTAAAGTAAGTTTACTTTATATTATGTGCTTGGTAAAGAATCTCCAACAATCTGCAAACAAGTAAAAATACGTCTCTGGTTTATTCAGCTGTTCCATTTATTGTATGCAATCCCCAGCCTGTAATGATTTAACATAAAAGTCTAATAGAGATGGCTGCAGTGTTACATGCCCTTTTTACTCCCCACAGACGCTCTGAACTCTACGGCTCATAACCAACTTCTCAGAAATACATGTAGATTAATTCTGAATTATCTTCTAATGCAATCTGATGTGAATAATTGGTTCAGTCAGACCAAGCATTGGAGACTAAAGGTCGGTATTATCCTGCCTTGCACTGACATTATCAGAACAGTCAAAGAGAGAGGAGCTGTCTTTTGTAACTTATATAATCAGTCAGGTCTGCTGGAGCAGCTGCAAATGAATTGCAACATCAAGTGCTGAACTGTAAGAGTTTGAACTTATTCAGGTCTGCAACTTTCCTTGGTGTGTGATTCTTTTTTAGAATCAAAGTGGCATTGCTGGGCTGCAAAATCCATTTGATATTTGTCCACCAGGACTCTTGTCTATCCAGCACAGGTACACTCTGCCCTCAACTGCTCAGGCCTCCAAAAGAAACAAGTAAAGTTCATCCTCAGTGAAGCTTTTAAAAACATGGACTTCTTACCTCAGCCTCCAGTCAAAAACACCTCCTGCGCTCAGGCAGTGATACAAGCATGTAGGAGGATGGCCTCACAATATAAGACAACTTTATACACATTGCCTCATGAGCCTTTGCAATAAACCTAAAGTTAAGTTTTGCATTCATTGCAGTTAGTGAGAAAAGTATGTTTTATGCAATATGTTTTTTTTTCTTACTTTGATACTCACATTTTACTGCTCTCATAGCAAGAGTGAAGCCCTTCTTCATTTCCTTTGCCCACACCACATGAACCGCTTTTCCACCAACCTCCTTACTTTCTCAGTAGGGTGTGTTAATTAATCAGTAAACTATGTATCACATTAATGATGTGTTACAAATCATGTGGGGGAGAAGCTATATAGAAGTGACATGGCATCTCTGTTTCTACTGAGGCACTTGCAAAGCATTGTGGGAGTGCTCTCAGCAAGGGATGACAAGGCATTTTCACTAACAGCTTTTCTCCTTTATCATATAAAAACAAAATATGCACTGTTATTGAACGATGAGTAAATAGACTTTATAAAGTGTAATTCTGGTTTGAAAAGACTCTGTAATTCAAATGAGTAGTAAGCTGGAGTTGTGTGACTGCAGCATGACATAATGGAAGTTTAGAGAAACTTAATGCAATCAAATGAGACTCAAGTTAACCTCACTTAAAATACATTTCGTGAATTTCATGTTTGAAAGAATTTATTTTTGACCTACAAGAAAGACACTGCAGATAGCTGAAGCTAAGTCTTTCGTGGGATCTTTGCTTGTTGGTCAAGAAAATTTGTCTATAAAAGTCACGATACAGAATACAAAAATATATGCTCTCAGTGTCATTCCTTGCCCTTCTGTTAATGATGAAATATTGCCCATGGCACTAGTAAATATAATTGCCAGTGAAGCAACTGGCGAGCTCTGCCCCTGAGGGGACATAGCCCGGTATGGCAACTAGCAGGATATGGTTCCCCCGAAAGCCTCGTAAATACCCTACTTTTAGGGTAAAACTACACAACAAACAACATTGGCTCCACAAGTACCTTTATGGCATTTCACTTTTCCTTAACAAAGCCCCTATGTTTGGAACTACATACAGTATGGCCTATGTATCCTTCCGCCTGCAATGCACTGCTTTCCTCTTATGAGCTGCCCATAATGCTGCTGTGGGGTCATTTAGCATTGGCTGGAGCACAAAGTGATAAAATACTCCTCAATATTAAGATCATGGGTCATGCCTGTATTGATTCGGGATGTAAAAACAGGCAGAACAAGTGGTCACATTGCAGATTTCATTGTTGTGTGACATGGGCATTTGCCAATTTTGTCTTGTTGTTTAGAGTCGAGACATCAGGATTTCCACGTCTGAAACAACAGAACATCCTGTTTACAGTGCCCGTTTTACTCTTCAGGATCAAAAAGGTCGAGGAAGTGCTGTTACTGAGCCTCACTTATGACAACAGAAGGCCTCTGGGTTCATGGGCATGGGTTAACAATTTATGCCTCTGCACCACCACGTAACTTGTGATCTGTCCTGTTCCTCAGCAAGCTGAGAGCCCGCTGTCAAAATGAGAACATTAGTCTTTTTTGATATAGTAATTAGATTTTGGATGCTAGACCAATGTCATTGGACCTCCTTTTATAACGTTTGATGTTACAAAAAGCACCCCACCTCATCTTTTTGACTCGTGTCTGTGCTTTTACTGTCTGGACATTGTTAACCTGCAGAGACAAAACTTCCAGGTAGTTGTTCTTGTTTCACAAAGCTGTAAAGAAAAATGTTGTTGAAAGTTTTTCAGCACTAACTTTGCAAAGTAGCTGGATTTGCCCAATTCTATGTCAATAACCAGATAGATCCATCTACAGTGTTCACGGGCAGACATGACTGGGCTTTTCAGTGCCCTTTTAGGGATAAAAAAGGCAGAAGATATGAGTGTAGGGACTGCAGCTCCCTGATTAGTCCATATTTAATGTGACAGATAAACATTTGTCAAATCACTTTACATTTTTTTCTTGTAAGCTCCTGCCCATCCCTATTACTTTCTATGGGATGTTGCTCAGATGGACTTGAAAAATAATAATTTGTGAATCAGCTCATGTGGTTTGACAGCTTATGGCAGCCTCATGGAAGACGTAAATTGCATTTTTTCATAAGAATCCAACATTTAGACAAAAATTCTCAAAATAAAGAGCTTTTACTGTTATTGTTAATAAGTCCCCCTTCTGTTTTTTGTACTTATAAAACTTGTTGGATAAATTTGATTTGGTCTATTTATTTCTTTTCCCAAATGCAAATTTAAGATTGACAATTCTGGCAGTTCCTCTAATCAAATTCTGTCCCTGACTCCCTTGATGAACGTGCTTCATAAATATGTATAGATATATCAGTAAGCCTTTGCAGATTTTCAGCCTGGGTAGACTTGTTTGGACTCATGTTTGGAAGTCTCAGTAATCACGTTAATGGCCTTATTCTCCAACATCATAAAAGCCCCATTAAAGCTGTCACGTCCTACTGCTGCCCTCAAACTTATGTGTAATGTATAGTTTATTGCATTTCATTATATTTTTGAAAATACATCATAGAGTGTCGTTTACTAAAGCCTTTGAGCCTATTAACCGGATTAGTTTAGAGAAATGTTTGCTTTGTAAGGTCCATTTGATGCACAGTGGTTGAAGGATGGCTGTTTAAGGGTTTTTAATAGAAGATAATTAGTATATTTATGTGCTCTCAGAGCCAGCTGAATCCTGAAACACCCTGCACAAAGGAAAGTCTCTCTTTGCAGAGGGAAAAGCCTTGAAATGAACTTTTGTAAGGACTTTCAAGATTCTGTGTGTGGTTTTAAGAAAAGGACCATAAATTAATTAAGTTATTTTACTATCATGATTACATTAGTGGGGATCATTATGAGTGAGGAGGGCATTTGAAATCAGACTGAAGCACTAACAGCTCAGCATGTTGCACTCCACAGAGCTCTGCTGTCTGGGCCTAATGTAGATTTAAGCGTTCACTACTGTCAGCAACGTGCCCCAGATAGCCCATTTGTCTTAAAGGAAGCCCCTCCAGACCTATTCGACTTATTACTAACTTAATAATCAGAGACTGATGTACTTCATATTGTCTGAACTTGATTATGCCATCATTTGATTGCTGGCATTTACAATGTAAATCTAAATGTGTTTTTGCTATTTAAAGGGTATGAATAAACAAAAAGCTGCTGTGCTGTTTAGGGGGAAATGATCAAACCATTTTACAAAATATCATCATAGTTACTGTCTTCCACTATCCTCACTCATGGTCATTAGTTGTTTCCATACATGCAAGGGTAAAGCCAGTAGAATAGAGGTGCACCCATGTGGGTAAAATCTACAAGATGATTTCTAAACGTTTTCTGCTCACTCTTAAAAAAAAGCTAAGCATGATTTGGAAACATGATTTAGCTAGAGAGTTTAATCAGATGAAAGTGTTAAAACTGCTTATGAAATGACAACACCTTTCATTTTTTCTTTTATGATAATTTTTGTTTCTGATCTAATGCAAAATGTTTGTAACTATCACTTTGCCCAAGTGGCAAGGAGTAAAAACAGGCTTAAATGTAGATGTTATGTTTACATCTCTGACCCACACATATCAGTTTAAGAGCTGTGTGCACAATTTTGGGGTGCACGAAATATGGACCAGAACTCATATCTCGATAAATTTTAGCTAAATGGAGATGCTTCATTATATAGCTAGATTTTTTTCCTGCAGAGATAAAACAAAGAGAAAAGAAAAGAAAAGTTCAATTCTAATTCAAATTCATATAGCTGCAAAATTTTAACATGTAGATGGCATAAAAAGCTGATTGTGTTTCTTGCTAGTAACATTTCAACAAGCTTGTGGACATCATTATCAACTCAACATTAATTATGTAGATGTTCATATTATTCGGATATTCTTCCAGGTTTATCTGTTAGGATTGACGGTCAATGATAATGGA
Organism: Cetoscarus ocellatus; assembly: GCA_037902135.1. Lineage (NCBI taxonomy): Eukaryota > Metazoa > Chordata > Actinopteri > Labriformes > Labridae > Cetoscarus > Cetoscarus ocellatus. The sequence continues at coordinate 800,904 of JBAMNC010000744.1, read as the reverse complement.
GGGCTTCACTTGCCATACACAATCACTGCAAAATAAATTAGGTTTTCTAGTTCAAAGTTTAGACTTGTAATTTGGATTTTTACTCTCATTTTGTAAGTGAAAGGTGTTGATTTCAGACCCTGAGGGCAAATCAGCTCTAGAAATCCCATAAAAGTAGTACTGAGAGCCTTTATTTTGCTGAATTGGGAGGTTGCATTGGAGTGGTGGACCACCGCTTATAATGTATGGGAGGGGAAATACTAACCATATCCCCCACTTTGATAGCACTGAACCATGTATTGTTTTACCATTGCAAATGCACATGTACAAACAGGGGACACACAGACTCTGCATGCATATGGTTCGCTCTCTGACTCTTCTTAGCATCACATGCTTCAAGTCATGTGACTGACTTTACACATCCTGCGTTCTGACCATTGCATATTGCTGTTGTAGTGGAAAACATATATTGTGTGGTCCACTGGTTAACAGCTTAGCCCACCAGTGTATATATGTCAGCCACTAAATCAGTATAATGATTTAAAGAACGATTGCGTTATCTGAGCACTTTGAGGTGGATTCCTCTTAAGGATGCACAATATTTGACTGTTTCCAAAATCTAATATCTGGTATATCAATATTTTCAAACTCATTATCACCAATACCAATATAATACCTGTATTATTTTTACAGGAGTACTGAGTCTCTACTTGGCTAGACGACACTCTGAGAGATGTGTACAAGAAAAACAATATTTAATTCTCAATTAAATTATACTAATACATTTTGAATGTAGACATTTAGTGATAAAAAGGTGAAACACAATGATACATTTAAGCATTCTGTCAGAAGTTTGGCAGCTGTTCCTCCAGTTTGTAGAGGGCCTTGACTTACAACCTCAAGACGCTTTGTGAGCTTTCTGTACATGTACATCTACTTTGTGGCCTATGACTATGAACTTCCTCATGTTACTGCTCTGGAATGTACTTTGTTTTATATATCTGAGAACCGCCCCCCCCCCCCCCCCCCCCCCCGGCACACACACACACACACACACACACACACACACTTTTCTTTACTTATTTAAACTAATTAATATTATTTTAAATTATTATTATTTTTTTGTTACATTTTTTTTCTTCTCTCTCTTGTTTGTTTGTATGTCCTGTTGCTATTGTTGTTAATTTCCCTCATGCCTCTATCTTGTATCTTTATTTAAGAAAGCCTTCAAAACATATACCATGAACAAAAACATAACAAAACAAAACAAAAAACATTCTGTCAGTAATTCAGCTGACATATGGAAAAAATATGGCTACGTAATACAGCTTACATATTGGCTGTAAATATCAACAGGAATTTTCACATCCGCTAATACTAATAATTCACTTTCACAGCCATTATATACAGATACTGAAATTGTGCAGATAATAATGTGCCTTTCTAATTTCTTAGTTAATCTGCCATTTAATTACAGTCAAAAATACTACCTTGACATATCTGAAATGGAAATTTAAACATTGAGGTATTTATTAGGACACATGTGTTTTCAAAATTTCTTAACTAGGACAACCACAGACACTGAGAGTCACCAGATAGCATGGTCACTTGTTAAACCATAACACTGTCATGAAGGCAGATGCTGAAGTGTGGCTCTGGAATGGAAGAATCCCTGCAAGTACCTGTTCCTGGTGTTAAATATTCACATCGATAAAAAAATCCATAACCTAACTGAAAAAGGTTACAAAATGAAAGTCACACAGTTGTTTAATAGGCATTATAATTAATGGGCATATAAAAACAATATTAAAATATATTAAAATATTTAACACAGTAAAATATCCAATTTTCCTAACATCATACCACCCTAGCCCTTACCAGATATACTAGTATAAATATTTGTTTGAAAGTCTTGTATAGTTGAGTGCAGTCTTACTGTAAGCTGTTTAAAATCCCTTTGAAGCCACAAACTGTACAACACATGGTGATTTTTATATCTCTTCTTGATGCCTGATGGATCTGTCTTCTTTGTTCCTGCTGCCATTCAAGCTCTGCATGTATAAGCATCAGTGTGTAGGAGGACGAGAGAATCATTTCTTTGGGCATCAGCTCAGGAGATTCCTCAGTAACAATAGCTCACTTCTAAATGTGTGTTTTATCAAAGCATGGTGCAGCAGCAGCTAATCATATGATAACAACTGACATGTTTGGCAAGTCTGAAATAATTCAAAGGCTGTAAGCTCTACAAGTCAAAGATCCAATTCAGCCTGTGAGCTGGAAAAGTAATAGAGTTCCAGAGTTTTATCATTCTTGCTCAAAATCAGGCCTAGCATTCCAGCTTAGCTTCAATCAGAGCTGCGTTTGCAAAGAGCTGCTGCTGTAAATGACAAAGTGCAGATAAAGCAGCAGTGGGGTGGGGAGGGTGTGAGGCTTGTTGTGCTCGTGCTCAGCCAGCAGGATGCACTGCAGGCTCATCGCACACACGCTTTAATGTCAGGAAAACTACCAGACTGTAAAGCTTGAGTCTGAGATAAATATTTGTGTGTGAGGGCAAATGAATACGCTTTCTCATGTAAATGAATATCTGCACTCAAACAAGAGGTTGGAGGAATGGCTGAGATTATCTTGTTGCTTAATGCTTAATTGAAGCTGGCTTCTAATTAGCTCGGCTATTATCATCCAACTTAGGAACAATTCCTGAAACTTTTCAACACCCTGTGAACAGAATTTGGCCTTTAGAAATAAATTTAAAGCTACTGCATTATGGAGAATTCTAATCTGTGTCCTCTTGTCACAGATTCAAGCACTGTGACCTCTTTTTAATTTTCATCCTGCTCAACATTAATTTAGCTCGGAGCAAATTCTCTGAATTAATGTCCCTTCACTGCTTTCTCTTTTCGTGTCAGCCTCATTACATGCTGCGTAAGTGTCGGGTGTCTTACCTCTCACAGGGAAAATAGAAGTTCACTATGGTGTATCTGCAGCAAATTTTCTTCACTTTTATTCTGCACACTGTACTGACTGAGACAAATGACACAGAGCTGCTTATATAGAATGGACTTGTTCGTGGAGCATTGAAGCTCTGAATGGATCCCCATGGTTTTCATAAGAGTATAATTCCTCTGTCTGTGTGTGCTCTGCAGGATGGTGGCAGCTCTGATTGTGGCCACACTGCGCGCCTGCCAGTGTGAATGAATTGTTCCAAAGTGATGTCCTGCACAAAGAGCTTACCTGGAAGCAAAGCGCAACAGATTTTGTTCCACCTCAGCCGCGCCAGGAATTCTGCCTCTGGAGCCTAAGCACTGGCACACCTGCACGCTTTTTTTTAGTTGGCGCATCTGACGTCGCATGCAGCCGGAACAGCACTGGTTGTGATTGATAATTCCTGAACCATGGGCCATCAACACTCATCCTCTTGCCCTCCAGCCGTTCTATTACACTTTACTCTATATGCATGTTAGCTCCCGTTCTGTCCCCTCCTTCTCCTCCACTCTTTCTTTCCCCACCACCTTTTGAATTATTGAGCTCTTTCTTTCAAGGGGACCACTTCCTTTCATCAGATGTGTGGGCCATCAAGCTTGCTTCACCGCTCCTTCACCCGTGGCTGCAGCCGCCCCCATGTTGCCACACGACATCGAGGAAATCACTCACATGTCCCTCACTTACTTTTCACCCAGTCACTTGCTCCCACTCAATCTTTTTTCAGGCTCCTACCCGCCTCACCCCTGTTTTAAATATCCCCTCCTCGCCTTCAGGATCTCTTTACCTCTTTTCCTTTCTCTGCTCCCCCCTCCCGTCTTTTACACCCCTGTCCCTCCTTCCATCTCTCTGTTTTTCTGTAATGTCACGGCCCACTGCTGGGTGTCACCGAGTTGATGGAGGGAAAAAATGGAGGACTGAGGCGAGGGAGTGGCTTGACAGGAGTCTGTGTGAGAGACAAGGAGAGTGACGGGGTGGGGGGCAGACTGAGGGACCAGATGACAGACATTATGCCTGGGGAGTGTCTTGTGTAAAATATCCCGTCCTGGTGAAAACACACTCATCAGTAATTGTGCCACGGCTTGCAACAAAGCCATGCGGCCTGCTGCTTGTGACACCTCTTATGATTTTCCATCACAGCATCCCAAAGGACACCTTCCTGTGAACACACGACTTCAGTCACTCGCTATCCTCTTATGCAATCTTGTGCCACCTGAAGCCAAGTGCATTGTCTGGCACTAATGTGGAGAAACTGTAGCATACTGATTAAACCGTTTGTAGCGCTGATACCCATGTTCACCTTGTAGAGGAAGCCAAATCATCGCCTCTATCTGGCGGCAGGAGAGCAAAGCCCCCTTTGTAGAAAGAAAGCGGCAATGATGCCTTTATTCTCCGCTCTGTTGTTGTGGCTTCATTTTGTGCCTCGGAAAGCACTGGAGCGAACCTTAAGGATCCCTTTAAAAGCCATGCAAGGAGCCCATTTGATCTAAAACCTAATCTGGGAGACATTCAAGCTTGGTGCAATTGCAACATTATGGGAGTCAGTAAGGCCTCACTGTTTAATAGTAACACAAGATACTTGTGCCCTAATGAAATTACAGGTGTTTAGTGAAGGGACCTTAATCTGAGTTTGTCAAAATCTTTTAGACTTTTATTTTAAACTTTTTCGATGTCACATTTAATAAACAACACAGTTTCCATTACCTTTAAGTGTAAGAGTACCAATAGTATCAAATGAATGAAAGAAAAAAAAAAAGTCCACCAGTAAGGGAAGGGGAAAATATTGAAACACTATTTATTGTGGTATTTAGTGTGGCAGGAACAGCAGAGATGACATTCATTATGCAAGAGAGTGACAGAAAATCAAACATGGCTGCACATCTGTTGTGTGAAATACGCTGAGACATGTTTTCATAAATGACAGAATTTTGTCATTTTTTTCTATTTGGATGTAAATGCAGGCAAGAAAAGGTTATAAATCGCAATAATTTACAATGTTCAGTGTTTTTCAGGATCACAATACTTAGCACATCATAAAATACTAAAAACCTAAAAAAATAAAATCTGAAAGTGTCATAAAGATATTTTATTTTGTGGCCACTGGTAATTCCCACCCCCACCTTCTTTAACGTGTTCTCTTTGAACAATCATAACTAGGAAAAACAAGAGAAGGACCGAGGGGTATTGGGGAGTAAGCCATAGCAAACTAGCTCAAGAGCTATATCAAAAGACATAAGCTAACTGTACATTTTGGCTTAAAATGGCGATTTTCAGTCATAGCGATCATGCTGCAGTGCTTCTCTGAGTCGTCTCCTCTCATGCACACACATAAATTTACATGTAAATAAGCCTGGGTGATACGGCCTTGAACAAAATCTCAGATTTTAATAAACAATTATTCATTCTATGCTATTTTTTCATCAAATCTCATTTCCAATTTTATTCATTTTTTTACTTCTCAAAGAAAAAAAAGACTACAAATGACTCTGAAATTAAACAAGTTTTTCTTAATTTGATTTAAAAAAATGTCATAAAAATAAACTGAATTTTCATCTTATAAAATATATGAGCAATGGTTGCAGTGATAGTCGTGGGGACAATATGAATAGAATAAAGTTACAAGCAGAAGTCTTTCAGTAGGGGTCAAGAAGACAGATCTAGGCCTTGAAACTTTAAATGTAGTTATATTCTTATAGTTTGTGGCCTTCATTTCCAAAAGCTGTTACAGGTGCAGTCTTTTCCAAGTCTTAACAAGGTTTATTGAATTCCTGTAGTGTATGGGAGGCATTATTTGCCGCATCAATGCCACCCTCAACAGACATGGGTTATATACAGTCAGGCTTCAGGTAGTGATCATTGTACCTGCCACAGAACCCCTCAGAACCCCAAGAGCCAGGACATCAAGAGGTTATCAAGTTTGAACTTTCCATCAAAGTTGTGTAATCCAACTTGCCCCGTAATGCTTTCAAAGACATTGCCACAATCAAAAGATCCAGGTTTTTCAGCAGATGGGCAGCAAGAGACAGTACATCCTGAGGTTGTCAAGTTGAAACAGCCTGTCATAGTTGCTTCATCCAGTTGACCCTGTGATACCTCCAAGTGGTCTGATATTTAACTTTTTATTGAGCCTAAGCTACCACACGGCATTAACAGCCTAAATAGCATCACCACCTTTGATAGACCCAGGCTCTGTACATGGGTAGCGACAATGCTGATACTGCTTGCACATGGCCCCTACTTGCCTCTGACAGAAAAAAAACACCTATTCCAGGTGCCTACTATCTGGATGGAGAATACAACCATCTTTGTAGAAAGAAAGTGGCACTGATGCCTTCTTTCTGCACTCTGTTGTGGCTTAATTTTGCACCTGGGGAAGCACTGAAGCAAACCTTAAGGATCCCTTTTAAAGGCCATGCAAGGAGAACATTTGATCTAAAACCTAATCAGGGAGACATTCCAGCTTGGTGCAATTGCAACATTATGAGAGTCGATAAGACCTTACTGTTTAATACAATGATTTTCACGTGTCATCTCTCTTTATTGCTCAGGTCAGTCAATAGAATTGATTCAATCAGCTGCAGAGCACAAAACACAAGCTTGGAAAAAAAGAGAAATCACCCATTCAGTAGCAAACATAATTCACAGTGACAGTGGCAAACATCTCAACCTAAAAAACACAGCCATTGTCACACAATTACCAAACAGGGATTTGGGGATTCAGGGCTTTGAGGTGTTTATGTTCTAGGATTTGGACTGCGAGTTTGGGTGAGAATTGTTTTTGAAGAAAAGACAGATGTGTGCTCAGCCACCAAGACAGTAAATTTAGTAGGAAATGCTTTTAGGAAAAAAAGCCCTCAGCAATTTAAAGAGATTAACAACAACAAACAGGCAAACAAAGCACATTAACACACTGCCAATGGATGGTCGCCAATTGACCGACGGCTGCAATTGATTTATGTTTTATGGTACATTTGCAGCATATAGGGAGATGTTTGCAGGAGGATCTGACTTGTGTATTGTGTGTGTGAGTGTATTTATGTGTAGGATTAGGGTTGGGAGAGGTCTCTGGCATGAGTGGGTGGTAAAAATGCCCCAACTCCTGTGATACGTGATGATCTGAAGAGGAAGTGGGAAGGGGCTGATCCGGTCCATGTTATTAGTCGAGCTCTGTTAGAGCATGTAATAGCCTCACATCGCAACAGGGAGTCACTGTTCCAAGAGTCGGCTCTGCCCAGTATGACAACCTGATATGGAAGATATTTGTAACAGTGCTACAGCAAAAATTCACACCATGGCTGTGTACAGGTGTGTGTGTCAGTATGTGTTTGTGTGTGTGTGTGGTGAGCTGCTCGGGGTGTTTGCATAAGTGCTGATTCGGCTCTTCTAAACCCTTCAACTCTGCATTTTTTCACAGACTTTCCCCCCCGTGCTATGCCCTCATCTCCTCTACTCTCCTCATCGCCACACAGTGTGCCTCCTCGCCCTTTGCCTTAATTCGTCACACATACCTTTTCATTACCCTTTTCCGCCCCCTTCCAGTCCTGCCAAAAAACTGGGAAAAAAAGCTCCAACACCTCCTCTGTCAACGGAGAGTTTCAGACACCATGAGAGAGCAGGAGAGCCTGAGATAGCAATGAACTTTTGTGATGGTAAAAGACAGAATCCTTTAGGGTGAAATGAAAGCACACTTGAGTCATGTTTAGATGAAAGTAGAATAGAAAGCAATTAGTTACAGTTACTTTCCCAAAAAAGTAATTGAATTACTAATGGAATTACTCCTTCATGAATGTAATTAGATACCAGGGAAAGTAACTGATGCGGTACTTTTTTTAAAAAGCTTTTGCTGCTTGAACGGCGTGGTTCCGTCTCTGTATCCTTCCCTGTTACCTGGCCTGCTACCAGCACCGCTGGCATCATCAGCAAAGTTATTTGTGTTTTTGGTCTCTAGCTTTTAAGAGTTACTCACACCTGACATGGACAACCACTCTGCTCTGGGACACTTCACATGTATGTTCTTGCCTTTAACATCAATGATGTTGAAGTAGTGCCTGTACTTCCAACCTGAAAACGCCAGTTTTTACTCGACAGACAGCTCTGGACTCGACATTGTGGCATCTAGCATATGGCCAGATTTTTGTACTGAAATACGCACCAGGTCTACAAAACAGGTCCAAACAAGCAATGTCCTTTTTTCTGATGCGATATTACTTTTTTAAAAAGAGAAATCTACATGTAGCGTGTTCTGATTTTCATCTACGTTAAATTTCAATTTCACATAAACTTTTTTTCTTATTTGGCTCTTAGTTTACTTATACAACATCCTTTTGTTTGGAGGTGGAACATTATTTTCTTTAAACAGGTATGAAGAGAAGGGCTACTGTTATTTATAACTCTGTTATGGTTAAACAGTTTGTCTAGCCTTGATTTTTGTAACCAAATGGACATAGTCAAGCTTTTATCTAAGTTTTAGAAGAAATGGACCTGGCAACTCTGGCATCTAGTTCCCATCCTGTGCCTGGCTAAGGCAGGTCGGATAACAGCTGCAAAACATCAGTGCATAATAACGCCCCACATTTAATGGAGGGAGGAGAGAGATGCCTGTTTTCTAGCTGGAAATACAGTCACTATTTTGAGTTTGTGTCAGCTAAAGATGACAATATTAAGGTTTGTTGTACACTCTGTGCTGGTGACAAAGTGTTATCTAGCTCTATTATCTTCTGTTATCTAGAGGTTTTTTATGCTTGCCCGCTATTTTGCCTGTCACAAAAAATCTTATTAAGTTTATTCTTCCGTCCTCTGCTGAAAATTGCCTTATTGGTTATTATTAGTTTGAAATCTGCATTAAAAAATACTTTGATAGCATAGCACTTGAACTGTAAATATACATTTGAATTTGAAATATACAGCTCTGCAGCACATTAGGGCGCAAGGAGCAGTGAACCACCTGATTCAACAGAGGGCTTTACCAGCATAACTTGACTGCTCAAATGCTCTATGGGCCTCAGCAACGGGAAGTACAACTTGAGAAAGCACTCTGTGGAAGCACTTCGGGCTCCACACCACTCATGGCAAAATAACAAAGACCCAGAAGTGTGTCGATTATTCACAAAGCAGCTGCCCCACTCCTCATTCACCACAAATCCATGGGCCCATTAATCAGCCTTCCACCCAACACCTTAATACAATACAGTGTTTATTATTTAATGACACAACACATCTATGTGCTGCAAACACACAGTCACTTCCACAGAACATTAGGGAGTAAACACAAAAATGACCAACACATAAATGTGTCAGCAAATGGCCACTGATGTAACTGATATGCACATCTGACTTACGCCTCTCTTTTCGATGAACTTCATATTTTGCAGGTTATGTGGTGATGGAAATTATAATCTTTTTAAAATCTACACTTTACAACCCATTTTCATTTTTTTTCTCAGGCTACCAGAACTTCTATTGTGTAATCAGCCAAACATATCAAAAAGTTACTGTTACCAACTGCATGTATTGTCAGATATGGTATTATATTTTTTTTCTACTCCATACAGTATCTGATGAGGATATTTGACATTATAATGAAAGAACATAATAGCTCTGAGGATAGGCAACACAATTTTTTTGTCTGTTACAATAGTCAAGATGTCAGCGTAAGTCATCATGGAGTCATAAATTCTTGCAGTTTGGTGGACAGGCCAGGCAGACTACACCATTGTATCAAACAATACAATTTGAATGCATAATGGCATTAAAGGAGGAGAGACATCACTGAAGACAGAAACAAACATACAGTACTGCATTCACATTACTATCAAAGTGCCAAAGGGCCTCTGCAATTTCTGTCTGTCATTGTAGTTGTTCCATGACACAAAAGTAGACAATAAAGGTAGGGATACTGTTTTTGGAGCTTAAAACACTGTCCACTGTCTCATAGTTCCAACTTGAGGCAACAACTTGGGTTTGTTTACATCTCTGACTGTTACGTATGCAGAGCCCTCTTTCCTCTCATTGGTTTACTGACTTGACAGAACAGATCATAGGAGTATGCTTCCTCCTAGAAATCAAACACGCTGGACTGGCTGTCGTGTTGTGTTGAGGCATTCTAGATTTTTTTTTGTGTGTGTCGTAACACACTACACATTATATGAAATGACAGATTTTTGTTGGTGAAGGGTTCTGAAACCCCTGTGACTGTTGGGTCAGGCTTAAATTATGTAGTCTGACCCTGGCATTAGAGAAACCGCTGAGGACTATTTATATTCAGCAGCTGCTGTTACAACAAGACGAAGAGAAGACTAAAAGTCACCAGTGATAACAATACTATAACAATAAATCTAAGTGCAAAGGAAAAGGGTGTAAAATGGCATGCAGATAGGGCTGCTGGTGAGTTTTCTGTCTGCCAGTCTACAGTCTTGGCTGATCTGATGAAAATATTAATTAATTTTTTAAATTATCAATGGTTATATCCGACCTATGACTTGTCTCCCCGTACATTCTTTTCATTGGATAGTGGTGTACAACCCAAGCTCTCTTGTGTGTCCTGGTTTTCTGGTCCCTCCAGTAACACGTCATGCTGAGACATACAGTTTATACTGGTATTGTATTTACGATGTTGGAAAGTCTGATTAGGTAACTTTAAAACAAAGTACAACTTGTAAGGATTTTGGATTCATGGAATAAGCAAGATAACATGTGGGTAGTCCCCCAAAATAAAATGCCAAAACCCACTCATTCCCTAGAAGAAAGCCAACAGTTCCTCAGTCAATCAAGGGTGAGGAACCGGTCTTCTTGGGATGTTGGCTTCCTGGGATGCCCACTTTACAGTCTGGCTTTCACTTCACCCATCTTACAGAACTTGGTCTGAAGTTTGAAATGGTACCAGGGCTGACACCAAATAATGCTGCCACTCTGTGAACTAGAACACCAGCTTCCAGTTGCAGGGGGTTAGGCACTTTTTAAGGGGTGCACTACCCACACCTTTAACTGTGTTGCTTATTCCATTAAAGCACAATCCTGCCATGTTGTACCTCCCTGTAAGCCACAGAAATGGATGTTAGGGAATCCAGTCATTTTTTTCCAAAATAAAATACTCTGCAGACCAAATGAGTCAAATCAGGAAAAAGTGATTATTGCTCATATCTCCTTTTAGCCTTCTTCAAAATGATAAGCAGCCTGGCACTAGCCTGCGACCTGGTGTTTGGAGAACCTAACAAACATAGTGCATTCCCTCAAATTTCCCCATATAAAGTGAATGCTTCCTTATACTAGATGTGTGCAGGAAATGTCCTTGCTGTACGTTTCACATTGCTGTGTCACTATCTTTTTAGTGCAGCTCAGCCAAACTTTTGATCTCTCACTGTGATCTCCCATGGTTCTCTCCTTACAACTCTGTTGACATCCCGTGTCTCAAATACTACGAAGTTATATGGGGACAGGAGATGAGATGACAGGTACAACTTTTATAGATGGCAAAATCCTCTTTGAGGTTTAATTCTCAGACACTGTGGTTGCTGTTAGGATCCAAAAAGCAAATTTAAAATTCAGCTGCCTGAAGACCTCATGATTCAGGATCTTGTATGAGTTAGGATGCAGGTCTTGAGACCCAAACAAAGCAAGTGGATGTGGTTTTGGTGCATTCAGTTAATATGTACACAACATCCAAGAACAGAAATTAAAGGTCACACATTTTACTTCTTTTATACAAGTTTGCACCAGGTCCTAATGTCTCTAGAACAGATTTGTGAAGTTTCTTGTCAAAATATCACTGAGCTATTTGATTTTCACCTGCCAGTATGGTTTTCCAATCCGGTACTGCTTTAAACAGGCTGATTGGTCCTTCTGTTGTGTCAGGTTAAAGCAACAGAGGGAGGAGGGATTTCCCTAGTATTTTGGTCTCCAGACAGGCTATGGTCAAATGCACTCTCCAGAAGCTTTATTAGCTACACTCCTCAACTGCTGGCAAGCGCAAAATAGTCAATCAACCAAAAAAAACATGGCAGCATCTCACTGCACTTTGGCATGTAGACAACCAATACAAGAGGACCTGCTAAAGAACAACAGAGCATCAGAATGGGGGACATGGTTTAAGTTACCTTTTTGTTGCACGATTGTTGAAACCAGACAGGTTGGTCTGAGTATTTCATATACTGAATATCGGCTGGTATTTTCATGTTCAGTTATATTTAGGGTTCACAGAGAATGGTCAGAAAAAAATAAAATATGCCAGGTGTCGTAGGAGAATGGCCAGTGGTTCAAAGTGATAGGAAAGGCAACAGTATCAAGCTCAAGCATAGATATGACCTGCCTTATATCAATGTTTCACACTGGTGGCGGTGTTCAGGATATTTTCATGGCACTTGTGTTGCCACTAAGTAACAATTGAGCATCATCTAAATACCACAGCCTTGAGTATGTTTGCTCTCAAAGTCCGTTATTTTATGACCACAGTGGACCCTGTTCTAAAGGCTAAGCTACATTCAGTAGGATAACATGTCACAAAGTTTAAATCATCCCAAAATGGTTCCTGGAACATACAAATAAGTACAGTAAACTCAATCCAATAAGCACCTGGAATGTGGTGGAAGAAAGATTCATATCATTGATATTCAGCTGATGTATCTGCAGCCTCTGTGTGATGCTATCATGTTTATATGGACCAACATCTCTGAAGAATGTTTCCAGCATATTGTTGAATCTATACAACAGAAATTAAAGAAGTTCTGAGGGCAAAAGCAGCTCTGACCCAGGACTAGCAAGAATATGGTAAATAGTAAATGGGACTTGAGCTTGTATAGCACTTTTCCAGTCTTTCTGACAACTCAAAGAACTTTCACACCTAAGGTCACATCTACCCATCTGAGTTTCTATATACATTTTCCATCAGCATTAGCTAACACAGACATGCCCTTTAATGCTCATTTACATGCCACTGATGCAGCAGTGGGAGTTAAGTGTCTTGCCCAAGGACACATCAACATGTGACAGCCACACCATTTCTATCCATGGTGGTGGAGCAAACTACCAAACTAAGGCACCAACACAAATCTCAATAGTTAAATATGCAGTAATTAGTTGTATAACAAGCATAAAATGTATTTGTTTTAAAGGTTCTCACAGGCTTTTCACACAGGAGAAAAGGATAGTAAAACTTTTGGCAGCTTGTTCTGAGTGACTTCATATAATTTATCTTACTCCTCTTGAGAGTGTCTTACCTGTTTCCTGTTGGTAAGAAAACAAGATGTTGCCAAGAAGACAAATGATCGCTTTTGAAGGCCACACCAACAAACATTTACATGATGATCTTAAAAAGGATAGGGATTTAATCACAGACTCTTCAAACTTTCTGTAATTCCCATCTATTTAACTTTGGCTGTTGCAGGACTAGACAGAAAATGTTGGACGGGGTTCGTACACATGGAAGCTTAACTACAGAGTAAAAAAAACATAAACACACACAGTCACACACAAATACACATGTACACACAGCCCTCACTACACACTGTGTGCATGCTCATGCAAGCATACAGCATATTTAGCTAAGTAATAAAGCAGCATTGTTTAAAGAGAGAGAGAGTGAGGAACAGCAAATGAATCAATATACAGCCCTCATGCCAGGGCATTTTATGTGGCATCTGTTTTCCATTCCTTTGCTCGGCACAAAGAGCTGGACGTGTGCCCCCGCTCTGTGGCCAATCTCTCTCAGCCAGGGTGGAGGTATGCAATCTGCATTGGGCTTCATCTCGTTGGAGCTCACAGCGGCCTGGCTGAACATGCCTCTGTCTCTTCCCAGCAGTTTGGATGGACATCTAACTGAACAAGTGCAGAACAAAGACTGAGAGCAACTGTTTGTTACCACTTTACTGAAGAGCTGAAATGCACTTTACACCAAGCTGGGGTGTTATGGTATCCCTTCTCCTGAATGTCCAGTTTTGCCAATATTACACTTACTTCACTGTTTTGATCCGTAGTGCTTCCACTTTTCTCCTGGTCCTCCTCTACCCTGCATCCCTCTCCTCTTTATTTGCCTTCCATCTCTCTATTTGTGCTCTCTTTTTTCCTCATTCACAGTCCTTTAGTACTACTGGGATCTCATTAAGCCACCGACATCAAAACATTAAACACACTGCTCAGACAAAATGAGGGATCTATATATTATGAAAAAAAAAGGTTGTAATGAGATTTCCTTTTTCCCTTTTCTGACACCTTTCACCCCCCTCTATCTGCTTCTTTTCGTCTTTGTCTTGCTGGCTGCCTTTGTCAATTCAATTAATTTCAAACAGGCTTTATTGGCATGACTGAGGCATTTAGATGGTGCCAGAGCGTTGGAGAAAAAAAGGAACAAAAACATGCTGCGTTATATCAGCCTCTCCATGTCTTCTTGCTTCCCAGCCTAAGCGCTCCCCCATTTGTCGCCTGCCAGCGTGCAATCACTGCAGCCAGCAGACAACGCAAAATATCTCCTTCCACTTCGCCCATCTTCCTGAGCCCCCCGTCTGTTTGGGTATTTTTTTCCTCTGTTGTCCACCTGGAACAGCATGCAGACTGAGATATTTGTTTTTCTCCTCAGAGATGAAAAAAGAAAACTAGAACTAATGCCTATGAGCTTGTGAGGTTGTACTTGCAGGATAGGGACAGTTGAGAGGAGGGGCTGGATACATTTTGCAATATAGGTCTTGTTGAACTATGACAAGAAAGGGGCAAACAGGAGGGCCAAAGACTTTCACTGAGAAGTCCAAAACCTAGTCAGTTCATCTTTAAGATGGAGGGGACATTTGAGCAAAATCTGAAGAAAAACAGTCTGGGAATAACGTAATTTCTCGATTATAACACTCTGTCGATTACAACATGCACCCCATTTTTTCATGCTTTTTTCCATGAAAAAATGGGGTGCATGTTGCCTGTACTCAACTATAACACGCACCCACATTTTGCCCAACCCTTACTCTCTCAGACAACTCAGAACTTACTTTTATTCAAAGTTTTAATCAATGAAATTTCAGTATTTTCACAACAAATACTGTACACGATTTTCTCTCTCAAACGGATGTGGAAACACCTTTTGCTCCACGCAATTACTGCATTTCTGCCTGAGCATGCTCAGTCGTAGTGTACCGACCAATCAGAGAGCAGCTATCAACATGCCCATGTCTTCAACCAATCACAGTGCAGCTATTTTGGTCCCCTTGCTCACAAGATGGCAGCACCTTGTGTGTGCATGTGAGTGGTACCGTAATACTTGAGAATTACACGAACATTACACAAAGATAAACTAATTAAGACCCAAAATATTGGATTAGAACAGTTTAACAGTCAGTTTAGTAAGAATAATGCAAGTTTGGTGGTAATGTTTTGAAGAGAAAGAGAATATTTTGGCTTTTTGTATCTGATGTGTTGTAATTGTGATGTTAGCGAGACAAAATATTTTACATATTTTGCTTATGGTTGTGTATAATACACACCCGAAAATTGGACCTTATTTAAGAGCAAAAAAAATGCAGGCTATAACGAGAAACTGTGATATCATGTTCTCAAGCAAAAAATGAAAATGAGACTCTATGATCTTCATTTTACAAATATGACCTCCAATATTAGCAGATCATCCTTGAGCCGGAGTTGGTATTTGTGCAAAGCTTAAGGGGATTACCTTAAAGGGATAGTTCAGTATTTTTGAAGTGGGGTTGTATGAGCTCCATATGGCCACTAAGTACCATAGATGCAGTAGAACGTTCTCTCCTCTCCCTCAGCAAGCCATAGTCTGTAAGTGTCTGTTACGCAGATATAGCCGCAAAAAGGGAAGTATCGTACCAAGCACAGAGGGTATTTTTGCCGCCTACAAGAACTCCCATCAAAAAATAATACCACAGTTTAGGCGTACGCTACCTATGCATGTTTTTAAGTGCATTAACTTTTCGGAAATATAAAGTTTATCTGGAACTAACCGACTCACGTCACGTATTCCTCCGCGCAGCACTTCGACAAGCCGCTGAATCACTCCGCCCTCCCTCTCAGCTGATGTAAACATAACAAGCTAGCGGCTTCAGGCGTCAGTTGTAGCCTCATTGATAGCAGATTATTTGACACATATTTCAGAGATGGGTTTTTCTTTTTTTGCTTCACTGGATGCAGAAACAGATGTGTATCATGGAGAACTCATAGCTTTCACCGTTTTCCTCTTCATAACAAGGGCATGCGGCAACATCATTTACAGCAAATCTCTTGTTACCTGACAGATTGTGTGTACATATCTATATATCTATATACAATTTCTATAAAGTCATGGCAAAATTTAAATATATTCTTGCATTTAGGAGATGGTATATTTATATTATTAAGTCAGAAACAGCTAAGATTGTGTTGTAGCAGAAGTTAGAGGCTAATACACAGTAATGGTTGTGTGTTTGTGTGCATGTGTGTGTGAGAGAGAGAGACACACACACAAGTAGTCTGCAATGTTACGGTAAACAGCCTCCTCTACTCTGCTTGTTTGTCTCCGACAGATCATTATTACTTACTTTGAGGATAAACTGTCATTAGGTTCTTCAGGTTTGGGACGTTTTTTCCAGTTTATCTTCGGGAAATTGAAGAATGTCCACAATACTCCAGGATTCAGAAGAGCAGGAAAATCTGTATGATGAGTTATGCAGACGGTGTGAGAGTCTCCAGTATCCTCTGACTCAGACAGATCCTGAAGTCCGTCTGTAACCAGGTCCACTCGTAGCAGCAGCAGTGGGCATTGAGTCGCAGTTCATACACTCGCACCACTGTATATTTCCTACTCTTTCTTGACCTCCAGTTCCCATCGATGTTCCTCTGTTTCTTTCGACCTGTTCGGTCTCCATCTGCAGCAGCTCTTCTTCTGTGAACTCCAGTTCACACAGGTATCCTCTTGGCTCTAAAGTGAATGGAACTTCATTGTCGCTGTCATAATCAAAAAGTTTTTAATTTCCTACGTTGTTTCTTCTTCACACCGCTAAGAGTCACAACAAAAGAATTACAATGCCTGATAAGAGTTACACGAGGCTACAACCGGCGCCTGAAGCCGCTAGCTTGTCATGTTTACATCAGCTGAGAGGAGGGCGGAGTGATTCAGCGGCTCGCCGAAGTGCTGCGCGGAAGTGCTGCGCGGAAGAATACGTGATGTGAGTCGGTTAGTTCCAGATAAACTTTATATTTTCGAAAAGTTAATGCACTTAAAAAAACACGCATAGGTAGCATACTCCTAAACTGTGGTATTAGTTTTGATGGGAGTTCTTGTAGGCGGCGAAAATACCCTCTGTGCTTGGTACGATACTTCCCTGTTTGCGGCTATATCTGCATAACAGACTCTTACCGACTGTGGCTTACTGAGGGAGAGGAGAGAACATTCTACTGCATCTAAGGTACTTAGTGGCCATATGGAGCTCATACAACCCCAATTCAAAAATACTGCACTACCCCTTTAAAGTGTTTTTGAAATAGTCCTTTCACAAGCAATCCATGAATGTGAGACTCATGACCTTGAGCTCATGTCTTGCTTAGGAATGGATGTCAATCACAGCCATCTTAACTTCAACAAGTCATTTGATACTTTTTCTGTCACTTTTTCTGCTTTTTAAATGTTTTTCATACAGCGTACTGGCTGCAAAAGACAAAATGATTGATTGTTCTTGCTGCATCACTGCTTATACTTGTGCTAAGAGCAGACGAGCTTCTAAACTTACAGCAAGTGTATTTGAAGTAGAAGCAGCATCATGAGGCCTCATTTTCATACACTGGATTTTGACACTGTGATGGTACCTTTTGAAGTGGTGCAAGAGATTTATGGTGTTTCCCTCCCTTGTTGGCACAAGCCGCCAACCACATTTGCAGATCAGCAGGAAAGCAATCTAAAGATCAATGGATGAACATGAGGCTCCATGACCTTATCTCTCCACCAAAATGTAGACCATTATTGTCTTTAAGTAGACATTTAAAAAAAAAAAAGTTTGAAGGAATTCCCTCAAAGTGTCCGTCAAATATTTCATTCCTGACCAAGAGATGAACATGAAATTTCTTGACCCTGACACTGACATTGACCTCCTAAATCTCAGGAGTTCGTCTTTGTGTCAGAGTTTACATTTGTGCAAAGTTTAAAGAACCCCCCTCAAAGATGGACCTGTTGGATAGACATATGTAAGTAAAACCTACAAATATAATGCCTCCAGCCGCTGCTGTTGCTGGCGCAGAAATAAAAAAATAGTATGGGTGGTTTGGAGGCTTTGGTGTCTACATCTTTCCTTGTTTCACCCCTTCACCCTCCTTACCCTTCTGGCCTCCCTCCTCTCCCTCTATGCCTGTCACTTGGGTGTGCACACAGCTGCAGGTCTTGGTATTTGACCATCTCCTGCAGGCTCCAGTCCCAGCTCATCATTTACAGCTAGCTCCTCTGTCCTGCGGCGATGAAAGAGCTGAAGCCGATCCAGGAGCTTCTTTCAAATACACGCCGCGCCTGAAACCTGAGGGCCAGGTTTGTTACATGCACAGGTGAGCAGGGAATGGACGGGGCCGGGCCAGAGGTGCTGGAGTCACGGAGACGAGAGGAGCACCCTGGGAAAAACATCTTATTATTTTAATCGATCAGCTCTGCGAGGGCGAACACCAGCCAAAGATCTGCCGGTGGAGTGACTTCTGTCTGATGCTCCGAGGACTTCCACTGAGATCAAGAAGCTGCCGGTGTCGATTGAGGAAGGGAGAGAGAGGGAGAGGAAAGGGAGTGAATGGGGGGAAAGCCAAAGAGAATAAATAGAAGGATAAAAGAAATCTTGATTTTGTCTGAGAGAGTATTGATTTTTTCCTCTGGGTTGGCCATGTGCGCACAGCCTGTTATTAGTTTAGAAACAAAAAAAGTGGAATGTGGGGAGAGTTGGCATCTCTGGGTGTGTGTCCTGCCTCACTGCACATTTTGCATGTGTTTTATTTTGTGTGAGAGTTTATGTTGCCCGAGTGGCAGAAGTATGAGGCATGTGTATGTGGTCTGGCTTTGTGACTGGTGTATGAGCCCGCCTGGTTTGGAGCCCCTGGCTGGTTGGAGATGTTGGGATTAGAGGGAGATTAGAGCAGTGATTACACAATGTCTTCGCTCTAATGATCCCAACTGTTTGTTCATCTTATCAGCCGCGCCGCACTGGATTCCACGACTGCCGCTGATATGAGATAACGCTCGCTTTACTCCATCCGCGCACCCCTGCCCTCTAGCCCTTCCAACTCTAACCACCCCCACTGTGCCAGTCAGAGGGGAGGAGTGACCCAAGCGGTGGGGAGGATGAACAAACCCTGAGGGGAGGAGAGAGAGATGGACGTGTACTGCGGGAAATTTCGCAGACAGAGAGGGTGACTTGGCGGTCTGACCCCTCGAGTACACAGAAGCATTAGCCAGAGTGCTCATTGTTCACTGAGACAATACAGTGACCCCCTGGAGAGCCCTCAGTCTGCAGTGAATGTACCCACAGACACGCAGCATATTACATGAGGAGCAGAGGGTGGAAGCGGCGATAAGGTGTCCGGTGTACTCTGGTACAAAATGTAGTGTAAGTGTATGTTTTCTGGCTGTTGAGGAGAAATATGAGGTTATTAGTGTGTTTGGGTGTGTGTGTGTGTGGGTGTGTGTGTGTGTGTGTGTAACTCACGGAGGGTGTGCATATTCCTCTGCAAACAGACCCAGTGGTAGATGGCTTCATTCTGCGCGATGGTCTATGAAATAATGGAGAGCATCTGAGAATGGATGTGTGTTTTTAATAAAGTAAGGACTCCAGGATTTGTGTGCTTAAGTGTGTTTGCCTAAATATGCCTGTGTGCAAGAGAGAATACAGTATATGTGTATCAGCATGTGTGTGTGCACTTCTCTCCATGCCTGCATGCCACTCTGATCTCCCCATTACAAGGTCGATTAAGCCACTAATCCCCAAAATACACGCGTCCAACAGCACGACACCGGAAAAAAATTCTCTCCCAAGGAAAAAAAAAGAAGCTGAATCTTCCTTTCCCTGTTGCTGGGAGCTTAAGCCACACACCAGTGCAGCAAGCTACAGAGCATGAGCACGGAAATGTGTTTTTACCTCCATAACCACACAGGCAGGGGATTAACAGGCACCCTAAACCCTGGAAAACGACTGCTTTTACACCTCCATGGCCTCAGAAGAAAAAAAATTAATACACAGCCACAGTGACACAGCAGGAGTCTGAATGGTGAATTAGGTGTCATTCATGGTAACTGAAATACACAGGTGGGCTCATACTTCAGTTAGAGCTGGGAAATATACTGGTCCAATATGATTTAACAATATAGTTTGTGTAGCTGTCAATTAAAAAAAAAAAAAAAAAAAAAAAAATCATGGGATATGGAAAGCAGCAGCACAGTGGTGCAGAAGGTAGTGCAACAAGGAAGAAGGTTGCTGGTTTGACTCCCTGGGTTGACCTGGGTCATTTTGAGCGTGGTCTCCCTATGCCTGTGTGGGTTTTCTCTTGACATGCTGATTTCTTCTTGAAATGTCACCAACCAACCATGCTCATTAGGTTGATTGGTGACACCAAATTGCCCATAGGTATGAGTGTGAGCAGTTTAGCAACTGAAGTTGTACATCAGCAAGAATGGGAAAGAGATCCATCTACAAAGCCTCAAAAAAAAGTGTCCTCAGTTCACAAATGCTTATTGAGTTATGTTAAAAGGAAAGGTGATGAACCACAATGATTAACATGCCCCTGTCCAGATTTTCGTAACATGTTTTCAAAATTAGTGACTATTCGTCAGAAAAACAAAAAAGTTCATCAGTCTGAACATTTAATATCTTGGCTTTGTATTGTATTTAATTGAATAAAAGTTAAAAATGATCAAATCATTGTATACTGTTTTGATTGATTTTTAATAGAATGTCCTAACTTCATTGGAAATGGGGTTGTATGTTTAATATTTGTATGAACTAATTACAATAGTAAAAATGCACTGTGGGCAGCTTTAAAAGAAACAATTACAAAATGTGAAAATAAAAAATGATTTAATATGGAAGCTAGAAAGTTAAGTCTAAGATTTTGCAATTACTTAAAGAAAGAAAATATAATATATTTCCCATTTATATGAAAATAATGAGAAATGATCTTTGGTTGATATTTCCCAGCCCCTTGCAGGCTATCTATAGAATATGTAACTGTCACGCAGCAGCTTCAGAAAACTGATGAAAAAGATTCAAAAATGCTGAACACCAGTTTATGGAGAGGGATAAGAATCTCCTTAGCTCTTTTTTCTCCAACATCAGCTGATACATGTGCTGAGTACTTTTCATATCTTTTGGTCCTAATGACTACACACTGGAAAACGGTAATTAGCATGGCTCCTTGCTAATGTATCCCTGTTGTCCTGGATTGCTCACTGGATAAGATGTGCAGGAATCTGCACAGCCTTTAATTAGAGTTTACGGTGTTTGGAGCTGAGGCTTCATCAGGGAGCTGGACCAGAGCAGATAGTCTAGAGGCCCTCAGAGTCATAAATCTATCATTCTCTGCCTAATTTGGTTTAATTCACCTGAAGCTAAGCTTTGGCCCTTTCCAGCCCATGTTAGGCTGGAAACACACTTTCATTTTTTTCAATAATTTAAAAACAGGAGACCAGTATGTTCTACACAGGGGCAGGACTTGGGTGGGTCATCTGGGCATGACTACAGCCTCATAAAATAGTTGCTAATCAATTCATCTTTTAGTTTTTTCTTTATATAATCATCATCTATGTGCATGAAAGTGTTCATCCACCAGTACATCTCTCGCATATATGCAGCACATGATAGAACTGAAGCTTTGTAAAGCACTATTTTAAAATGTTTGTACAGCTTATTGCTGTTAATACTTTCCTGCACTCCTGCACTCTTGGATGTCAGTTGCAACATAATATCTTCCCAACAGTCACCTGTTACACACTACCCTATCAGTGATTATGGTGTTTAAAGCAGAGCGATTAAAAATCATTATTTGTAACCACATCCATGTTTTAGGACTTATTGCTGCACCCTTCTATTGTGCCTTACTAGAGATACTTTAAAAGCATATCAGTTGTTGCAATAATTCTAACGGTCTTCTTTGGATCCCTGATGTGTTTGCTGCAGTGTTTGTGAGCTTTAAAGCACACAACATTAGTGATGCTTATCCATCCGCTTGCTTTCATTGGCCTTTGCAGACACAAATAGAGATTGGTGAGACTTAAATCCAATCAGGGATTGTAAATTATTATTTTTTTAGCCCAATGCAAATGGTTGTGACCACAGACTTTAGCAATTAATGAATAAATAACGAGTGATGACCGCTATTTAATTTTATGTCCAGTCATTGGCGGCCAGCATGTTGATATTTTGGGGGGAGGCAGCAAAGTTGGCCAAAATCTCCCAGATCTTGTGTGTCCGGCCAGCCTTGAAGAGGTTAGTTTTTATGTGGCAGCTTGAAAATGGCTGTGTTGGATTTGGTTAAAATATATAAATAAAATCAAATTTTATTTTGGTTTGTCTGGATTATTCTCTTTATTTTTTTCTTTGAACTCATTTATCCAGTAGGTCTGTCATGATATCAGTTGTTTTAACTCTAACACAACAATGTATTCAGTAATTTTAATAACAGAGAAAATATATGTATATGTTTTGGGCTCCTGAAGCTATTATATATTATCATGTGCTGCCAAACTCCTGCACTTTGTCTAACTTGCATAAGTTCCTTGGCAACATTTTGGCTCTAAAACTTAATCAACATAATTGAACTAAAATAACACCATGAAAGGCTTTAAAGCAAGTTTCAGTGGCGAAGCAAGGTAACTTTATTAATACATACAACAAGTCATAGTGCTTTACAGAGTTAAAAACAAAGACAATATGACATTAATAGCAGTAAATAAATAGAATTTGCAAAAGAAAGACAGTAAATTAGAATTCCAAGATAAAAAAAAGGAAATAGAACATAACAAAACTCAAAGAAGAAAAGAGATAAAAGGAGAAGACACATAAGAAGCGGTGTGGATGGATTTGTCTTTATTGCCCCTTTAAATGAGGTTGATTTTTGTGTCATTAATACGATTTGATTCTAATATTTAGTGAAATACCAGACCATTTCATTTTTCAACATGTTGTGAAAAAGCACAAAACAAAACACTTTAATAACCTTATTTTCTAGATTGAGGTTGATAATTTGGCTGATATGCACAAAAAATAAACTCATACATCATACTTTAACAGGTGGAAGTTTTCTTCGGCACTTAACAGGATATAATCCCTCTCGGGTGTTCTTGCTGTGGTGTCCAACAGTTGTTCTTAATCTCAACTCATGTAGCTACACATGCTGAGTGTAGAATAAATAATCTGTGCTCCCTGGACCTAATGAATGATTTATTTATTGCCCTGGATGTTGTTCAGGAAGTGTTTCTCTCTGTTTGCTAAATGTTAGCTCTGTTTTCTCATTGAGTGCCAGCTCACTAACCTGAATGACCTCAAATGTTTGTTAAGCAAACACAAGCTGGAGTTGCTTTGTGAGGAGCTACTGTAAATACAAATATAAGCCCTGAAACTATTATTATACTGAGTCAGTTCAAATCATTGTAATTGCAGTGTAGGAAATCTGAAGTGTTGAGTTCAATTTTTGTACTTTTGTATCACAAAATTTTGTATCACAAAATTTCACCTGTAGTGTTTATCAGTTTAAACATTCATAGACTGATATAAAACTATGTGGAACAAAATGCAACATGTTTTTTTTTTAAGGCGATGAAACAGGTTTAGAAGTTGCAACACAAAAATAAAAAATGTTACCATGATATAAAGAGGCTATACTGCACATCATATGAATATGATGTGCTTTAAATTGTGGCTTGGTTGTAGGTTTGCCTTGGGCAAAATTAATTTAAAATGTGCTAGCCTTCCTCAGCAGGACAGTGAGCCTGAAACCTAATGCATCTCCTTGCATGCTTAAGCCTCCTCGTCTTTGTACAAAGCCATCCTGGCTGTGGTGGGTTGTGTTTGTGACTCAGGATGTCTTTTGCAGCCTTATGCATGTCGCTGTCAGCTCACCGTCCTTTTTACATTTGCAGTGACAGTTGCCCTCGGGCCAGCACTTCGTCTAACTTTTCACTTGTTCAAGTGAATAAGGTGCAACCTAAACCTGTATCATGTTGAAAAGAAACTTTGCGCTAGTTCCATTATTTCCAAGAGTCGTGTGTCCTCTTGCTTCTCAGTGGTGTGGCTTTGCTTCACACACTGTGGCTGTTCTCCTGAACAAATGAAGGTAATGAGGGCTAATGAGTCAAGAACATGACACCCTCTGTGCGTGATGTCTGTTTTTCCCCAGCAACAACACAAGCTTCTATTAAAACGAACGAACCTACAGAAGAATCAACATGACAAATAAATGTCTCACTTTAGCAGCGATCTCTAACACCTAAACAAAACTCCCTGACCACACTGCCCTCACCCACTCCTCTCACCAAATTAATAAATCTGTTTGTAGATTTCTGAATGCAGATGATCATCCCAAAGTAGGTTTTGCTATTTTTAAAAGTTTTCTTTGGATTTAGTTTTCATTTTTTGAAACTTGACTTGTTTTAACGGCAGTAATAAGAAAGCCTGTGACTATGCTCCACAGTTTTTAAACTCTTTGACCCACCTTGCTAACAAGTAGGGTTGAAAAGAGTACAAGAATAAGGTATATGTGTTAGACAGTAAAGCCCTTTCAGACATAAAACCCTGATATGAGGATAATGTCTGGGTAGGGAAAAGGGGGGGGGGGGGGGTGTTAGGGTTGCAGGTTGACAGGACGTGCTGTCAAAAATGTGCAGCGGAAATCAGTGTTCATGATTTAGCGGACGACACAACAGAGCTTTACCCTATGATCAAGATTTACATTCTAACTTCAATGATACCTGTTAAAAAGTGTATCAACAGCACTGACGAAAGAGTTGAGAGGAGCACTGTAGCATGCAGAAGTGAATATGAAGCAGTGTCATTACGTTCACAACAAATATATTGCAGAGAGAAAGCTGCAGAGTTCTAGCTCTCTATCCAAGAGCAGCATAAGATGGCTCTGGATGCACGAGACCCAGTGCTGATTGTTTTAGAGCAGATGAACAACAGAACTTTGATGATGTGCAGCAAAACTGACACTTCAGATTGTCCAGATACACATTTTAATTTGTGTCCTTGCAGCCAATCAAACTTCTCCCGCAACAGCAGTCGTTTTATCCATCGTGTTAAGTCTCCCTTTTTTATTTTTTTGCCAAGCTCTAATCTACAACAATTGTGAGTGTCCCAAAGCAGACAGGCCCAATCAGAGTCCTTTAGAACAGAAAGAGGGACATACAAGAGAGACAACAGTAGGAAGCTACTGTTCCCACGGAGATTATGCTAACAGCTTCTGCAGCAGTTTTATCAGATCTGGACCATATTTCTTCATCAAATGAAAAATAACAACACTACGAAATACTCAATAAAAAGGATGTTTTCGCTCCACTTCTGACATGTTATTTTTCAAGTGGCTCATATTTTGTACTTTATGCCACAGCAGTAGTGCCCCCCCACTACATTATCTGTCTGCCCGTAATTGATGTGTTTGACAGAAAGATTGTCCAGCCACCTGCCAGATATGCCTTTAAAAGGTTCAGTCTATTGAGTATTAAGTTCTTTCATGTGTGTCAGTCAACCATGTATCCCAAGCTGGGATGTTTTGTTTTATAACACAACTTTAAATGAAATAAAGTGCAAAAGCCAAGAAAATATTTGATGTAATATGGAGTCATCAATTTGGATGTACTCAATATTGCATTAAATAAAATAAAACAATTCTTTGATTAAGGTATAGTAGACCTGAGCAAGTCAGTTTGCCACTCTCAGAGTGAAGATCAAAAGTTTTGCTGTATTACAGCTTTGAATTTTATTGCATTTTTCACTGTGGGCTTGGATCTTTGCTGATAATAAGCTCTGAAGTGAACAAAAAATTATGAAACTTGCATGTTTTGTTCTTTGTGACATTTTTGACAAACAAACCTTTTACCTTCATAATTTTTAAGCTAAAATGTAAAAGTGGAGAAAAAATGCTTTTATTAGCTATATTAGCTATAATTGGCTATTATTAAGCTAATATGGAACTACAACATGGTGGTTCAACTCAGAAGCAGTTAAATTTTTCCAATGCTCTGACCTCTTGTTTAAGAATTACCTCCAATTCAAATGACCTGAAAAAGTTAATGCCCATGACTTTGGCTATGGTGTATGTTTTATTGCTTATTAAAAAAACAATCATACTTGCTATAGGGTCCACAGCTCTTTTTGAAGTCCTTTTAGAAGTTCATTTGCAACCATCCTTTTAAAAATGCAACAATATTTTAAAATTCAAAAGCAGGGCAATGTCCGATACATTTTAGCATTTTAAATGAAACATTCAATGGTACTTGTCTGTGTGTTAATTACTAACCTTAGGATTTAGGATTTTTTTTTTTTTTTAAATGGGACAGTATGCATTAATGAACATTTACATGTAAATGCACAGGATTATAGCCAAGCGGCTAATTTCCATCCCCAGTCCCATTAGCGGGTTGGTGTCAACACATAAAACCAAAACAAACATTAATAATAAGAATAAAACAGACAGATCGTATTAAAAGACAAAGCAACAATATAGATGACATACAGTCCAAAAATAAAAACAGGCTGTGAGTTGGGGGACCATGGGAATTATACACAATGAATTATAACGTGCTGGAATGCTAACTAAGGTGCTATAGTGCTAAAGTGCCAAATGATAAAGTGCACAGTGCTAGCTGCCTGGGAGCTCAGGTCACCATTATATTGCACAATGCCAATTATTGCACAGAAATAAAAGTGCCTGTTGCATTGCACATTACCCTAAATTTTTCTAATTTTTTTCTAAATTATGGAATTCTAAATTCCATAATTTCAGCCTTTAGAATTAGAAAATGCCAAACGCTAACTCACCTCCACCTTTCTAGACCCATTCCTACACCACTCTAATGGTGCTTTTATGGGGGGAACATACTACCTGATGTCTCTCTTCACATAGATGGTGATAATAAACAAACTTTAAAAAAGAAGGTAAGGGAAGTGGCCGCAAAGTATATAGTGGCTTACCCAAGTTTTGTCTATCTTTGGGAGAAAAAAAAAACTTAAATGACATTTCATCTTACTGCATAACAAGTTCCTTCTTTGTATTCATGCAGTTGGAGTCGCTCACTTTCACCCAACTCAATCTCTGCAGTATTATGCTGGACAGATGTCACCTTTGATCTCCATCTTTTCCATGTCAACCACCTACACACTGTACCTGACACTCTGTTCACCAAGTCCCTGTACACACCAGCTGTGCACACATTATTGTCTGTTGTATGTCCCTATGGTGTCTGCTGTTACTCTCATGGCAGGTGGTCTTTCAGCTTGCCTGGGGGGTATAGATCTGTTCTGCTCTCCAAGGATCCAGTTAACACGGCTGACCTCCATCTCTGCAGGTTGTGTGATCTTGGAGATCTCTGTCTGGGAATCTGTCACTTGCTGATGTATACTGCATCATCAGGAGAGATTCTGCCATGACCCTCCATCTAATTGAATCATTATGAGGCAGAATTCAGGCTTAGAGCCTCAAAACAGTGCACATCTGAATCTAAACAGCTTCTAATGCCTTGTATCTTGTAATGATCTGTAATCCTATTAGACGTGATCTTGATAGGAAAACACAGATTTGCCAGGTTTGTAATGAATTAAAACTTAGCATATGGAAGGTAATAAGGCTAATTAGCATCTGGTTCGCTGAGGTAATTAGTATGAAGCAATGCAAGTGCAGACAGTTCATTTGTCCTACTTACTTATTGCCTATGAATGCATAATCAGCCGTGTTAAGGGCACAGGTGATGTATTGTAGTTGTGCAGGCCGATCATTAATAATAGATGTGCGTCACCTCTTCTAAAATTCTCATCAACTGCAGAGTGAGTAAATCCACTGGAGGTTTCCACACATTAAAAGTAAATTACATGTAGATTATCCTTCTCATCTCACCAAAATAGACATCAGAATCATATTTTCTTGCTGTAATCCTCTTCATGTAACAATTAAAATCTGGCATGACTTTGCTCCATTTCGAAATAAAAGGCCACCCTGATTTAAAGGGCTAATGTTAGCAGTATTAATTATGATAATAACGTGGTAACAGTGTTAGATGTATCCCCATTAGAGCCAGAATTTAGCTAAATACCTGGTTTATCCTTCATTATCTTCTAATGAGTAAATAATTAGGATTGTATTTAAAACAGCCTCAATTATAATTCTCTAGTCTCCACTGTGACAAAAAATTCTGGTGACAATAAATCTCCTGCAGACTGTCAAACCAAGGAGAGACAGCAAAACACATCAAGCAACACAACATGCGGTGACAAAATAAATAAATAAAAACAAAGGTTCCAAGGAGAAGCATTGTTCTAGCACAGACGGATGAATACATTGAGTCTTTTCAGAAAGAGTTTATTCAAACACTTTGCAGCAGTTTTTTTTCCCTCTCTCTGCTCTCTCAGGAAATCTCAAGAGTGCAGGTGTCGCCTGTGGGTGTATGAGCATGAGTATGATTTTGTTGAGTATTATTATTTTTTGTGTTAGTGTAATTACATGAGGACTTTGCAGTGTGCTGCTGCTGCTTCAGGTGACCAATCAATGAGTAATGAGAAAGCCACGGACCTATAAGAGATTGACTGCAACCCGCAACCCCCATCCCCCTCTTATTCAGGTCTTAATCACTGAGGTCCCACAGGATACCGTAATTCATTCCTGAAAATATTTGGAACTGTTTGATCCCATAGGCATGCATTAGGGCTGGGAAATCTACAGCATTTTTAACATGTATAGAAATATTCTCAATTACAATGAAAGAAAATAACATTATCAATATAGTTTGTGTTCGGGCTTCAATTACAGTAAGGGTGGGCAACTGGTGGCCTGGGGGCCACATGTGGCCCTCCACCTCACTTGATGTCAGTTTCAAATTTCCAAAAACTGCAACCATAGAGATAAACAAATCTTCAGTCAGGGATTCTAGTCTGTCATACTACTTCAGCATCTTGCTCATAATCAAAATGCATTGCAACATGAAAAGTGTGAAATATATCTGTGATAGACTTTACGCTGGTTATCTTTTCTTACTTACAGGAAGTAATTAGATTTATTTTGCTAAATTTGTTTTTTTGTAAGGGTTTTTTATGAAGCATTATTATTGAAATTGGGCCAAAAGAGGTCAAAAGAACTTTAACAGCCATCAATAACCAAAATTTCCATGACTGTAACTTTGGCTAGGTTACTTTTGTAAATTTAGGTTAATTATCAGTGGGACTTAACTTGTAGAATTTATGTCAAATAAATAAACTGGATAAAAAACAGCATAGATCAGTTTATTAAATAAAAAAGTACCTTAAATTGGTTTTAATTCCATGTTTGGCTCATTACAATTAACTTGTCTGAAAAAGGCTATGCTAATTGTTTTATTAGATTACAGTAATTTGGTTGTCTCATTGATAGTACCCTCTTTTTTGTGACAATTTGGCCCTCTGAAACAGTGTGTAACATAAATATGGCTCTCATGTAACCATAGTTACCTGTCCCTACAGTGTTGATGTACTACCATCATTAAATCAAAAATAATCCAGTTTAAACAATTTAGCCTTGCTCACTTTTCATGGTTTTTTTAATTTTTAATTGATTTTAAAACTTATTGAACCTACATGAAGATAAAAATAATCCAGATTGAACAGTTTTGATTATATAGTGCTTGGTTTGCACCAAAATGATCCACATAACATACAAGCTGTGACTTGGAGCTAAACCCCCCAAGTGTTTAGCTTCCAAGGACATCTTTGGCGGTGACAGTTTCAGGCCAACTCCTTCCCTTGTCAGCTTGGTCATGACATGTTTATAGGACTTGTTGTGTAAACACTCGTGTTTTTTCCAAAAACATGTTGGTCCTCCATATCTGACATCCCTCTGACTTTAGGACCTGTGTCAGCCAGTGCTCACAGAATGAGTCTCACCAGTGCTTAATGTTGCTGTTACAAAAGTTGACCTCTGCTTCTCTCAGTACTATCTATAATGCTATATAAAATGGCTCTGCATGCTACATATTTTCCACCAGTCATGGAAATGTCCCCCAGATAACACAAAAACATTGCACGGAAATCATGTCCTGCCACTAGAGACAATTGAAGACATGGACATAATTCTTTTGTGAATACGAGGCAGCTCGCTTTATACAGTTTGCTGCCAAATATTGACACATAATATTGTTACAATGTGCAAAGCCCTTTTTCAAGCTACCTGTGGTATGTGTCACTAAGGGTGAGCAGAAATATCGATTCAACAATGCATTGCAATATTTCTCCTCCCAATTCAATATCAATTCAGCAAATCCTCTGAATCGATTCACCTCCTGGCCAATGGGGGGGCGCTTTTCAGTGTTTATCCAGCTGTCGCCGGTCGCAGAAGAAGACATGCTTGCAGAGTGATAGGATTGAGAGCCGAACATGAGAGTGATTTAACGGTGGTTTATCAGTATTGTCTGTGTGAATAATGTAAAATATTAAACACAATATCATTAGTATCAGTCTGGAGTGTTTTATTTTCGTTCTTTTGCCGTATCGTCTCTGTGTTTTACCGTCTTTTTTGTCATTGATTGTCTTTTTGATCATAGTTCGTTTTTTATGGATTCCATAAATAGTAATTTTAGAAATATTGGAGGAAGAAATGTCGAGATCTCTATCTTCAGCTGGACAGCAAATGCTTTAGGGACTACCATCAGTAAAAAAAACGCCTGGGCATGGTCTAATATAACAGGCTGTAACATGGACACTAAATGCTGTAGTCAAACAAAAATGTTTGAGTTTATGTAAAATGAATGAAGTTTATTTTTGGTCATCTCAGAAAATTTCTACATATTCATTTACAATTGTTTATGAGGAGAATCCTGTGAAAAATTAAAATCCGTTTTTATTCTTTTCTTGTAATTACACACTGTTTTAAGCATTTATAACATAATCATGACAAATACTTGCAAGAATTGTTAACTTTTATTTCTTGTAAAAAAAGGGGGAAAAATGTATTCAAAGGACAATTCCTGACACATTTACTGACAAAAAAGACAAAAAAGACCAGGTGGACATTTATAATCATAGTGTTAACTGTCATGTTTTTTACTTTTGTACTCCATATGCACAAATAAGTTATTATTGTTCAAATTTTTATTTTCAGATGTTTGCTCAAAAATATGAGGTGAAATACCACATATGTTCACATTGGCATCAAAATAAAAATTCAAAATTTGTCAACAGGTACTCTAATTATTTGTATATTTCTACTTCTTACTGAATTGATACTGATTCGAATCACCACCCAAAGAATCGAAATTGAATCGAATCGTGAGGCTCTTAACAATGCCCAGCCCTATGTGTAACTACAACAGCTGCAGGAAACAGATGAAAATATTGAAGAGTTTATGGAAAGGAATTTGGTCCACATCCCTATCCCACAGCCCTAGGGCCCAATGCCCCCCCCTCCCCCGCTGCCTGATGGAAGTGAAAGGATGGAATTGAAGCCAAGATCTCGGCAGTGGTGTACCTGAGGGGGCAAAGTGGTTCTATAAATGGAGAGACCAAATGGCTCATGAATAGCATTTTAACCTGCAGACAAAGCCTTCAGGTTAAAATGTCCACTCTCAATTGGTCAGGGTCAAACAGAGAATGGTGGCGAGACTCAATGAAATCATTAATGAAAACCGCTGCTATCTACAGGCAACCTCATTAAGTCAGGGCCGCTGTTTAATTGCATTTTCAAAAGCCTTTTCATTTGATCGCTGTATTTTTGTCTTGGCGGAGCAACGTGGGGCTCTGCTGGAAAATGCTGCTCGGTCCTGTGTCATTTCTTATGTATGATTAATATTCTGCTCTGGTTCTCCACTGCTTTTAATCATTCTGGTCATTATGAATGTTTGGCCTTGGCACACCAGCACGTAACAAACCTCAACGGCCAGTCAAGCCATTGTGGGATTCCATTTGACTATTTAATAACTGCAAAGATAAAGTATGTCTCTGCCATTGCTGTCAAGTCCTGCAGTTTTCTATGGATGTGATTCATTTGGAGAGAGGAGGAAATTTGTTGTTAGGCTGCATTATTCAGCCTGATATTGTAAGGTGGGTCTAATTCTTAATGAAATATAGAGCACACCTATGCTGTGAATGTTACTACCAGCAACCAGCAGATATGTGTGAAGAGGGAGAGATAAGGAGAAAGGGAGGGAAAGACATAATAAAAGTTACTTTAAGTGCCTCGGAAAAATTAAGAGGCATGAAATATTCAACAGTTAAGGACCGCAGGCAGTTCTTAATACACTGAATTAGACACCTGCACCCTGAAAAGAGAGTGAAAAAGAGGAGAGTGACATGGAACGAGAGAGAGAAGTGATGATTGAAAGGCAGAGAAGGAAAGGATGAATAGAGTGTGCTGCAGTGAGCCCGTTCCCCAGGAGCACATTAAGTGAACAGTTCATTGCTGTGTAGGTGTGTAATGTCCCTTTGTAAAAACCTGCCCTTGCTTCTATAGCAACACGCCTCTGTGGCTCGATGCACCGGTGTAAATGCAGCTCTGCACGCGCCCCGATAGCCACCATCCTTGAGTGTTCCCACACTCTGTCACTTTAACGTAATAATAACACTCAGCTCCATTGTGCATGAGCTGCTATTGTCACTTCATTCTGATGCTGAAAGTGCTTACTTAAGGGCTTATTCGTATGATAAGTTTCTGACTCAAACTCACACATACCCATGCATTTAAACCTGCAATCATATTAAAAATACTCCATCAAAATCACAGAGAAAAACTGCAGTCATGATAAATGTTCCCCCTCAGGCAGCACTACGCTGATTTTCCAGTCTGTTAAGCAATCTATGACCTCTATTGACCTCTATCGGTAACCAGCAGGAATTGCAACAACATTAATAAAGCTCATCTCCTACGCAGCCAACACCCCCCTCCCTCCCCAGTCATCCCTGCCCCATCCCAACTGCTCCTGCTCCCCTGATCCAAGGTGGTCTGTGACTGAAGCAAACAATGAAGCTGTACACTCACAAGTGAGATGAATAGGGAGTCTAATTATACCAGAGATTTAGCAGAGAGAGTCCTTTAAAAGGTAATACATCAGCTCGCTAAATACAAAACACTGAAATGAGAATACCGCTTAGTCATTTGATTTTTTGGCTCTGCTGCCTTTGTAGCTTAGATGTTTAAACAAATGTTGAAAAATTATTCCTCTGCTTGGAGCAAAGTCCTTCATTATTTAAAGATTGGTAATGTGATTAGGAGGGAAACAAGAAAGTTGTACAGCAAGAGCTCTTGTCTTTTAAAAGGCTATGTAAGTGGAGATTTGGCTTTAAAGTGAAAACATCAGCACCAGTGCTGTCAAAGCTAACACATTCGTAACATGTCAACACAAATTACTTTGACGCCCCTGTTCTTTTAATGTACACATCAAACAATCCAGACCCTCAGCCTGAGTCACACTGTTGGAAAACAGAAAGCCATACAGCTGTCATGCAACGTATGGTAAGCAAAAATGCATAAAGAAAAGGGTCCTATGTTGGCAAGATCAGCTTTCAAACCCTGGAAACTACAAACCCCAATGCCAATGAAGTTGGGACAATGAGTAAAACATACAGTAAATAAAAACAGAATACAATGATTTGCAAATCATTTTCAACATGAATTCAATTGAATACACCACAAAGACAAGATGTTTTATTTTCTAACTGATGAATTTTATAGTTTCTTTTCAGTAAATATTCACGCAAGCAAGCAGGCCGATCTGTTACCATTACTTTTTTTACAACAAAGCTCCACTGTTTTAAAACATGCAGAATGTGTTTTGGCATTGTCTCACTGAAATAAGCAAGGACATCCCTAAAAAGGGCGTTGCCTAAATGGCAGCATATATTGCTCTAAACTTCTGTATGTACCTTTATGGTGTCATTATAAATCTGCAAGTTACCCATGCCATGGGAACTAACACACCCCGATACCATTACAGATGCTGGCTTTTAAACTTTGCCTGGATTGTCCTTTTCCTCTTTTAGAATTTTAACTTGCACTTGTAGATGAAGCAACCAACTGTGTTAGCTGACAATGGTTTTCTGAGGTGTTCCTGAGCCCACGTGATAATATCTTTTAACAGTATGATGTTGGCTTTAAATGCAATGCCTCCTGAGGGATTGAAGGTCACATGCATTCATTGCTGGTTTTCGGCATACTGCTTACATGCAGATATTTCTCTGGATTATCAGTATTTTTGATGATATTATGGGCTGTAGATGATGAAATTCATAAATTCATTTCAATTCTACATTGACATACATTGTTCTTAAACTGTTTGACTATTTGTTCTCAAAGTTGTTCACAAAGTGGTGAACCTCACCCATCCTTGCTTGTGAACTACTAAGCCTTTTGGGGATGCTCCTTTTATACACAATCATGATACTCTCCCATTTCCAATTAACCTGTTCACCTGTGGAATGTTCCAGACAGGTGTTTTTTGAGCATTCCTCCTTTCCTCATGTTTTGTTGCCTCTTTCTTGTTTTTTTGGAACATGTTGCAGGCATCAAATTCAAATGAGTGAAAATTTGCAAACAATTGAGTTGATTAGTCACAAGATCAAAGATCTTGTTTTTGTTGTGTTTTTAATTGAATATAGGTTGAAAGGATTTGCAAAACTGTTATTTTGTATTTATGTACTATTTATACAAATGTCCCAACTTTATTGGAATTTACTGATGTACATGTACATGTACATGTAAAAAAACAAAATTGTATATATATATATATATATATATATATATATATATATATATATTTATATATATACATACATATATATTTATATATACAATTTTGTTTTTTTCAGAAAATGAATAGATTTTAGTGGTTATCCAGCTAACTGCCATTAGTGAGTGACTGTTGTTGCTTAATGATATCAACATAATTCCAAGTGCTTGGGGTGGGTTTTCAGGGTCAGAGAGTCAAACTTTGAGGGTTACTTCAACATGGAATTATTGCTTATAGGTGTAACATTAATATCAGAGCTACCTTGGTGGAGGTTTGGGTTTTCCGTTTACAGTCTAGTTCAAAAAGTTTTGGGTGGAAACAAGCTGCCAAAATTGTACAGAGTGATTGCACACTGCTATGACCATGTTTACAACAATTTATTTTCCACTACCAAGCTGCTTTGTTTTGGCACTAATTCGATATTCTCAAAGCCAATGTGTTTTCTCTGCCAGCAATGCACTGATCAGCTACAGTCTGCAGGCTTCATGAGAGGAAACCAACACAACCAAACTATAATTAAATGGGCAATTTTTCAGTGAATATGACAGCCATTTCTTTATGACACTAAGAATACTTGCATGTACTCAAGTCCACACAATAAAACTTGATGAAATTAGAGTTAGACAACCAAAACAACTTCATTTGGGTGTAGCGATATCAGTGTATTATATCAGTGCGCAAAACGAAAGTGATACCGTATCAGTATGCTTCTGGTGGAAGGACATGAATTTTGTGCTATACAGTAAAACTAAGAAGTGCCAAAAAAGTGGCTTGGTAGTAGAAGGTAAAAAAAAATGGTAAATGTACTTCAGCTTATAGAGTGCTTTTCTAGTCTTTCTGACCACTAATCATGCTTTTACACCACAGGTCACATCTATCCATTCACACCCATTCACAGCCATTCACTCTCACATTCACACACTGATGGTCAAAGTTTCTGTGCAGATCATCCATCAGTATTAGCTAACGCATTGCCCTTTCAAACCTGTCTTGCCCAAGGACACATCAATATGTGACAGCCTTCTGACTGTTACTGCACTGCTCAGTAAGCTGTCCAGTATTTTCCTTTGACTAAATGAAGGAACATTTCAGTCAATGGAACCAGTATCACCATCGCCCTTTTCTCTCTTAGACGTTAGTAATTTCAGCACCCACACTGATTTCTCTCCAGAATCGAAAGAAAACAAACTGATGATTCCAAATCCTGTAAATATGAGTGTCTGCTTTAAGCTGAAATGGGATTGTGGACCATATCAACCAGCAGGATCTTCAATGGTCAAATGATCTTCTTGTTCAATGGCAAGTCAAATGTATTCTTTGGTTTTCATCTTTTGCTTGACATTGTATAGCAAGTGCATTACAATACATTATGGGGATATTTTGGTTTCAGTTTTGTACAGTAAGCATAGAGGCACTTAATGTCATCCATTTTAATGCGCAGTAACTGCTCAAAACCACATCATCCTCTTGTATAGCATATATAATTGAAATGCTGTTACTGTATTTTCCCCATACAATGTGTTGCACAGAATGGCGTAACATAAGCTTACTTTATGCATTTAAATCTCCCAGAATGAAGGCTGTTATTTCAGTGGAGCTGTCAAATCAGCTTCCTAAGATTCCCCCATTAGACAGCTTGCATGTTTAGCTGCTGCTTGTTTGGTCCCACTGCCACATGGTCAGTACTACGCCTTAGTGTGGAATAGGACCAAAAAAAGCACATTGTCTGCTCATGGCAGATGGGCAGATTGAACACACAAATTTTGCCACTCCACACACACAAATCCATTGAGTTATTTTTGCTGCTGTGCATATTTGAAATGCCGGAGCTTCAAGCAAGGAGCCACATGGAGGGAGAGCTGGTTGAGTGGATGTGACTTTGTGCAGCAAAGCCTCTGATAAAGCCACTAAAATACATCCTAAGCCTCACGTTTACCCCCAAAACATGTCATCTGGGATTAATATTTAAGCCTTGGTGGCTCAAAAACTATTAGGAGGCTCTATATAACTCTGGCTTTTAAATGCCCATATTGGTTTATGAAGACAAATAAAGTGAGTTGATTTGGTAAACAACTGTGAAGTCTCTCAGAAGGATGAATTCCCATTTGGGCACTCAACACCTGTTTCCTCCCAAAGTGAAATAATTCTTCCGCTTAAACATTGTCTCTCAAAATTAAACAAATCCCTCACAAGAATAGGCCAAGTTTACTTTGAATCTCTGCTTGCAGCAAAACAAACTGCGATGCAGCATCTGTTACCAGCCTATTTGCCAGAATTGTATCACCAGTGTCCATATGGTCACTGCCACCCAGTGTCACTCCCGTCATAACTTAGCTTTCTTAATTAAAAGAAACATTTCTGACTCTTCTCTTCCCTTGATGTTATTGTAGGTAAATTGGATAAACATTGGTGGTTCAGTGGATGATGTGACAGGACAAGTGACAGGCAAAAAAAAGAATAAGCAAAAGGCTGGCAATGACAAAAATGTAAAAAAGCAGAGGGGCACTTATTGAGTAAAGTATGTGTGAAAATTGAGTCTGAAAGCTGTTTCTGAAGCTGGCAGATGTGTTAGAAAGGCTCTTGTTGTCCATACTAATGGACTAGTCTGTTTTAGAGAGACAAAAAAGAAACAACAGAATGTCTCAGCCTGAGCATTTAACAAACAAGGATATTATTATCCCAGGTAGATGGTTTAACAGTTAAACGAAAGAAGTTGAACTTGTGTAGTGCTGTCCTATTTTTCCTGATTACTCAAAGTGCTTTTACCCTGCTGTCACGTCAACCCATTCACACCCATTTGCACTCAGATTCAGTCACTGATGGTCATATTTAAGGCATCCATCAGCTTTTTGCAAACACATCCAGACCTTTTCTTACTAATTAACATGCTACTGACGCAGCAGTTCGAGCAACTTGGTGTTAAGCTGCTTGCCCAAGGACACATTGACATGTGATAGCCAAAGTTGGGCTCAAACCTGCAACCTCCCAACTACTGGTCGAGCAAACTACCAGACTGAGCTACTGGTGGCCCAGTTTCAGATTAGATGATTGGTCTAAGAGGTATTTTATTCTTTCAAGGTGAATCAGACCACTCCCAAATACAATAACAGTATTATTAATATCAGTAGAGTAAATGTTGATAGTATTTAAAATGATGCAGGGCACAATGATTGGTAAAATAAAGAGGAGGATTGGGGCTACTAAAGAAATGAGATCAATCATTTTTTAATGTGAAAAATGTCAATACTGTGTGATGAAATCACAATCTTGAGCTTAAATGAATTCTGAAAAATTCAGAAAACTGTCATGTAAATAAGAATTTTGAGAAGAAGTCAAAATACTAAAATATGCATCAGAATTCTGAGATTAAAGTACGAATCATGATTTTTTTAAATAACTATTTTTTTTTTCTCAGATGTTGAGTTCTTCCACAGACTTCTGACTTAAATGTCCAATTTCTGTCTTTTTTTCAGAATTAATAAAAAGTTCAATCTCTTGAAAATCTTTTCAGTATCTCTAATCCTGTTCTGTTGTGAAAGGATTGACAGACTAACTGACGGAACTGTATGATACATATTGGCCACAAGATAACCTATTTTAAATATTTACGCTAACTGGGATTTTTCATTTGACTTGATTACCCAATATCGTGTTCTCTGCTGTTTTTTAATTGTTTAAAAAATTTTGACTTAAATTTAGACACGTGCTCTCTGATATGTTGGAGCTTTTTGAAATCCCAGATCATTAGATCAATGGTAACACTTACACATAGGGACTGATCTACTAAAGGTTTGCATGTATAAAAACACGTGCAAATTTAATAGCGCATGCAAAGCTGATCTACTAACCGGGTACACTGAGGATCGCAATCCATTAAACGTGCTTGCCTTCATGAATACACAGAATACATGCAGATTATCAGAACGCGCAAAATTCTGTGGGGAGGAGATGCAAATGTAATCATTTAGCACCCGCAATGTGATTTATCAAACCCGAAACTGATTGTGCTCGGTGTTTTTGAGTTTATTTTTAGCACATTTGAAAGGCAGGTGCAAATTGGTACCGTGTTATGCACAGAGGGCTACCAGGAGAGAGAAAATCTTCTGTGAGCATGTCAACATTTTTGGACTGTCATAAACAGCATTATATAACAGCATATTTTCCATCAATGACTGAATTTTTTGATCAATGATGGAAAGATTTGGGGGCTGTCTGTCATTATGATGGACTGGAGAAGGAGGGACGATCCAGTGTGCCATCATACTCATGCAGACACATGTGTAAAGTAAACCCCCTCTGTTTTGTGCTCTTAATACGTCGTGGAGGAGGTCAACCTATGTAAAAAAGATCCCCTTCATAGCTAGAATCACTCCATTTGTCTCTCAGAGCTGATAAATGTATGTAAGATGTATGTATTTGTAAGTATATGTATATATGTATTTTCTATGTGTATACGTTTATCTATGCATATATGTGTATCCATGAAATGAAGAGTTTGTCTTCAGCCTGCTCTCTTTTAAAGTGTCTTGAGATAACACTTGTTATGAATTGGCGCTATGCAAATAAAGATTGATTGATTGATTGATAGATGCATTGATTGTGCAGATTTTCAGTTAAAGGAGTGTGTGTGTAACTGTAAGACTGCACTTCACATGAGATGTTGTTGGTGATGAAGCTATGTAACTGTGTGAATGCTGTCATTTAGATTATGTTTAATTGGAATCAGAAAAGGAAAATTAAAAATGACGGATAAAAATATGGCATGGGGGAAAAGTGACTACCTTGGCTGTCAAAATGACAGACAGCAAAAAAGGTTACCACAGCCTCTGGTCAGAAATAAAAATAGTAGAGACACATCATCTATCCAGCAATGACATTTTTGAGCTATGTGCTTTTCACAGATAGCCTCCCAAATCGCATTTCTTTTGGCAACGCAGAGATGTCCCTGCCGGAGTTCACCAATGTGTTTATTTGCCTCAAACTCCATGGCTTCAAACTTCATTTTTTGTTTAAGCCCACTCTGCTCTCCCAAACTCTCCATGGTGACAGCTGGTAGCACATGCAAAATCCTCATTTAAAGAGGGCGAACTGCAGCACTTTTGCGGCTGTTATCAATTGCACACGCAGTCATAGTAGATCACACGCCTAAAAATAGCACGTGCAATTGTTTTTGTTTGCAATTTAGTGCTCGCTATTTGGGATCTTTGTAGATCAGGCCCGTATTGTATTGTGTACAGAAACTTTTGACAAACTCAGTTGATGGAATATTTGCCAAAGTTCGAACATTGTGTAGGGTTTTGTCTGCAATTTTTGGTTATTCTAAATGAAAATGATCCGTGCTGAGTATCTAGGGCTTCTTTTTTATTATTGTGGTTACACTGCTACACTAACCTCGTCTACAGACACTGATACTGACTCTAGTTCCTGTGAGCCTGCAACTTGAAGAGGTCTTACAATGATTTTAGAGCTGTATATGCCTTTTGATGTGTTTTAAATTTCTCTTCTACTCGATATTGTACTTCTATACACAAGACAACAAGGTGCATAACTGCATCAGGACTTCTCTCTTTCCTTGCCTGAAACAGCAAATTCCTTAAGACCGCTTTGGATAGACCTACCACTGTGATATCTTATAACTGTTACGTCAGTGGTTTTAGCCCACCAGCAAGCCTGTTTCAGAGCACAGAATATAAAAAGAATGCAGGGCTGTTGAAAACATGGTGCTGAACTGAGCTGACTAATTTATATGGTGGAGACCGGTCAACCAATCAAAGCAGTGGGCCCACATAGAGAGGGATGCCTCAAAGTGACAGGAGCTCCAACGGAATGACAGTAAAGGTAGATCGGAGTACTCAGTATGTGAACTATATCATATTTTAAACATTAGCAATTGTGGACATACCCTAACAATCCTCGATACCAAATGAAGGCAATCAAGTTGGTTTAAACTATTAGGTCTTTACAACACATTCCCAAGGACACCTCTTGTACTCCTCCCTATAACTTTTAAAACTAAGGGGTAACCATATTATACAAAGCCATCTAAATTTCATTAAAAATCCCTATGCTTAAAGCAGGACATAATATTGGTTAAATTAAATTTAAATTGCATATTTTCAACTCAGAAGAGCATCAAATTAAAGAGCTAAGAGTAAAATTAGAGACCTTAGGGAACTATGTAATGAACATGTGTTTAGTTGGCTACTTGTCCTTGCAGTCAGCAACTAGTTGGCTAAAAAAATAAATAATAGTTGCTTCCTTGACAATGGACCCTGTTTTGAAGTCATAACATGTCTTGTGTAAAGCATGTGGCACAACAGCTTGTCACATGTTGGTCTGTATTTTGCTATTTGATGATGCCTATTGTTGGCGCAAAGCCAGTTGCGGGGCACAAATGAGATGGACTGTGTACCTTGTTTATACATGGGTTTGTTTTGAGCGTAATGTAGGTTGATCCAAATAATGTCTTTGGCTCTGTTCTCTCCTGTGTGCATAAAACACACTGGACAGCCTGTTTTATTATCTGACTGAGCATAACTATCAGTGCGATTCAAAAATGTTTATGCAAATACAAATTTAGCTCTGTGTTGTGAGAAAATCATTATTCCTGTGTGTGTTTTTCTTATTTTTGTGAGTATTACATGCACTGGAGCACAAGGGAATAGTGCACAGAGGAGTGCTGCAAATCCAGGCGATCTCCCAATTCTCCATTAACAATAAACTTAGAACAGAATTTTTCAGCAATTACTCTAAAATTTAACAGTAGAGATGTGCTGCCTGTTGTGTCACCCTATGTGAGATAAACAAGCTCAGTATAGGCAGTGTTTTGATCTTGTGGATGTGTGACCATCATTGTAATGTGTCCTTAAAATAGCAGAAAAACTCACATCACACCACAGACTTCAGACTTAACATCAGGTTTAAGTAGGTTTAAAGTGCAGTCAGTTTCTACATCCTCAAGTTTTAGGAACATGCCTGCTTTGCGCTTGACCACGCCTCATTTTCCGACAAACACACCCCTGGGTGCAAACGGGAGCACACAATCATTGGCTACTTCTACAGCATGAGTGCATGGTATATAAATGACAAATGTCTCAGTGGGAAGTTAGAGAAGACACCTGAGTTGCACACCAGAACCTTTTTTTTTGTGGGCGCACAAAAGGGCCCACTCACTCATAACCTCTAGAAAAACCTTTACCACAAAACTGTAATGATAGGATTTTTGGTCTGTACTGTCAAGCCCTGTCTTAGGTGGATGTTCTTTACAGTTTTAAGAACAGATGACCTTTCTTAATAGCAGCTAACATGACCTCCTACTCATGGAGTTCAGGAAAGTGAATCATATATATTTCTGCACACGGAGCAAAGGCAAACATGCATCGATTTGCCTTTTCTTCAGGCCACACAAAGAGGTCAGATTCATTTTCATTGCTTTCAGGGTTAAGTGCTTCTCTTTTCATCCTCTTCTGCAGCGAGCCCATGACAGCTCAGCCAGCCCAGGAAACACATCTCCATTTCCCCTGCTGATATGGACAGTTTTATCTTATTTTGCACATTATGGCAGAAGAGAAGAAGAGTGAGATTCGAGACACACAAAGGGAGACACACAGCCATCGCACACTATTGCGGAAATGATCAGACGCCTTCTTGGCGACAGGTGACAGTGGAATGAAAGGCTCCAGATCAGGATATACCATGTCTGAAGATTTCTGCGCCTTTCATTATTATTAATTGCTCTCAGGAAATTTCAGCACATGTTGGTTCCCTGTCAATTAAGTACACAACAGTGGAGACGAGCTCACCTCCATTGGCCCTCTCTTTGCTAGCACAACTGCTTTTTTCCCCTCCTTCCCAGGAATCAATTCTCAATGGTAGACTTCAGTAAGCTCATTAGGCTCTCACTAGGCACCGACTCCATTACGGCTGCATAATTACCACAGTTCTGCCTTCATCCCCCTCTCTGAAAGAAACACCTTCATTCTGAGCCTGACAGTGATTATTGTTATGATACAACACGGGGGAACGGAGAGCTGAAAACATTCTTTACATTACACCACACCACATCTGCGTTTTGTGTGTTTTGTGTATACAGATTAGCCGCTCACAATGGATGTATTACAAAGCCTTAACCCTTTGAAAACCTGCACTTGCAGCTGTTTGTAGGCAGGTAGACTACTATCAGATATTGTGATTTTATTTTTCCACATTGCAGATTATTTCCCTGTTCATGTTCACTGCACACGTTTTATGTGCCTGTCTGATGTTCATCAGGTTTTCTACCATGCATAAACAACAATGGATATTTATCTCATTTACATATGTTTCTCTGCTCCTGCATATGCATTTGTGCGGGCTTGTAAGCTCACATGGAGTGTGTGTTCGTTCCCACTGCTCCTGTGTGTGTGTTCTCCTCTTGCTATTTGTGCATGTGTGAATGAAAGCGCAGATGGGATTCGGGTGGCTGGGGGGAAGGCTGCTGTAGGAGTAGCAGCCACGCTTTGCCCGTCTTTCTGTGCACAGGCGGTGCAGAGGAAGTGTAACATGACATGAAGATAATTAAAAAAACAGATCCACGTTTATTAAAAACAGCCGAGCCCAAGGTAGGGCGACAAGGCCAGGGATCATTAGGATTCTGTCCATAATGCAAAAAAAACCCCTAAAGTGGATCTTCACTAACCCCCCTTTAGGTAGAACAGAGAGCTGATATTTCATTACTCAAATCTGAAGGCACCGAGTGCCCCCCTCCTCCTCTCCCTCTGCTCCTTGGCTTGATCTGTGCCTGCCTCATGGAGAGCTGGAGACTCCCTCTGGGAGCTCAGACCATACTGTGCAGCCCCACATCACACTCCTGACTGCAAAATTACATTTTTAGTCCAAGCCACATATGTAAGGGTGATTCAGAAGCACTTAGCACTTGTCCTGTAGATGTCACCTCTCTGAAAATGTAATACAAAATGTTTACAGCTTACAGGAATCTAAAAAGACTTGAGAGGCCAGCTGTTATGAATACCAGCATACCAAATTGCTGCCAGGTTGGTTTTATTACTTTTAGCCATGAATTCACAAGAGACTGACAGAGACGTGAAGCGTGAAGAAGGTGTGATGGCTTGGTGTGTAGTAAAGCAACAGGAGACATACATCATGTTGTTAGCACTGACATGTCAACACATCTGTCTGTTTTACACATGTGCTGCTGTGACAACATGCTCACATACTTTAAATAGGTTACTTTCCTCAGAATGCCTATTTGCCCATAATATGTGTGAATTTATTGGATGGTAAAACGATGAATGGAATTGAGCTTGTATAAAGCTTTTTTTTTTTATATTAATCTGAATCAAAGCGATTATTTATACCTCAGGCTACTATGACCTCTTCACAAGCATTCACACCTCATTCACACACCATCATTGGGGTTTTGCTACAATTAGAGTCCATCAGTATCTCCACGTTTGTACACTTTCATACACATCAACACACCACTGATGCAGTGGTGGGATCAAGTTGGAATTAAGTGTCTTGATCAAGGATACTAGAGCTGTGATTAAACCCCCACCTTCCAAATTTAACATGACCAATTATTCTACTTCTAATAATGATAATTTTAATCACTTCATTTGTTATAAGGTTTATAAAGAGCATTGACATTCAAACAGAGACGTATACAAACATAGTACAAGAACCTTTGCACAGAAGAAATATATATATATATACACACACACACACAGACACACACATATATATATATATATAAATATATATATATATATATATATATATATA
This sequence comes from Cetoscarus ocellatus, assembly GCA_037902135.1. NCBI lineage: Eukaryota > Metazoa > Chordata > Actinopteri > Labriformes > Labridae > Cetoscarus > Cetoscarus ocellatus. The sequence goes on along the minus strand of JBAMNC010000744.1, from coordinate 756,281 downwards.
TATATATATATATATATATATATACACACATATATATACACACACACACACACACACACACACACACACACATATATATATATATATATATATATATATATATACACATATGTATATACATATAGATATAGATAGATAAATAGATAGATAGATAGATATTGTTGGAAGTAAAGGTGCTGACTGGAACCATATAAGGTTCTTCGGCTTATCCTCATAGGAGAACCCTTTTTGGTTCCTGTTGGAACCCTTTATAAAGGTTCCACCTGAACCCTTCCAGAGGGTTCCGCCTAGAACCCAACATAAAGGGTTATACCCAGAACCATCTGTGAAAGGTTCCACTCAGAGCCCCCTATGAGAGGATCTACAAAGAACCCTGCAATGGTGTAGTGGTTTCACTGATAACCCTTACTGAGGGTTCAATCCAGAACCCTTTCACCCTCTAGGGGTTTCATCTGGATCCCACACAGGGAGTTTCACTGAGATCCCTTTTATATTTCGAGGGTTTTATCTAGAACCCACAGAGGGACCTCTTTATATGGGTTTCACCAATAACCCTCTTATCTTATTTTATTGTATTTTTTTAACCTTTATTTAACCAGATAAAAAAACCCCATTGAGATTAAGATCTCTTTCACAAGGATGACCTGGCCAAGAGGTCAGGAGCACACGTCTAATGGTTATATGAAGAGCCATACTGTATTCTACATCTCAGGCAAAATTGTTGGATACCATATATTGTGTATTGTGTTCATCCAACATTGTTGACATTAAGATAACATTCTAACAATATTTAATGAGAAGTTTTTTATTTAAAAATCTTGGAACAATGGTGGATAAGGAGGGCAGACTCTCTGAGGATAAGCCAACAGAACAGGAGAGGTTATGTAGGTCCCGGGGGAACAGGACAGAAGTGAGCATAGGAGCAGTGGAATCAGCAACATGACAGATAGACACAAGCCAGGCACACCAGGTTGTCCTCAGCAGGTGGTTTCATATAATCCCCAGCAACGGTGACATAGAAAGGGAAGACAAAAAAAGACAGTTAGCAGCATCAATACAAGGTAAACTTACTACACCAGATAAAGCACTAAGCCATCTACAAACAGTAAAGTAATGCGTGGCCCAATGAGAGCAGTCAGAGTATAGGCACATAGTAATAGTGACAGTGGAACAGACTGAATAAGCCTGTCCTCTAACTCCTACAATAAGAGCCTCCACTGGCACACAATCAGGTGAAAGTGAGGGAACCCCACAAAGTTTTCACATTAATTTATTTACATAAAGTTGAAATACTTTTCAGTAAAAATAATTCCTGTTTTGTAACAGATACAAAAAAATCGTTACTTATTGTAACTACAATAATAACTAGAGAAGTCTGTATGCTAACATCAAATTTTGAATGATCTGAAATATGTTTTAAATAAGGGATGTTTCATCAATACACTTGCTGAAATAAAACAGTAGATTTAACTTCCCTTGATTCCCTGAGGTTTCTGATCCTCTGTCACTTCAATCCAGCTTCTAATACAAATTCATACACAGGTAATCACATAATGTGTGAATAGTAATCACCACTGATATGTCACACCTGTTTTGTAGAGAAGGAGGGACCATGTGGTCTAATACATTGCAGAACCAGCACTCAGCTCACACAAGGCAACAGGCAGGGCAGCCAGCTCCCAGATCCCACACATTAAACTCCACTCTTTCCCCTGGGTGACTGGGGTTCGATTCCCACCTCCAACGCCCCTCCTCACTGTAGCCCTACTGCCATCCACATTTAAGGCAGCATATTTCAACTGATCAATCTCTGAAAAGAGAATTTTTTTTTTTTTGCTCATGAGCTGCGCAAAGAAATACTTCCTGAAGGAGGGGGTGGTGTTACAGCAACAGATGATGAGATTGCACTGGCCAGTGGGTTTAACTCTCTGGCTGACTGGTTAATGCAGTTGTCTGTTTTGGAGACTGGGGGTTCAAGACCCAGTGTGGGAGCACTGCTCAATACATGTATGCATTTAAGTATTGTATAGCACAAAATGATTGAAAAGACACTTAAGACTGTGACAAAACAAGTAAAATGAATTGATAAGGGTATTCCAGATACATCTGCATTAAAAATACTATTTGAAACATGGCTAAACATTTGAATATTTGATGGTGAGGATCTTCTAATACCCATGTTTTCAACAGCCCTTGAAGAACTCCTTCAAAAAACGGTTCTCTGTATTGAAACGGTTCTTACAGGAACCCGTAGTCTCACAAAGAACCCTTGACAAAACCTTTTTTCAAAAAAGTTTTTTTTTTTTTTTTAAGCAAATGGTTCTGGGTAGAACTCCTGCCCTCCAAGAAGAACCCTTTTGGAACCCTTATTTCTAAGAGTGTGTATACACACACATATGTATATATGCATGTATGTATCTATCTATCTATCTATCTATCTATATATGTATATATGAACATTCACGCTCACAATCATACCTAAGGACAATTTAAAGGATTGAAGTTGCTGTGACTATCTACCTAAAAAAAAAAAAAAAAAAAAAAATCTTCTCTCACCCACCCCTTCTCCCCCAGTCGGGATGGGTGGCTGTTCATCCTCTCTTCAGCTCGGGTCCTCTACCAGAGGCCTGGGAGCTTGAGGGTCCTGCGCAGTATCTTAGCTGTTCCTAGGACTGCACTTTTCTGGAGTGAGATGTCTGATGTTTCTCCAGGGATCTGTTGGAGCCACTTCTCCAGTGTGGGGGTCACTGCCCCGAGTGCTCCAGTGACCACAGACTCTACTGTTGCCTTCACCTTCCAGGCTTTCTCTAGCCCTTCTTTGAGCCCTTGGTATTTCTATAGTTTCTCATGTTCCATTTTCCTGATGTTGCTATCACTTGGATGGCTACATCAATCACAACAACTTTCCTCTGCTGCTTATCCACGATTACAATGCCTGGTTGGTTGGCCATTACCATTTTGTCGGTCTGTATCTGGAAGTCCCACAGGATCTTTGCTCGGTCATTCATCACTTTGGGAGGTGCTTCCCATTTTGACCCGGGGGTCTCCAGTTCATATTCTGCAGAGATGTTCCCGTGCACTATGCTGGCTACTTGGTTTTGGCATTCCCTGCCAGCATCTTACACCCATATCTATATCTATATCTATATATATCTATATCTATATCTATATCTATCTATATCTATCTATATATATATATATATATATATATATATATATATATATATATATATATATATATATATATATATATATATATATATATATATATATATATATATATATATATATATATATGTATACATATATATGTATGTATATATATATATATATATATATATATATATATATATATATATATATATATATATATATATATATATATATATATATATATATATATATATATATATATATATATATATATATATGAGCAGTAAACGCTACTATATGATATAGAAAGGACCAAAATGTGTATATATTGGCAACATTTTTTTTACATCTGCAAATAATCAACTTTTTAGTCAGTCATCTACTGGTGCTGATATTACTCTAATAGTATGGTCCTAAACAGTTATAAGCCATTTTATTTCCATTTCAATTTAATTTAAAAGAAAAAAACAAAACAAAACATTAAATACATTATACCCACAATACACAATACACAGTAACAATATTGTCCTACCCCATATCTGGTGTGAAGTATCTGAGTATATCTGAAAACCTCATTTTATTGCCCAGCCCTACTATTTCCAAGAGTATACTGTTTACACAGTAGCCCTGGGTTGCCCCTCAGAGTAAAGGGATGGGCCACGCTAACCGCTGTAACAACAGAGTATGTGATCTAATAGGAGCCCAGTTGTTGTGAGGTGAATATATTTCTTGAGGGGATGATTAAATGAGAACATTGCAGAGGAGGTGATAGATGAAAAGAGAGATAGAAATGTGCTGGGAAGGAGTGGGAAGGCAGCAGATAGTGAAGGAGAGAAAGGCAAAAAGAAGTGAAAATTAGCAGGTGGGAGTGGAGGAGCTGAAATAAGAAGAGTGTGAGGAAGGCTGAAAGTAATAGACATATCATTGAACAGATGAGAGGGAGAGAGACAGGAATCAAGTCTGATTGCTGGGTAGAAGAGTACAAGAATATTAGCTGTTTCATTACACAGAGCAAGAGGGGCCTGAATTTTCACACAAAAAGGTGTGAGTGTATTCCATTAGAGGGCCATGGCTCCCAAAATATCCTGGGAACAGTGCTTTGTGTTTAGCCCTAATTTCTCCTCCCATTTAGCAGAGGAGCAGGGTCAGAACATGGTGCTGAACAGTCATTCCTGTGTGTGAGTGTGTGTACAGTTACCTATCAAAGAAAGACATCTTTACTGGTCTGTTTACAAATCGGTTTTAAAACAGGATGAATTCAGTTCCTTGGAAAGTTGTGTTCTTTAACAAATAAAAAAAAAAAAAAAAAAACGCAAAAGAAAAACCTCTCTGTTTCTGGTGACAACCTTGTTGTGTAAACAGGCCCTTAGCCTTCACTGTGAGGGGCACTGAGATGACATGGGGGATGAGTTGACCTCCAATTTGCTCTGCCACTAGAGGTACAATCAGAGGTGAAATATTTATGAGAGGTAAGCACTCAGACTCAGTGGGTGATAGTAGATCTGTGTGTTTGCCTTTGCATGTATGGGAAGCATGCACTGTGTCACGCTCTCTCTTGTGCTCGTCCAAAGCTATGTCAACTGTGAACTGATAGAAATATTACAACCCTGTGGTGTTGACGTGAGTGTGTCATAATGATGGCAAGACTGTCAAAACTGAACACCATATATTAATTTCAGGATAATTTCAGCAGGTTAATCGTGTGAAATTGGTTTGAGAGTGGATTGTGGCTAATGCTACTGTTAGCAGTCTTCACCCCTTCTGCCTTGAATTTTTTCTTTCACCTCAACAATCATGATTTCAAATATGGTCACTCCCTGATTTGGTCACAGGGCTATGGCTATAACAGCCATCTACTGCATGCAAACTACTGAATCTCTATACTACAGATCAAAATACTGCGTCAAAACTAAGTTATCTCATGGGACACTACCAATGCTGTTTGTTCTATGACACCATTTTATGTGGGTTTTTTTTTTTTTATAAATTTGAGTTTGAGAGAATTTTTACTACAAGGCAGCAGCCAATAAGTGGAGCAACAGCGGTTGCTAATGGTGGACTACGGTGTTACATTTAAAACAGAATATTTGACCAGGATTTCAGGCGTGCATTTAAAAGAGTATATTTAAAGAGTACTTTCAACTCATGAATCTTAGGCAGTTATCTGAGTTTATACCAATGCTGATTGTCACATTTAATTTAATCAACGTGTAAATGCAGTATAATAAGGTGTGAAATTTTCAGTATGATTTGTGGTGCATAAAGGGCTAAAAACACCATATATACTCAAGTTCTTTGCAATTTAGTTCATTACAGATGATTAAAAGTAACTTTTTACATTACTCCATCACATAATGAGGAAAAACATGTAATGCTTTTGTGTAACATTATTAGACCTTTGTGCAACTTGTTAGCTTGTACAGTCAAGATGGCATGTTGCTCACTGCCATTGCATGTTCTGTGCCTTAATTCTACTGTTTGCTGTTCATGTGTACCTCAGCCTAGGAACATCAAAAACAGACCTTTATGTAATCCTAACAGCTCCTAATTGAACTGAACTGGAAAAAAAAAGCAGACTGCACTGGACCAGTCCACTTTGCATACCTATTCCTACAAGGTAAATCGCTAGCAGGTCAAATGTCAAAATGGAAGATGGCAACAGCATTCATATTCATTACATGGATCAACAGAGGCAACATTAAATAAGTGTGTTCACTTTGTAGAACATTGTTGTCTATCTGTAACTTTGACACCATGTATGTACTGGAATATATCAACATGGCTTGGCCTGATCCAGGGCTGTAAACATCATCCCTGATTAAAGGGATAAAAGAATACAGGAGATAAATGAACCAGTGAATCCCTTACATAACATACTGTAACTGAAAATTTGTGATTTTTGCACAGCTAAATGACATCACTCTGCATTATTGTTGTTTTACCATTATTGCTTAAGGGTTATTATTGTTTGTGTTATTATTATTTTCAATATTATTAATATTATTATTTTCTAAGAATTTTTTATATACAGTAGTTGCTTTAGACAGCCCCTCTACCCCCCTATCCTCCTTTTAAAAGGGATATTGGTGGCATGTGTGTTTGTCATTAACTGAAAGGTTGCTGTTCAAGCCCAGTTCAGGCTGTCACATGGTGATGTGTCCTTGGGCAAGAAACTTAGTCCCAAGTTACTCCCGCTGCAGTGAGTGGTGTGCACATGGGCATGAGAGGGCATGGATGTGTTAGGTAATATTGTGTTAGGCATTACTGATGGATAAGTGACACGGGCACTCCAATCATCAGTGGGTAAATGTGAAAGTGAATGAGTAGGAGTGTGACCTGTGGTGTAAAAGTGCTTTGATTATCCAGAAGGACTAGAAAAGTGCTATAAAGGTTCAAGCCCATTTTACATTGACCATGTACATTTTGCAAAAGCAAACAACAGCTATAATTTAATTTGATGTAAAGTATTGATTTTTTTTTCTATTTCACAGTAGGTGTTGCAAAAACAATGTAATCAAAGTCTTCTTGAGCCCTGATAATAATGAGGGGGGAATTTGATGTTGTGACACCCCTAAACCATATTGTATAAATTTCTGTCAAAACAAGATTTTCCTGACTTCATCTGAACGTGGGTGAGTGCAGTTTACAAAAAAAGAAAAAAAAAAGAAAAAGAAAAGAAAATACACACCAGGCCTGATGCTCACTGAGAAGATTGTTAATGCTAAAATACACTAACAATATATATTTCTTTATATCAAGATAATCTCTTAAAGTGTTAAGTCAGTTTTTTTGGTATTTGGTAAGAGTATTTTAATTAATCAAAATCTATTCTGACATGCCTGATTGTTATCATTACAGCAAAAATAGAAGTCCTACACATCAAAAATCAAAATCTAATAATTTCATTTTTTGTTAATCACAGGCAATCAAAAATGCAACAAGCAAGAGGAACAGAATCAGTTCCTTTCACTTTGATATTGCCAACTTATGGAAACATTTTAGGCAGTGACCCACCAGATGCACCATTCAATATATTTTACTAGTGCTTTTACAAAAGAGCCCAGAGAAAGGGTTTAGGAATGGGCAGAACCTTTCAAAAGCATATCAAGGTGGTGAATGGATGACTGTTCCGTCAATCACATTCATCAGGGGCTAACCAGATAATGTAGTACGTGAGCGCTACTGCTCCAGTGAAAAGGACAGAATGTGAGTGAATTTGTAAAACAATCGGCAAAACATGTCTGAAGTGGAGTGAAAATACCTTTCTATGGAGAAGTTTGTAATGTTGTTTTTAGTTTTTCATTTATAAAGAAATCCAGTCCAGATCTGATAAAACTGCCACTGAAGCTGTTAGCATCTATGTTAATCTCTTTAAGAACAGCTACTTCCTGCTGTTGTCCAGCTCTTATCTTCCACATCCTCCTGCTCTAAAGGATGCTGACTGGGCCATCCTGCTTTTCTGTACTTAATAATAATAATAATAATAATAATAATAATAATAAAGATAAGAAGAAAAAGGAAGAAGAAGAAAAGAATAATAATAACAATAACAATAATAACAATATGAAAGTGATTATCATTCCATCATTTTGATGTTTTGTGGGTAATACAAAAGCCTAAGAACCTAAACTTAAAAAACATTGCCAAATTTTATTTACATTGTGAAGGAATGTCCCTATGATTTTTGATATCTAGTACTGGTTTGGCTTTGTGTCAGGCCTTTGTACTTTTCTTTGCACAAAGTCATATTGTGTATGACCATATAACTTTAAATATTGAGATGTTATTTTGATCCATATATCCCAGCCCCGGTGCGGACTCCACAGACAGTAGAGAGGTCTTTTTTTTTATCATGTGTTTCTCTTTTACTGTATCAGTGAAAGAGAAGGGGAGAGCCGCAGGTGACTTCATCAGTCAGAGAGACGGGTGGGTTCCGTCAGTGTGACGGCCTCGTCAGCGGCCCATATTAAACACATTAAACACTGGGCCGGGCTCCTCATTAATCAGCCCTGAGGGATGACAGCCAGCCCCGCTATCGGCCCCATACATCCACGCATGCCCAGGGCCGTCTGGGCCCCAGGTAATATACCTCCTCCTCAGATAACACCATGATAGATTGGCTGCAGCAGCACTGATTGGGGCTCGCTGGTGTAATACCACCTCGTCTGGCTTTATCAGAGGGTCCCGTTGGCAGATCAACTTCTCCGGAGCTTCATGATTCAACTGATTTTGACTGGGAGGGAGTGTTTGATGTTGACATTGGCTGATTTAGAGTCTGACCTATGAGGTGAGACAGGTATTTTAAAGGTGCCGTCCAATCATAATTGTCACGTCTACCTCCTCTTGAGAGAATAATGACATCTTGTATGCAGCCTGTCACATTAATTTTTACAGTGTTATTTAGCCTTCAACAGACCCTCCACCAGCCTGAGAGGTGTGATTGATTAATTCTCACACTTCCCTGCAGTTCATGTGATGGGAGATATTTTTGATTTCACTTGGATATCTATGGTGTATGTGTGTGTCTGTGTGTGTGTTTGTGTGTAGACTCGCACAAAGAGGCTGGCTGTTTTTCTAAAGCTGATGCCTAAAAACACCAGTACATTTTGTTTTTGTTTAAAGGAGGCGTTGGAGTAAATTTTAACTTTTCAGCACCATCATTAGCTCTTTCCCTAAAAGCACTCTGTTTTTGTATTCTGACTTTAATTGATTTCTAATTACACCGCCTACCTGAGGGGTGGCTTTTAATCATCCATGGTCAGTAATATGAGTCTCATTCCTTCTTTACGCACACACCGAGCTGATCAGCCACAAAAGCTGACATCTCATCCATAACCAGCAGTCCATTTTGTCCAGCCTCACAGGAAGCCCTCCCCCATAACAATCCCCTAAAAAATAAACCGACCTCATTCTTTGGGAAGACGTCTGAGGATTGTAGTGAGCGATGTGCAAATCACTTCAATAATTGCTGTAGTTATTGGATGAGTTTGATTAATGTGGCTTGGTTGGGTGTCCTTTAGGAGAGGGAAAGGTTTTAAAAAAAACAGATGTGCAGTGAAGCAGAGTGTTGACCATGTGCAGGAGCAGACAGGCTGTTGGTCTTCACCACTAGGTGTCTCTCTTCTGAAAGGCTAGAGTCCAGCTCCACTGACTGAGGTCAGATCCAGAGGAATGGGTAAGAAAGGGGGGAAATAAAAAAAAGAGGAGAAAAAAAAAGAGGAGAGCAGCTCTACTTAGTCCCTTTCCTTAGTGTATGCACTGACAAAAATGTTCTCTTTGGACGAGGGCTGGGAAAAGAGCAGAGGAAAAGTACATTTTAAGGTTTGTATGGGGCAAGTTTATGGCTTGATTTTGAAATTAGATGTAGAGGGCAAGGGAATGAGTTTCTGTCAATATACACTCACTCTTTAGACTTCTTGTTAACTTACCTACTGAATCAGCCAATCACATGGCACCAATCAAATGCATTTTGGCATGCAAACATTATCAAGACGACCTGCTGAAGTTTAAACCGAGCATCAGAACGGCATTTCAATTGATTTTGAATGTGGCATAAATGTGCAAGATCTGGTCTGGTCTGAATAGGCAAGGCAAGGCAAGTTTATTTGTAGAGCACAATTCGTACACAAGGTAATTCAAAGTGCTTTACGGAACAAGAAAAATGCATTAAAATCACAATACAAAATAAAAACAAAAATAATCATTATAATATGAACTTAAAAAGAGAAGAGTGCAGATAAGATCCTTTCAGTCATATGCACAGTTAAAGAGTTTTGAGGGGATTTTTTATGCAGTGGATTGCCATCTATTTACACTCCTTTACAACAGGTGGTGATAATACCTTGTAGTGCTAATTAAAACACATTTTAGTAGAGAGGTGTTTGTTATTTATTCAGTGAGCAGGTACTCAGCCAAAGCTACAGATTTAAAGAATTTTTTAAACAACTTCTCAGTAGCTGAACCTTTTTCATGTTTTTGTGAGAAAACACTGTCATCTGAATGTGACACGCTAAAGTTACTGAAGTATTTTGTGTGTTGAGACAGCCCCATGATCAATGGCTTATTTAGCGCTCCTGATTGAATATCATTAATGCAGGGCTGTTCAGTATCTATCCATTGATGCAGGGTTATCACAGCTATAGTTTGATGTTTAGTCTTGAAACCTTGTGTTCTCCCTAAGATGAACTTTTTGGTTTCAGCTAATTGAATGTTAAATGGCATGTTTCCCTCTCTAGCATCACCACATGCAGCCTATTCTGGTTTCTCATTAAACTTTTTTTTGTGTTGGCATACTGAGATATTCAATCTCAGGTTCAAAGTAAAGCATCATTAAATAATTGAAAATTGTCCACAATTTGGCTTGCAGCTTGTTATTGAGGGGTGATGGTAGGTCCTGAAGCCAGACAAGTTTAGAACCACTGCTATAGAGAAGTTTTGGGGTGTGGTAGAGCTAGAGATTCACATCATGGAAGTGAAGCTGACAAATCTGCAGCAAATGTATGATCATGTTTATATGGACCAAAATCTCAGAGGAATGTTTCCACCTCGTTGGAGGTGTTCTGAAACAGAACGTAGTCCAGTCTGGTATTAGCAAGGCAACCCTTATGAAGTGGCTGGTGAGTGTAGATTGTTTTGCTTCTCTGACTTCATCTGGAGTTGAAAAGAATTTTTTTGTATTAATTGATATTACAAAAAAAATCAGCCCTAGTGCTCAATCAAAAGGTTGTTTACTGTAAGAACTACTCACAGTAGTATACTTGATCACCACAGGATAATCTATTTTAAATGCTGAATTTATGTGTACTGTTTTTTTCTAGTTAGTTTTGCAAGTAAAATCAGACACCAGTTTGATACCACTGCAACAAAAATTTAAGAAGCAGCCCTCAACATCCAATATCCAATTTTAAATCTCTTTTTCTGAATTATCAGTTATCACAAGCAAAGTCTTGCACTCTGTCTGAATTGCACAAAGACAACAGTAACACATTTGTTCTATTTAAACATTGCTCCCTCCCTTTGGATTGAAAATGTAACCTAGGATCATGATGTGTTCGTACTTTTTCAAAAATCCATTCAAATACTTATTTTTATGTAACACATGGTGTTATGTTAATGCTAAAGACGATAAATATTTGATTGCTGTCATGTAGCAGTAGGTGTGGTTGGTAGCCTGAGAGAGGCAGAATCAGAAACTGACATCACACATCGGGAAGGTGTGAATTTGGCTCGTGTGACTCATCAGCTCTCATTAGCTCTGCTCTGTCAGACCTTAATCTGTGGAGCAGAGCTTTACGTTAAGGATGCTAAGATGAAAGACACTGAAGACAATAAATTACTGAGTTAGCTTCATACATTTTTTTTGACATGTGTCAATTCTACAGGATTTATGTAGCACTATGTCAGCTTGAACAACCAATGACCCAGAGCAACCTTTTACTAGAAGCCTATCTGAGAAAGAGCTGGTTGCTGTGTATTCAAAGTATGTAGTGGGCAGTCATTCTAACACAGTGGTTCTCAACTGGTCCAACCTCAGGACCCACCACCACGTCCTTGAATAAAAGTCACAAACAAACTTTCAAACCACCCAAATTTATTTCATTGTACATCTTTCTCTTTGGCTTGATCCACGTCTCTTGAATTTGATGGGGTACTTCTATGCATAAGGCAAAAAGTCTGTGGCATCTGGACTTCCACCTCTCCTCCTGTGAACAGTGCCTGTAGCTGCCTGAAGTGGCCTGTTTCCTCTTAAAGAAACTACTGTAATGTCCTACCTCTGCTTCATTGAAAATTCAAGCCGATTGCCTGAGGCTGGCAAACCCAATGCAACAGTTGAAAACCTGCTGCTGAACTGTGTTAAACTGAACAATTGCCCGATTGGACTGGTCTACCACTTAAAACAGACTGGACCCAGGTGGGGAAGGTAGCCTTAATGTGACAGGAGTTTCAGACAAACTGAGAATAGAGGTGGGTCAGGTGTACTTCTGTTTTTGTTTTTTTCTTTTTTTTACATTAGTGAGTGTAAAAATACTTTAACAGTCACTGTAATCAAATATTTTAACCCAAGTTAAGGCAACTCTTTAAATTTCCATTCTTAAACCCCTTATAAAGTCTTAAAATATTTATTCACAAATTTTGATTGCTTTGAGCCAGATGTGGAAGGGCCTCAAATTACCCTATGGCTGGAGCTTTAAATTACTTAAACCACTTGTGTTTACACGATAGACTTTCCTGAACCATGAAAAACAACTCTGCAACTTGCTTTAGGGGATCAGCCCACTAATTGTGAAGGAACTATCCTAAACCCTGAATGGACAGGAAAGCATTGCACTCATTTAAGGTAGTTTAGGTAAGACTCGAAATTTTTTTTAAACACATTACAACAGACACCAGATTTCAGGCTCACCGGCCTGTGTGTCAAGTTGTGCACTCCAGTGGTGTTTTGCATAACAAAGTAACACTCTATATTTAAGAGTACAGAAAACTTAAAAACTTAAAGAGATGTTTTTCTTAACTCTGTTTTGTGTATTATTTTGATGATTGCTTAGGTGTGTTCACAATCTTTATATTCAAAAAAACTTCCAGATCCAGCTGTATTCTCAGTCTGTCTGAGATGCTTTCTCTCATGTGGGCCCAGTCCACTCTGAGTGGCTAACAGGTCTGCTCGATGGTAACTGGTCAGTTCAGTGCTGCCCAGCACCACATTGTCAACACCTATAAATGTATTCTACCGTCTCTGCTTTGCACTGGCCTTGGAGTAGTCAATGGGCTCAAACTGCCACTAAAACAACAGCTGGGGTAGCAAGGGGGGTGAGCTCAAGCAGCTACTGCAGCTATAAACATGGGGAGAAGGAAAGGCCAGACTTTTTGTCTTGTTCATAGAAGTGCTGGATCAGATGTGTGGTACACAATAAAGGACATGTAAAACTCAAAAGCATGATATGGTAAATGTTCCGCTGTATCTGTACAATTCAGAGAGTAAGAAGGTGTTTGCATTCTGCTTTTGAAATAAGGAAGAAAGATTTCCCATTATTGGATGTTAAGGATATCAGTATCTGTTGCAGTGGTATTAAACAGATATCAGTGTTGTTTGATTTTGCCAAAAATATAAGAAAGTTATTGAATCTGAAAATGTCATTTCTAATTGTTATTTCTGCAGAAAAAAATATGGTGATTCATATTGTGTTTTGCAATTTAGATAAAAACAAAAAAACCCCCCCAAAAAACCAAACAAACCAAAAACCGAGGTATGATTTTACTCCATATTGCTCAGTCATTGGAGGGCTGCCATAAAGGCTGAGTGCCTGGCAGTCGAATTGTGCTTCTTGTTCTTCCAAATAATCCATCAGGTGCATTCTGTTCACCTATTTGCCTGAAGTCATTTATGGTGCAAAATGCAGAGCTGTTGCCTATAAATTCTGCAGAGATAAAATAATCCTTAAATCCTTGAATGTAATGTCTCTTTTTCATGTATTCATTTAGCCAACAAGTTCTTTGTATTTATGATTTTTCTTCCATTTTCACCTCCCACAGCCTCTCTTTCTGCCAAAAACACATTCTGCTTCTCTTCCTTTCTGGTTTTGTTGAGATATGCTGCTCTGCATTTCCATTCCTTTGTCCTCCCCCCTCTCTTCAAGAGGAACTAACACACTTCCTCCATGCTCTTTATTGTCTGCCTTGCTATTCCCTTGTATCAACTGCAATCCTGGGCTACAGAGGTTACATCGTTTTGTATTGGAGGGTCAGAAGTGCAGCAGTGTGTTCGCCCACGGGCAGCTTATCTCGGCAACGCCATAAGACTGGATTCCAGCAAATCCCACTGAAACCACATAACATATTTGAGCTCGCTGAAATACTTGCAGAATGAATAGGGAGTGAAAAAACAGCACAGAAATACCCGTACTGGAGGCTTTTACAGACAAACACCATCTTATTCCACCATGTTTTGTGTTTGTTTGTGACAGTGCAGGCCTTTCACAGTGATTCTCCACAGTGTGAGTGGATGTGGTCAGGCAGCGGGCATCATGGTGCCACAGCCGGCCTGTGCTGCTGCTGTGCAGTGGAACAGACATGAAGTGAGTGTAATTACTTCCATTATCACCATCACACAACACACAGCAACAGAGGAGTGCTGAAGGGACTCAATACAGGGTGCATGAAATCCACCTTCAGCTTGTGAGCATGGTAGGATGGATTGAGACCAGTGACTCATAGATGGAGGTAGGCTGATGAGTAAGAATAGATTGAAATTAAGGTTGGGAACTGACAGTTATTCTCTACTTATCTTTAAAGACCAGTGCCCAAGAACTCACCAATATTGTGTCTTTTAAACGCCTGTAGTGTGCCTTTTTTGTGTTTTATATACCACATTTTAGATTTTACATGTTTCATCCATGTGATGCAGTACTTCTTAGCACGAGACAAAATGTCTGCAGCATCTGGAGTTCTCTCTTCCCCTCTTTTCAGTGCCAGTAGCTGCCTAAAATGGCTTGTTACCAGCAACCCTGAATAGGCCTACTAGTGTGATACTACTGTTCATCAGCAGTTTAAGTTTGTTGGCTCGGTTTGGCAAGCCCATCACAGATACTTCAGAATGAATGTAGAATTGTTGACAACATGTCACCACGCAGCACTTAACTCACTGGAAAGTAGACCAGTCAATCAGTCAGAGTGGACCAGGCCCACGTGGGGAAGGGAGGCTCCAAGTGGCAGGAGCTCAAACAAAGCATCTCAGACAGACTGAGTGTGCAGCTGGATCAAAGATACTCATTATATGAAAACTATCAAGTTTTTTATTATTAGCAGTCATGAAAATAGTCTCGCAGTAATTACTGACTGAATATATGAACCTGAGTTAAGGCAAAATATGGGCTGTTTAAGAACCAAAAAAATCATCTGACATAAACCTGCTATTTGTCTGCATGGTGGTGCAACAGTTAAGTGATCGTGCCTCACAGCAAGAAGGATGCTGAGTCAGTCAAGTCCTTTCTGTGCTGAGTTTGCATGTTCTCCCTGTGCATGCATGGGTTTTCTGCAGGTACTCTGGTTTCCATCCACAGACCAAAAACACATTGTTAGGTTAGTTGATGACTAAATTACTTTTAGGAGTGAATGCATGTGTAAATGGTTCTGTCACTACATGCAGGTCCTGTAATCAGCTTGCAACCAGTCCAGAGTGTATCCCCTCTCTAATGAATTGTCAGCTGGGACAGCTCCAGTCTCCTGCCACCCTGAATGGGATAAGTATGGAGACTGGATGGATGTTGTCCAGCTATTGTTGCATTTCCATCCACTGTATTGAGTACTGGCTGGACTTATCTTGACTCCTCTCACATTTTAGATTTTCATGCGGGATTGTACCTGGTGCTTTTTTGATGACAGCTGTAGTAAAGTCCTGAGCAAGCTTTGTGGCACTTAATGTATTTTTTTTAAGGTTTTCTCTGACCACTGAATGGTCAGGGACTATCATGACTAAGAATTTCACCAATGGGATGTCTGACACAGGATCAAATCTCCACTGATTATTGACAATGTACTGCACTCTTGTGTGTACTTTATCTTGCTGCTTGCAACTGTCTTTGGAACAAACGTGTCCTCCAGCTCTGGCAAAAAGCCACAGACTGAGACCCAACTTCACTACAGCCTCAATGTCCTGTTTGGCAGATTTTTACTGCCATGTGATAATGACCTTGGCTATGTTGAGAAGGTGCTATCATACATGTAGTGTATATATAGTGAACAGAGTTGTGATTTGCTATGGAACTGCAGAATATGTCTTTATGGTATGATGCACATTGATACTTCAGATCCTGGTTCTGACTGAAAGTGATGGTATTCAGTTGTACACCTAAACAATATAAATCAGGGCTAGGCGATAAGAAATAAAAATATAAAGTTTGTAATTTGCTTTCCTGCTTATAACAAGAAAAACAAGAAGGACTCAAAAAAAAATGATAGGGCTAGAATTGTGGTGATAAACTTGTCTTTATAAAATGGCCTGTGTAGTTCGAGGAAAGTTGGAGTTTTTCCATGAACTCTTAGAATCTGAACATTTTGTCTGGTGAAGACAAAGGCTGAATTTAATGCTGATGTCTCAATGTGAAGCAAACAAGACCAGCAGATGAATATTGATTATGTCTGGTTGTCACCTCTTCTACTGGATTGGTCTCAGACAAAAAATGTAGGGAAATTAAATTTGAATTTCTTTTCTGAAAAGATTCATAGTGAGTGATATGAATGAATTCTTAAAGTCAGCAGCATGTTTATCTTTTACTTTGAGAAAACTGATTATACTTCAGGAGAGTGTAAACAAAAGATTTTTCATTTTGTTAACAGGGCTCACTAAAACTAACACAAAATTAGAGTCTCTGCCCATGGCTTCAAAAATATGATTTATCCATGTACCACCTAGGGCTGGTACAGTTATAGAGAAAACACCAACTTGGAGCCCTGCAGTTAAATGAGACAAATAAAATTCTGTTTCTCCAACACCATCAGCACTTATTTTGGCACTGTGGAAAAAGTCTTGAGACCGTCCTGTTAATCAGAGAAAAATGAATATATAGAAAGATTTATACTGTAACTAGTATGAATAAACAATGTATATGAACTTCTGTAACTTCTATCTGAGACGAATACCTCCAAGGCACAGTCAGTTCAGAAATCATGTAAAATTGTATTACAAACCACTGTGTGACTTTAAAATGAACTAAACATATTACATATAGAGAGTCCACATTTTGTCTTCACTCTGGCTTATAGACAGGATTTTGATGACTTTAATGTAATTTAGTTATTGATCATGCTGTGTCTTCAAATACAATAGGTCAACCAAATAATAACCAAGAAAAAAATACAGGACCAAAATAAGGTGTGGTCTCTGTGGCTCCCTTTGCATTTATACAAAGCCAGTAGAGTACACTCAGGATCACTAATGTTCAGAAAACCTTGTAGTTTTCACACGATTTCACTGATCCAGCTGCACACTCAGTCTGTCTGAGGCCCTGTCCACAGAGAGACAAAAATGTTTCTTGTTTTTAAAACCGTCTCTGGAAAGACGTGTCCATCCACATGAAAACACTGAAAATGCTGCAGTATCCATGCCAGGCCTGTAAGTGGCGCTGTAAATGCTGCTGCAGACAAATACCAAAACCAGAAAAGACGACATGGAGGGTGCACATACATCATGAGTTATGTCAACAAATAATGGCGTATACTGTTCTCCATGTCCTCCTGTTTCTCACAGTGGTAGTAGAGGAACAGATGATTTTGTTGTAAATGCCATAACAAGCTCAATAGCTTCAGCAGCACAAGTCAAGTCAATTAATAATTAAACAGATTATGATAAAAAACAATACATTTAAAACTGTGAAATAAAAACAGTAAAAGTAGAAAAACTACAACGCCTGTGATTTGCTTGGCACGAGTGCAACACTGTATTTATCCACTGTTTCTATTGTTGTCAGGGTTCACACCAGGGGCGCCGATTTAAGTTTCTGCTGGTGGGTGCTCACCGTGCTTGCATTGCTATTTTACGCAATTATTTTTGACACGCGCACATTCATCTCATAGTAAAACATACATTAGATGAATTAACAGCAGCTGCTGCAATTAATACACACGTATGCTCTTCCTTGCAAACGCGCGCACACGCGCACATACGGTCTTTCACAAACTCACACTGTCTACACACTGGTGATGCATACAAGGAGTTAATGTCAATGCAACTTAACGCAAAAGGCTCCGATGAAGAGGAAAAACATCTACAATCCAACACCACAGCCTGGATTGAATGGCATACTGTAACTCTATAGGCCCATAAGTGTGAATTGAACTGTCCGCAGTGCTGAAAGTCAGTTTAGGTAAACAAAAACACCAACTCATCAGCAACTAGGCTACTTCACTCATTCATTAACCACAACCTGATATTAGTTATACTGTCAATGATCACAACTGGCTTTTAATGAGACAATACAGTTGTAGGTTAAATCAAAAGTTTTACTAACAACACAAACCAGGAAAGAAATAATCATAACCACCAAAACTACAGCGAGAAGGCTCAAATAAAAGCAAATCATGGACCAAATCCACAATTCAAAACCATTCCGACACATCCTACCAAACATAGTACCACAGTATATATATTAAGACAAATATTGAATTTGGTGTTTTGTCACTCACCTAATTCTTGATGAGGAATGTGTTGCCCCTGGTAGCGGTGCGTTTTATAAACTGGTCAGCGAGTGTTTCAAGATTCCTAGTCCTTGACAATGTCTTGTGAAAGTTCAGTACTGCAACGTGGTTCAGCCTTGCTTGCCCCATTGTGGAGCGCAAATATGCCTTCAGGCGCCTGAGGCCAGAAAATGAGCGCTCTGAGGTGCATGATGTTACAGGGACAGTCAGGGCAAGCTTCACAAGTTTTGTGACCTCTGGCAACAGTGTTCTCAAATACTCTCCCTGTTCCCCTTTGAGAAAGTTCACTACATCCTGAAAAGTCGCCAAGCAAACTCCTCGCTGTTTTGCTATGTCCATGCACATATCACGATGCAGTGTGAGTCTGGATTCATCCAAATCATCCTGTTGAAACTGTATGATGTTCTTGCAGTTGCCTTTTCCAATGACAAATTTCTCAACATCTTGCATGTATTTAAATGCAGAAGGACTAAATCTGCAATCCAAGGATGCTGATGCTTTGTGCATAACCTGGAAGTACTGTCGACGGTACAGTTCTTCTGGTGTCTGAAAGCTGTGCAGCGGTGCACCTGCATCTTCCAGTCAGCGGGGAATTTTTCTTGGTCTGGGCAAAACCGGGCTTTCCAAACCCAAGTCATCGGCTGCTGCAGTAGTGTTTTCCCAAAATTCAGTGAATCCTTCCCGAAGAGCCTTTATGTCACCTCTGAGTGTGTCAATCATTTCCCTCGCACTTTGTATGTGTAGCTGACGCTTTTGGAGAGCCACGTTGACAGTTTCCATGCGAGAGAAGAAGTTAAGCATGAGTTTCAAAGAAAAAAAAGTCCCGAATTTCTGCAGGTGCACGAGCAGTCCACTGGCTTTACCCCCTGCATCACCCTTTTCATTTGAACTCAGGTCCTCTAGAAAGTCAATTAATGCACTGTAGTTTGAGGCAATGGATTGCAAAGAGGCCGCCTTCACAGTCCAGCGAGTCGGACACAGAGGCCTCAAAGACGGTGCGTCTTTACCTTGAAACTCTTGGAACCAGGCGAGCCGTTTTGGTGAATTTCTGATCATGGTTATTAATTCACGAATGAGAGTCATAAAGTTGCGACATTCAGGGATGTTTTGGGCTTCGTCATGCACAACCAAATTCACCAGATGTGCAGTGCAGTGCACATACTGTGCTCGGGGCTCCTGTTCCAGCAGGCGCGCTTGCAAACCAGCTTTAATGCCAGACATATTTGACGCGCCGTCATAGCATTGTCCTCTGCATTTCTGAAGTGGCAGTGAGAATCTCATCAAAACATCATTCAGCAGCTGAAACAACGTATTTGCTATGGTTGTTGATGTCTCATAAAATCCAACAAAATGTTCCTTTGGCTCCAGATTTTCAGCCACAACACAAAAGCAAATCGACACCTGCTCTCTGACTGAAATGTCGGCGGTTTCGTCCATTATCACAGTAAAAAACTCAGACTTGATTTCTTCAATCAGTGTTCTCAGTACATCATGGGCCAAAATTTCTGTCATCTCGTTTAAAATGTCATGTGAGAGCCACTTGTTCTCCTTACGTGCAAGCCATGACCGTAACTCCGGGATATCCTTAGCACGTAAATGCAGTAACTGGGTCAAATTGGACTCCTCATCCGTGCTCCCTCGGATGGCCAAACCCTGACATGAAAGATATTGGACTGAGGATAGAATAGCTAACAAAGCTGTTCTCGCATCTGACATCTGCTTGTGCTTTCCGGCAGAAATTGATGCGGCAACATTTACACCCGCATTAATAGCAGCAACAGTGCTAACTGCAGCTCTATGCAGATTTGACTTTTCGTGAGTTTGAAATCTCTCCAGTGCTTTGGCCCAGCTGGAAAAACCATCCTGTACAAAAGCTCTCAAGGACTCCTGGTCATGTGTTGTAGATGGAAGAGGAGCACCCTTGTTTTTGGCTGAAGTGCAAACCTCACAAAATACCTTGTCCTTTGCAGCATCGTAGGCTATCCATGGGTATTTGCCTTTCCAGCTAGCCCGGAAAGTCCGACCTTTTTTCTGCCGAACTGCCGTACTGCTGCCACTGCAGCTGTCCTCGGTCTTTGACTGGGTAGAGTTGGAAGATGGTGTCGGGTCAGTGTTTTTTTTTTTGTATTTTCATAACAAATTTATCCATTTAGTTGGCTCAATCAAATTCATCAGCAAGTTGCCGTCCAGACTTTTTGGCGGTTTATCTGACATCACAATGCAAAGAGTAGATTGGTAGCGGGGCAGTGGTCATCAGCAAATCAAATACAAGTATAGGCGGGCACATGTGGGTGCTCGGCAATCGGCGCCTATGGTTCACACGTGGTTTAAGTGAGAGATGGAGCTATGATGTCATTGTTTCTGAAGCTTTCCATTGTACACACGGCAGATGTTTTCAGATTTATCCACTCTGGGACCCATTTTCAACAATGTGCCAATGGGCTTAAAGGGGTAAGGGATAGTTAAGGTTTTTTGAAGTGGGGTTGTGTGAGGCACATGGCATGAACCTGAATGTGTGACGGAGTGTCACAGCTAATTTCTTTCTCCATTCAGAGATCTGGTGAAAGACATTAATGCTATACATTGCTGTACATGGTGCCAAGTGTTTCTTCAAATTAAAAGAATTTGGAGGAAAACTAATTCTAATTATAACTATCAGCTTAACTAACTTAACACTGATGATTTTGTTTTAATGTGATGCCTCATAACCACAGTTTGTATGTCAATGTGATTAGACTTTTCTTTACTGTTTAATAGTAGGTGTGGATGAATAATAATAAGAAGCTCTCGTTGCTTTCCTTTTATACAATAAGTAATTTCATGATTCAGTAGGCGACAAAATTAAATGATGAGATAACTTACTGTACTGATGTGGTAAGGCATTCCTGTCATGTGCGTGCAGTATGCATCCTCTGCGGTCAGATCAACTGTATCTTACCTGGGTACAACAGTGCTATTTTGTAATTGGCTGATATGTAGTCGTATGTTATTTTTTGGATTGGCTGATGGGTAGTTGATCTTATTGACTGGGTTGCATCAAGTTCCTGTTAAGCTCTATGATGCTCAGAGCATCTTGCTACATGTTCCAAAGCATATGAAGCGTCATAACTCAATAATAAATTTTTATGTGTGAGAAATACCAGGTGTGGCGTGTAAGAGTGTAAAAAGGTTCAAATGTTTGTGTCACACACTGAATGCGTGAGACTTGAGAGCCCTGCATCAGTATATTGTTAATTCCCAACTAGCTGTTAAGGAAAAGGATGCTTTGTTCTACATTAAGTTGCCATTTTTTTGAAACCCGTGGTGGTTGTATTTTAAGTAAATATTTTAGAGGTTTTGTTTGTTACACCTTAAAGGTCCCATATTTTGCTCCTTTTCTGCAGTTTAACATGAATCCTTGATGTCTTCATGAAACATTAGTAACATGCTTGGGTCCAAAGAGCCTTTGAATAAAGCACAGCAGCATTCTTTCCACGCTCACATAACCGCTCTGTTCACAATGTCCGTAAGTACCAAATCTGTCCCACACCGGTTACCGCACACATGGTTACAACAGCGAAGCCCTTTTCCCCCAAACATCACAGGCTAACGCACAACATGCTAACCATAGAGGGATAGCCACAACTTAGCCTACCTTCTGGGCTAACGTTAGCACTAACAGAGGGACCTGGGTCGGGTAAAGGACTGATGATACTCAGCCAACTGTTCAACTTCTCTTCCTGAACACACATGAAACACAAATTGAAGCCGTTTAACAGATAACAGCAATCCATTTTCCCCAAACATTATAGGCTAACGCACGACATGCTAACCTCAGCCTAGTCACCGCAGTGGGACTGATTATATTCACCCAACTGTTAAACTTCTCTTGACTAATGTAAGAAGGCCCATACATTGAAGTTTATCCTTCAGACTTTCAACAAGTAATGTGAACATTGACGAATATGTTGTGCAGTAACCTCTAGTTCACTTCACCCTGCTGTTAGCATTAGCTCATAGCAATGATCAAAATAAATACTACACAGCATTAAAATACTCACATTTCCATCATCAGGTTTGGCAACAGATTGTTGGTACTGAGCCCGGATTCAGGAAAAGTGTAGTTCCCAGTCCTGTGTTGAACTGACTGAAGTTGAAGAAGCAGTTGGCCGTGAAGTGACTGGCACACACGTACATGTTTTAGCCGACTGTAGCTGCTCATTCCCTTCAAAAACAAAATGAATCCACTGGGCCCTTTGGTCCTCCGAGGCTGGTAGCCTATATATGAAGATGTGGCTGTTTACAGCCACATAATCAGGTTAGGTATGCAAATCAAAAATATACTGTTACGTAACAGTATATCCACAGACTCAACACCTCACTGAATACCATGGGTTTACATTTATGCAGCCAGCTAAATACAGGTTTTGTTGTCTACTATCACATTTTGTGGGCTGGGATGAAAGCCAAATACCCATAAATGTGTTCAAAAGCCTTACAAAAGTGTTTCTTGCATAATATGGGACCTTTAAGCTCTTTTACCCTGTCTCTATGTGTCTGGTTATTTTCTATTGTGGAGATGACAATGAGCCATTAACAAGATTCTTAACAAGATTCTGTCTTAAGTCTCAAACAAGACTAGCATTGCTATGGTTTCATCTCCTCCTCCTAGTGAATTTTAGGAGAAATAAATGAGATTCTAAAGAGAGCAATCTGAAATTCTAATAAGGCTGAAATGAGAATCACTATTTTGTCTTATGAGCAATAGAGAAGTGAAGTATATTGAACGGTCTGACTGGTGTGTCAGGTAATGCTGAGGTCAGACTTCAAGATACAAGATTTACATCCCGACCCGACAGTGGTTGGTTTTTGGCTGGTTGTTTGATCTCATGTAGAGTCATAGTAAATGACAAAAAAAGGCCCACCTAGGAGTCAGGCTTCTGGCTTGTTTGTTTTTTGTCCTGTGTCCCCTCACATTAGAGACATTGAGCAATAAGAGCACAGGGAGCTCTGCATGTGCTAGAATTATGGATGTAAACAGACCAAAGTTGTTGCCTTGAGAGCTACAATATAGAAAGTTTGTCAAGCTCTGAAAACAACATCCCTGCCTTTCTGAAGTGTTGCAGAGGGGCTATCAGTAGATTTTAAATATGAAAGAGAGAAACAGAAGCTGCACCTCAGCAACTTGGTGAGTTACTGCTTGTCATTTAACTAACATCCATTAAAAGGTATGCTCTGTATACAATATGTTTGTTTGCTGTATTCAATGTAACCCACCTCCCAGCTTCATTATGTTGGTCATTATGCGCAGTCAGTTTTATTCATGTAGTCTGTCATGTTTGTCAGACAAGTCACCGTACAATTTCATGGCTCTGTAATTGCCTAATCTGACATAGTGACTGTTGTAACAAATAGAAGAAATCATATTGTTTGACTTCGGCATTGGACAGTTTTTCAAGCATTTACAAGTTTTATAACTGCATAGCAAAGCTGCACAGTAGTGGGTGCCCAGGACTTCTTTCTTTCTTGCACTAGTAATGAATTTTAACTTGAGTAAGATGTCCTGAGAGTACCTGAGTACTCGTACCCATCTTTGGACTAAATAGAAACCATTCCTTGTTTGAACCTCTGTTTATGTTAGATTTTCCATGTTTGCGTGGAGAGGAAAGCTGTGCCTGAACTTTCTTCCCAGCTTGTAGTAAACACTGGCATGTCAGTAAACACTGTTAATGGGGGTGGACACCCTCTCCCTTCTCACCCAAGACCCCTGCAGTAGCTAATTGGGATAAATGCAACTCCATGCTTCATTTACCCTCACCCTCTCTACTCCTCTCTGTCTTTTCCTCCCTCACGTTCCCTTCCTCCCCCTTCTCCCACACTTTAACCCTGCGCCTCAGCTCCTCTCTGTCTTCTCTTGCTCCCTTTTGGTGTTGCTTGTTAATGGCTTCCCGGCTCATTGATACCCCAGATGTTTTTATAATCAAAACATGAGAAACAGGAGAGTGGACACGGCATCGTCTCTTCCACCATGGAGGGTTGAAATGAGCCGTTTGCTGTGTTGAACATGGGCACAAGACAGAAAATATATTTGGTTATGAATCTGATATGAGACGCCGGGAACAGATTCATATAACTTGTTCCAATTTCCTCTGATTAGCTTTTACTACCTTGCAACAAAGACACACTGCACTGAAAGTTTCTGCATAAATCCATCCTTCGTGTACCTCAGAGTAAAGAATAAGCGTTGATTTGATATAATTCATTAGGTTTATTATTTTGCAGCTACCTCCCGCCCATGCTCTGCCTATATATGATGCTGTAATGTATTCATGGCTCCTGCTGCACCATCATTGCTTTTGTGATGTAATCTCTTTTCCCGTGGCTTGGACCCCACCTGTGGGAGAAGGAGAGAGAGCCGTGAGTGCTTGTGTGATGTAAAATGCCTAATTTGGGGGGTGATTGATGGTTTAATATTGCAGCCTGCAACCTTGCTGCCCCCACCTACCCAATGAAGCTGCAGGCAGGCACAAAAGAGTAGCAGTGTGTGTGTATAATGTCACTTTCTATTCTCACATTCAAACCCAGCTGGTGGAATTAAACCAATTTTGAGTTTGTTTGTTTTGGTGTGTGTGTTTGGTGCTGTTTGTGTGTGTGCGCACTGTGAGTTTTCCTTAGCATTTCCTCTATTGCAGCATGGGGAAAATCCACTTAGATATATTGACTCGGGTCTAGAGTGAGTGGTCAGTTATTGCACCCAATTCTTTTTTATTTAGTTTTTAACCAATCTTCGCTTACCCCTCCTGTCTCATCTGTTTTTCCTCACATATAGTCCTCGGTGTCACTCATTACCATTCCTGTAATGTCATGTACACGCTCAAACTGTCTTTCTTTCTTGTTTGCCTGTGCCTCTCTTCCTCCTGTATGCATGCCTCTCCCCTTGTCTCATGTAACATGCTTTATGTCAGCATCTTGCAGTTTTCAGTCAAGAAAGTGCTGCATTAACCCAATACTTTGGATTGTTATCAAAACTATACTGCTTTTTGGAATGGAGGTGGATTGCGGACTTGCTATTTACATATAGTGGCTTATGAGTAGGGCTGGGAGTTAATTAGATCTATTGATACCAAGGCCATTAACAGTTCTGCCTATCAATTCTTTATTGTTTCCCTTATTGATTCCTGTGGAATTTCTGTCAGGAAAAAAAGTTAGCTCATACATATTTTAAGTGTCAACAGTGTCCAACAAATGGCACTCATGAAATTTGATGGCGTTTAGTCAGGACCACTTTGTCAAGAAAAGACACCAGAGCAGCTGTTTGAATTTAACTTTATTTTCAGTTATTTATTAGCATACATTGAATTTGGCTATGGCCCTGATGGGAGCTCTCCCTGCCTTTCCTAGTGGAAGCCCTTAGTAGAAACAAAATAAGTCCCTGCCCTCCTTGTAGCCTACAAGGAGAGCATAAGGCAGGGAGAGAAGCAGCAGAATCCCGGAGCAAGCATCACTGTCACCTGACATCATTTGGGTCAGAAAAAAGTGTAAAGGAGGAGCTGGGGTGGAGGAGGGTTGCAAAGCAGCTTGCAGCAGTAGCAGCAAAGAGTAGGCAGTCTAGAGCAGCTTAAGTAGGTGGTCTGAATGCATTTAGTCAAAGACAGCTGAGAGGCAATCAGCCGGCTGTCATCAGTGGCAGGCAATCTTAGGCTCAGCTGTTTTGCAATGGCATGCTGCTATGTTAGCATCTTGACTCTGTATCCTGCCAGAACTAACATTTCTGCAAGTTGCTGGTGTTTCTACCTTTGCTTGAATTCACAAAGACACTTGAAACAGTGCATTCTGAATTGGTGCTATACAAATAAAGATTGGTTGTTTTATTTTATTTTTTTTTTGCTGAGTGATATCCTCATGGTCTACAGTGCAACTGGTAGTTGTCTACATGCAGCTCGTAAAGTTGAGCACCATGTCCTTCATGTATTTTCTTCATAAAATTGTTACAAACACAACACATTTTATCTGTGTTTGAATGCGGATAGATGTGTTGTAGGGAAAAAAAACAACCCCGGAACTGTGTGAAGACATGAAGATTTGTTGTTTTTAACATGTATGTGTCTTCTAGTGCTTCTGCAGACAGTCTGAAGTGGATGCTCAAGGAACTGCATTTTTTTTGAGCTCCTGTGTTTACTTCATTTATCAGGATCAGAGCTGCACATTTCTGATAAGTGGATAAGTGTAGTGGCAGAGGGTTTCAGATGCAAAATCAGGTTCAAAGTGCCATTTTAATGAAAGCTCAGATGTTATGAGCTTAGATTGACATCACACCCAAGTTGACTGAGTCACTTCTCATAAACTTGAGATCCTCCAAGTTTCTGAGTTGGAATTCTGACTTCAGGGGGCACCCTGATAAAGAACCCTATTTGCATCTCAGATTTTCTGACTTCAGAGATCAAGTGGAACACCCCACAAGGTTTAATATTTGCTCCCCCCTGTTCCTTCACTGGGGACATCCTGGAGGTGTAATGGAGTGGAGTGGGGGGTTGGTAGGAGTGAGCTGATCCCCTGTACAATCTGTCTGAGGGAGTAGTAACAGACATACCAGAGGTGAGAAGGGACATGCAGAGGAAGCAGGAGAGTGCAGCGCTTGTGTGCATGTCTGACAGTGGGTGTATGCGGGGCCTGTGCTCTTGCCAAGCCATGGTGCAATGTGAACAGACACAAATGACCCAGAGCATTGATAACTTTTGATTGAGTACATGGCTGATTCATTTAGTTTCTCATCAAGTACATATCTGATCATATACCTGAGACATTCATAAGGGCACTCTTTATTTTGAATAGCTGATAATTTTGTTTGCTGGAATTCAGTGGTTAGCACTGTTACTCATTTAACTGTTACACCAGGACTGACTGTTATGTTCATGTTTGGAGAAAAATGGTGCAGCAGACTACAGACAGCACCAAGGTATGTCCTGACCACCAGTTTTTGGTCACTTAAGCTGATCCAATGTTATCATTAGATTTATATTATTTTGGTCTTGTTCCCAGAATGTATATAAAGTGGTGCAGGAATAAGTCCTAACATGCAAAAGTAAGTTTGCATTTTAGCACTTCTGGTTACCTGACCCCAAGGTCTATAGGCTTTGCCAACAAATTCCTGAAATAAGGTCCATGATTAACACATTCATACCAGATTTTAACATTTCTTTAACAACACAGAATGCATCTGATGTTGCCCCAGTTTTGAATTTCAAAGCCCTATTGTGTCTTTAAAAGTGTGGTTGTAAAAACAATGCTTTAATGGACTACAAATATGGCTGGGGCCCAATGCAATAATTTTTGATAGTTTTAAGTGTTATAAACATGATAACCAAAGCCAATTAATCAACCCTGTTTGTACAACGACTTCAAAACTTTGGTCTATTATTATTTCTTTTGGAAAACGTTAAATTTCTTACATATTCTTTCATCCATCTGTGTGATTTTAGAGGGATTTTTAACTATTCAGAGCAGTGGCTGTGACCAGAGCTCTAACTGCAACTTATTTTCTATCTCTCCTTTACAAGGCAAGAAAAGGCAAATCAACTCTGTGCAGCATATTTCAGCAACAAGGCAACTCAAAGTGCCCCATTCAGTACATCAGTACAAAATGGCAAAGGTCAAAGAAAAAAAAAATTAGAATGAGACATTTATCAAAGGAATCAAACCACTCAACATAATAACTTGAGCCAAAATGTGTGCTTACAACCACATAAGAAAACAAGCAAAACCAAACCAAAAAACACTTTTTTTTCATCAAAAAGTTTTTTTTAGCTCTTGGTACAATGCTGTGAGTCATAAGCCTGACCCATCTGAATAACTCTGTGAGGAGACTATTTTCCCTTTTGAAGAAGTGAAAGACCTATAAAATAATCTGTGTTGCCTGACTACTCAATTTTGTTTTTCTCTTTCAACAAAAAAATAGAGCTATGAACACATCAGACCCAGTGTGAAAAGTTTGTACCATGACTTGTAATAACTGGTTTCTCACTTTATGTCTCACTGCAAAGGACCAAGCAGTAAAGCCTTGAGACACAGGATCAATTTAAAGAAAATGGGTGTTTATTTTACCCAAAGAAAGTCAGTCAAATTTACAAACCAAAATGTTAAGAATTAGACCTATAAAAGAGGTCAACTAAATATAACACTAAATAAACTAAACAAACGATAAGTGTAAACTCAACAAAAGAGACCTTACAAAATGTGACAAGGAGAACACATATATAGGGGTTTGGCCAAACCAAAGGAAACAAAGATGGTAAACAAAGTGGCTGCCACATTAAACTAAACACAAATCAAAACTAATTTAACCCAAATCTCCCCCATGACATCAGCAGACTTGGTCCATTCCAATGAGCTGACTCCAGCATACAAGTCCTTTCAGCCCATGGCCATACCTTTTGCCTCTGAACCAGGAATTTCCCCTCCTCCAACATCCAGGTAACTCAAAGAAAAGAGATCAGAATTAATTACAGAAAATTGATCTAAATCTTACAATGAATAAATTGTGTGCACTAAATTTAAAAAGTGTAAGACATAAAGCAACTAATTAACTAATACTGAATCAAAATAATGTGTAGATGTGTTCTTGTGACTGCAAAATATGTGTCAAACTTAGGAGGTAAACAACTGATCACGCGGTGAGGGTGAATATTACCCATGTGTGGCTGTGGCCATCACACTCACACTCACATTTCATGTCTTGTGTTTTATTTTGAATTCACTAACCATTGTCTCCATTTCAGGTCTGTGTCTCATCCCTTCCCCATCATGTGAGTGCCTGCCCCTGATTGTGTCTCCCCTCACCAGTGTGTAATCGCCACCAATCACCTTGTGTGTTTAACCTCCTGTCTCTCACTGTCTTGTTTGTTGTCTTCTAGTCACGTTCCAGCTCTCTTATCTTAACTCTCGTTCATGCTCACATTGTTCTTGACCCTTTTTGTTACACCCTGCTTTGAGCCTTGTGTTTTTGAATACCTCTGCCTGTGGTTTGCCCCTTTGTGTTACGAACTTGGAACGTCCAATAAACCTGATTTTTGCCTCACGAAACTGTGTGTCTGCCATTTAGTCGTTCTATCTCGAGTCAGTTCATGACACACACAGTGTTGCCAACAGTCAGATGACCTACAGTCTTGCCTCAACTAAGCCTCTCTGTCTGTCAATAATGTGACCCAGAGATAGGTTTAGAAGGCATATTCTGTGCTGTTCACAAATTGGCTTCAACAATATTCCAATTCCTTTGATTGGCAAATGGTTTTGTCCATTTCTACATGATCCTTACTAAACGTTGAGACTTAAAGGGTTATTTCAGGCTTTTCTGAAGTAGGGTTACTCGAGACCCATGGCACTAGTAAACATTCATTCATTCATTTTCTATACCACTTATCCCTTTCGTTGTCGCGGGGAAGCTGGAGCCTATCCCAGCTGTCAACAGGCGAGAGGCGGGGTACAGCCTGAGCCTGTCGCCAGTCGATTGCAGGGCTACATAGAGAGACAGACAAACCATTCACGCTCACAGTCACACCTAAGGGCAATTTAGAGTCACCAATTAACCTAATGAGCATGTTTTTGGTCTTCGGGAGAAAGCCGGAGTGCGAGAAACCCACGCATGCACGGGAAGAACATGCAAACTTCACACGGAAAGGTCCTGCCTGACCCGGGGATCGAACCAGCGACCTTTGTGCACTACCTGCTGCGCCACTGTGCCGCCCACTAGTAAACAAGATTGCCAATAAAGGAACTTGAGAGCTTTATCCTTGTTGGGAGATATCCGGCCGGCACCTGGTAAATCGCCGTACATGTTATTTCCTAAAGCCTTGCAATTAATCCACTTACAAGATAAAACTAATGAAAAAACTATGTTGGTTCAACAACATTCTGCAGTAAGATTCTTTACAGCGTTTAACCTTTCCTTGACAAAGCCCCTGTATTTAGAACTATTTTGTGATGCAGTGAAGGGCTACATATCCCTCCACCAGCAACTGCCCTCATGTGATCAGGTCAAAGTGCTGCAGGCTACAGCGGGGCCAGGTAGCAGTCACCAGACCACAACCAATATATATCAAGCTTCCTGGATAAAACAAAGATGGGTTGCTCCTATATTTTTGTTCCAGATGCATGATAAAGCAAAAGTAATGTCCAAATTTCCAATTTCCCTGCATTCTGTCTCATGACATGGGCCTTTTGCACCACTGCAACTGTTTATTCACATTTAACTATTTTATCTTTCCTCTTACAGTCTACTGTTTCTTTTTACACTGATGTGATGAAACAGTAACTTTTACAAAGTTGATTTTGGAACCACATGAACAAATCCCTCTATATTGCAGATTATATTATGGTGTACATCATTTAGTAATGGTCATATGGATTTGGAAAAAGCTCCTTAACAATGTGTTCCTGCAGATTAAGGCACTGCATCAGAAAAGAGCTCATGTGCATCATAATGGGAGGCGGCGACAGACAACATATGGTCGTCTTTAGTTTGGGTGATTCATTAAACAGATGACTTGTTCAGAATGCAACTTAGGGACTGTTCAGTGTTTTTTATTCTTTCCTTTGTTATAAAACTGTAACACAGCAATTTTATGACACTTCAGGAAGAAGTTTTTTTTTTTTTTTTAGAAAGTTTACCAGCATTTACGACATTTTTTTTTCCCCCCTGAAATGTGACTACTGTATTGTTAAGAAGTAAGGACCATTTTGGGATCCTAATTTGTGTTCAGCCAAAAGCATGACAAAGTTGCACTTAATGAATGCAAATTTGTGTCATTTGTACAAGTTTATATGAGAAAAGAAATTCAATGTGTGTAAGTATTGTGTGACAATCGATGTTAGGAGAGCACACCAGCGTATAGCATTTTTAAAAACTGAGGTGGATACAAAAACAAAATCAAAAACCAAGCCAACAATGTTGAAAAGTGTTTTTTAGGTTGTTTGCAGTGTTGCCTTACAGCAAAACCAGACAAAGAATGATCAAACAGAGTCATGATATACTCACATTGGCCACGGTTACATGATGTTTTTTAATTTGGAATTAAGTATTCACAATCAAAAATTTGGAATTAAAGTATTCTCCTTCGCATTTACATGAAAATAGTTATTCTGAATTGAGGTTTACATTGAAAACACGTTTATTCGCCTTTATCAAATTCCGCTTAAGGTCTGGGGGTTGGGAATGGTTCTGATTGGACAGGGGCGGACGCAAAGTAGTGATGTATTTACGTCTAACAGAAGACAACAAACTCCAGTTCAGCGACTCCAGCGTCTGTCAGGGAAACCTCGCCCAACTTGGATGCTACAACTTAAAAAAGGTCTGCACTTTCTGCTTATGTCCATCCACTCTTTTCATTATTTCCAAATCTTCTAAAGCTGTAATTAAATAAATTGTCTTGGCTCGAGTCCAATGCTTGCTCCAGGCAGCCATGCTGTTCCCGTCAGCACAGAATATGTGCGTCATCATGACAGGACAAGGCACGAGCATGCACAAACCGGAAATAATTTAAAGCAGAACCAATGTATACATGATCAATTATCCAATTCAGATTTAAAATCAGAATAAACCAGCCATCTACTTTGGAATTAAGTTTCATTCGGAATTAGGTGTTAACAAGGTCATTTTAAATCTTTTTAAAGTGCATTTAAGTTTAGTTTGGAAAAAAAAGGGAATTAAAGCTCTCATGTAAACGTGGTAATTGACATGTTTTACTGCAGTATATATATATATATATATATATATATATATATATATATATACATATATACATATATATTTATCAATGAGCACTCTAGTACTTTTATTCAAGTACTTATTTAACTGGGGCTGCATGGTAGTGCAGCAGGTAGTGCTGGTGTCTCTGGTCAAGAAGGTTGCTGGTTTTTGTGTGGAGTTTGCATCTTCTCCCTATGCATGGGCATTCTCCTGGTACTTACTTCTTAAGTTGAGTGATGTCTAAATTTCCCTTGGTGTGAATGTGTAAGGATAGTTGTCTGTCTCTCTTAGACAGCCCTACGATTGGCTGGCGACAAGTCCAGAGTGTCTCACCCAATGTTAGCTGGAACAGGCTCCAGCCCCTCTCATCACCCCAAAAGGGATAATGAATGGATGAATTTTGTGACTTGCATTGTTTTACCGGAAGAATCTTTACTTTTACTCAAGTATCTTGTCCAGCACTTTAAACACTGAAGTATGTAGTGATCAAAGTGGTGTCTGGCACTGCAGCTTGCTTTTGAATAGTATAAACTGAATTTAACTTTTGAATAAATCATCTCTACTTTGTGTGAGCAGGGCAGTATTAGCCTGTGGTGTGAAAAAAACACTACTAATTTCAGTGTAAACTTGTATGCAGCTGTTTTCTGTCAAAATTTCACAGAGCTTGACTAGAATTTTTTTTTTCTTTATAACATGTGAAGATTGTTTTTTTGTTGAAGTTTTATTTAGGTTGTATCATGGAGAGGGTCAGACAACAGGAGACTCTTGATGGGGTGCTGTTTGGCACATTTTCAGGCAAATTCATGGTCGGATGCTTATTTACCCACTGCTAAAAACAAAGTTTGCTGAAGCTTATGAATGTTGACCCATCGACAGAAACAAACAGGAGATGGCAAAGGTTATGATGCTCTGCTTCATGTTTTGGAAAAGTTTTTGCATGTTTTTATAAATCATGTTAGAATGTTGAAACTGGCCAGTGCTTTAAGCATTCTCATTTTTAGGACTTGTTGATCTTTCAGTTTGGCAATTTCCATAATCTCTGGAGTGCTTTTTAGTTCTGTTTTTCACTGACAACACTCCAATGAATCCTGGCTTCACGTGAACATGGACACAGAGCAGCAAAAAGCTTTGGACAAGTTTTCATTTCAAAAGTTTGACAAAGTGCCTTCAGATCCTCTGTGACTGCGTAGTTTATCTGTATTCCCTACAATTCTCAGAGAGGACATAAATCATGCTTCTTTGCCTGTGAGTCATCTCGCCGTGCAGAAACTATGGTGTCATTATGTTGATATTTGTCGACTATTAGCCATAAGGAACAACTGCTCTCAGTCATATGCATAATGCCAGCCAGCATGGACAAACGCTAAGAGATACATCAGGAATACTTTTACTGAATTTGAATTGCAATCACACTCACACACATACACTCACACAGACACGAGCAGCACATGAGTGCGTGTGGACACAGCCTCAAATGGTTGTTGTGCTAATATGTTTTTAATGTCTTTGGGATGCCGTCGACATCTCTAATTTGTTTTTGTCTAAGCTGTGTGCTTATGTGGATGGGGGACATCAAAGCAGTAAAAATAGCATTTCTCATTAACCAGCCTTTCCTTCTCATTTATTTTCCTCATGCTCACTTGCCAGTTTGTCCACATGAGTGTTTTTTTAGGCACAGCTTGTGAAGTTCTGAGGAGGAGTTGCCGGGGAAAAGATAATGGGCCGTCACTCGGTGTCCGTTTCCTGCTTCCTACTCTCAGGCTTTCTTCGCAAACTCATTGTCTTTGGAATTTTCAACTTTACTCAATTTAAGTTACAAGACATGAATAAAAAGAGAAGTTTAGCTGCTGAAAGTGACAGTTCTTCTCTTGGAATGAATAATGAGCATGACAACACATAACAGCGAGGTTTGATAAATATGGTTGGATTAAATGACTCAAGTAATAACTTTTTAATTTTACCAAGTTGGTTAAAAAGGAAGTTTTATTCCTAATAAGAGAGGTCTGAACTTTAAGATTAAAGATATCTTTTTTTTTTTTTTACACAAAGGGGCTTTTTTTTTTTAATGAACAAACAAACTATTTCCAAGCACAGATCACCATTTATCATTCTGAACATGAGTGAAGGACAAGAAAATTCCACTCCAGGTCAATTGCTTGTACCCAAGTTTTCATTTGGTGTAGGACATAAAAACTGTATGTGAAGAAGAGGAACTGTCATGCCATACCTTCTGGGTCTTTTTTGTTTTTTTAGATCAACAGGTTCACAGATTAAGGGTCAAAGGGCCCTGTTATAACAGTGTGAAGTGCATTGTCTGAAAGTGCATGGTGTACAGAGGATTGGGGCATGTCTGTCTATATTTTGCTATTTTAAACTTGCCTATTCTTGGCACAAAGAGGATGGATAATTTTCCCTGAATATACAGAGGTGTGTTTTGGTGAAATATAGATCAATCCAATCAGTGTGTCTTCTGTAATTTCCTTCAAAGCAGGAGGTGCCATCCACTGCTGTTTAAACTGGTGTCTAAATTAAAACGGTGGATTTCATTGGTTGGTCTGAGACTCAGCTGAAACATTTCACCTTTAATCAGATCTTTTTTTTTAGGCGTAAAGCACATTATTCAAAAGCTTGTGGCACAAAATAGTTTGGGATGTGTCAGTCTTTATTTTGCTGCTTTCAGGATGCATGTTTTTGGTGCAAAGCCAGGTGGGTGTAAAGGGGATGGATTTAGGGCCTTGATTATACATGAGTAAGTTCGGGGAATAACATAGATCAATCCAATCAGAGTGTCGGCTCTCATTCACTTAAAGTCAGTGTGCCCTGGGCGGCTGGGGTTTTACTATCTATACATTGGGTTTAGTTGTTTGGTCAGAATTTCAGATGTGTTATTTACAGTAATTCCTGTTCTTTTGTTGTGCCACTATACTGAAAGAAAACACACACAACAAAGTGTGATAAATGTTATTGATCATATTAAAGTGCTCTTTTAGTTCACCAAAGCATCCCAGAGCATGAAGAACAATACAAGGAACAAGTCAGACTCTTCTGCATATACCTAAAAGTGAAACCTCATTAATTATTTAAATCTCCAGGATCAGGCAGGTTCATGTCAAATACCTGTTGGCTTTAAGCTATTTATTTTTTCATTTTCCTGCAGGAATCCTCTGTTCTCTATTCTGTGCGTAAAGTCCACTGCATCGCGTGTTTTATTATCTGTGAGTATCATATTTGCTAGTATGTATACAAATATGAAAGATGTAGCCCTGCGTTTAGAAAAAATCTTAAACTGTGTGTGTTTTTTCTTGTTTCTGAAGCTATTATGTATGCTGGAGCACCAAGAATTGCTGCAAAAAATCAACACTGTCTCTCTGCCCTCCCTCAGGTTATGAACTTTAAACTGAATTTATCAAAATGTGTGTCAATCTCTCCATTGGGTCCTCAAAATAGTAGAAACACTCTGAAACACAGACTTCAGAGTATAGAACAGGTTATAAGGAGGTTTGATGCACAGACATGTTTATACATGATATAAATGTATCTCCATGTTGGATGAGAATTGTGATAGTGTCTGAGTTTTTCTTATTTCTGGAAGTACTACACACCCCAGAGCACACGAGAATGGTGCACTAAGAAGCACTTCAAAGCTTTCAGCTCTCTGTCCTGTTAAAAACTTCATCAACAAATGCTCTGATCTGAACTTTAGAGTGTGTGTGCTGTTGTGCACCCTGTGTGACTATATTAAGCTCAGTAAAGTGTATGTTTTTAGTTGCTGATGTTTGTTCATTTATCTAATGTACCCTCAAAATAGCAGGAACACTTGCACCACAGACTCTAGACCAGGTTTGAGGAGGTTTAAGATGCAGTCATATTCTGAATCTTTGTGTCTGACCACTCCTCATATTAGACAGACACACCCCTGGTCATGAGTATTTGTTATTTAAACAGCGTTACCTCTGAGCAGAAAATTAGAGATGACCCCTGTGCTGCTTGCCAAAAAGCTTCACACGGAGAATATGATGAAGCCCAAATAGTTAAATTGTGTATGGCATCCACATACAGCCTTTTAAAATCTCTGTGGACTGAATAACTGTTAAAATAACGGTGAGTAGTTTAAGTCCTTCACAGATTTCTATATTTAACAAACAAGTGTTTTCTTAATCCATTTATCTTGCAATTAGAGAAGCTGCTTTCAGTAATCACAAGTGTTTCTTTCTAAACAGTAGATTCTCTGCAGCAAATATTGTGGAAGATTTAGGCAGAAAAACTAAAAACTAGTAATTTGACAGGAAACATGCCAAAGCTCAGTTTGATGAGTGATTCACTCTTACGGTCCACATGAACTATAATTAAGGATTCTATTGAATAAAACCTGCACTACTTATGATTATTTATGAAACATTAAATTATTGTTTTCTTCAAATGCATGCTTTTAACATAATGGAGAAGTAATGCTGGTCTGGCTGGTCCATGCTATGAGGAGAGTGCGAATAGAGGGGGGTGAGAGTGAAGGAGTGGGGTAGCTATAAGGCAAACAGGCAGAGGTGTTCAAAAACTTTAATTAATCATCTATAGTAAACAGTTTATCAACTAAGTGTAGAACAAAACTGCAGCCTGTTGTTTCAGTCTGTCATCGGGTTGTTTTTCTGAACAACATGCATTCAGCTCCCACTGCTGTGCCTCATCCTCACTGTGTCCTAACCAAATGCAAGTGTCGGATGTCACGGTGCTGCACAGCACACCTGCTGTCTACAATGCATCTGTTAAAAATGAAATTCCATGCCCTATATTTACAGATGCAGCCACTTCAAACTTTCCCACTTTCTCTGATAGGTTCTTGGCTGGTCCATGACAGGGCCTTCCCATCGAGACAGTCATATGTTGTAAACTCAAGGCCATAGTTGGGTGAATTTGTGGTGTCACGTCTTCTCTCAGTTGATTTGGCAGCTGATTTGCCGACTAAGGTAAAGATTGAGGTTATGTCATCTTGTGAGGGAAGCGCCATCTCGTGGAATACCCTGCAAATGCATGAATAGGCATGTTTTCAATAGACTTTATCCACAACCTCAGAGAAGACGGGGAGCTTGTAGTGGCTGGAAAATGGCTGGTAACTGGCTGATACTGTATCTTGATGTCTATATCTTAACATCAAGATATATTACTAATACTTGATGTATATATCTTCATGCCATAAGTGCTTTTACTGTACAGATGGAGAATAGGATATGAAGCACTTTCTATTAACGAGTGGTGGTCTTAAAGGCTTATTGTCGCGGGGTTCTTCCTGGAAAAAATAGTCAGGAAGATACTTTTTTGGGGTTTTTAGTTCACCAGTCTCCCAACAGTGGAAAAAGTATATACAAGTGACAAAAAAAAACACTATTTACAAAAACTATGTACAAAAATTAGCAATGTTTGAACTGGGTTCTTCAGCAACCCCAAACTCTAGTTGAAAAAAAAACTGCAACACGGGCAGCATCCAAAAACATTCACAATGAAGGATTCCCCTGCTTCTCCAAATACCTGCCATGTATCACCAACTCTCCACACAGTCATGGTCAAAATGGCTGCCTTTTAAATAATAAGCCCCTTCGGGTGGGCATGTCGCAAAAATAATAATTTGGCGCAATATCAGCATTTCCTTCCTATAAACAACCAAAAATGCATTAAAACCCATCATAAATTGAGAAATATTTCCATTACTTTCCCCCAATTTACATGTTTTTATTCAGTCTCCCTTACTGAAGAAAACAACATAATTGGGGGAAACACGGGACATTTTCCCGCCAGGAGCAGATGCGCCCCTGTTTGGCTGACACTGCGTCTGACAGAGGGCAGCGGGGAGGACAACTGTGAGTCTGTGGTGAGTGTTTATGTAGTATGTATGAACGTGTGTGTAGAACAGCGAGTGTGCACCCTTGTACGAACTACAAGACCTGTGGGATGGTGAACTAAAGTGATAACTGTGACCGCTGCGGTGGATCAGAATGGGGCAGGGAAAAGTTTGGCGTGTGGTGTGTGGTGTGTGGCGTGTAGCATGTAGCGTGTGTGTACGGGTCGCGTTTAGCCTATGTGTGTGTGGGAAGCGTGTAGCGTGTGTGTGCGCTCTATCTGCACTCTGTGACGAGGCCGCTCCGTCACATCTATCAATACACAGCTGTCTGTGGGCTACACAGAGTTTAACAGAAAATAAGCTCTACTGAGTGAGAAAACTCAAGAGAAAAACAAGAAAATTCCTCCTGCACCTCCTCCAAAAATCTCTCTTTTATGGCGTCATCATTGGGTCAAAAGTCACATGCGTAAAGCACTCTCCGCATGCGTTAATCACACTTGAGCAAAGTATTTTGGAACGATCATAGAAAGTTAACTGCATGCACCTTTTTTTCTTCTGTACAGAAACTCCACATGCGAGAGGAACTGTGTGGGCTTATCCACTCGTGTGTGATTGCTGTAGCCACTGTCTCTCTCCTCCTGTGTGCGCAGAGCTTGGCTCTATGCGTGTGAGGAACAGACCTTTGACACTTTGGGGTGGAAACTAAGGCAGGCCCACACCCTCCTATGATTGGTTTCTGGCAGCACTGGAAACATCCCCAGGTGGGTGCCTTTTCTGTGTTTTTTTTTGTTGGCTGTTGTCACAGACCATGAAGCGCAATGTTACTGGCAAATTGGAAAGTGACGAAGAAGAAGAAGAGTAGTGCTGCCATGGCAGAAGAAAAAAATAGATCAACTGAAATTATAAGAACATAACGGTTTACTGTTATACACTGTTAGAAACAATACACTTTTGACCAGTGTGTGAAATACCGGTCAATATTTGAGGTGGTCCCTGTCTCCCGATAGTTGCCCTGTGATCATTAGTACACTTAAAACAGTAACTTGTGTCTCTACCATCTGAATGAGACACACAACACGATGTGGCATAGCATTTGTCTGTTTCAGTAGGGGAAACAATTTACTTTCACCTTCACCACCATGGGAGAAACTTTGTTTAGCCCACAGACAGCTGTGTGCTGATAAGCTTTTGAGACCACCACTCGTCAATAGAAAGCACTTCATATCCTATTCTCTACCTGTACAGTAAAAGCACTTGTTGCATCAAATATATACATCTAGTACTGGTAATATATCTTGATGTTAAGTTCTAGACATCAAGATACAGTATATTACTACTATATTGCTACAGATCCAGCCGCTTCAATTTTACAAGCGTGAGCTGAGTGTGTTTTACACGTATGCGACTTTAGACCAAAATATGACGCCATACTCTTTCCTCGATCCTTGTCTGCTCAGCAGAGGAAAAAGTAGACCGGGCCTTGAAGCAATAACATTACGCATTATCAAGATGCATCGCCTGCAGGCAGTTAGCCTCATTTGGTCGCTGACGCTCACTCACATCGTGTTCAGTCTGGACACGATGTCACTGTTGATGATTTAGTAAAAAGAAAGCATACATTATCAATCATTTAAGGGTAAATATAATATTTAACACTTTATTGTTGAAACATGCTACATACATAATGGCTGAAATAGCAACGTAGCCTCCGCACCCCCCCCAGGTAGGGAAAAAGAGCTGCATCTGATCCTCTCCAGAGGCAGTTTAAAAAAAATTAATAATAATTCAACTTCAATCAAATCCTTGCTTTATAGACACCCAAGACATGATGTAAATGGTTAAACACACCAGAACATGTGACCTTTAAGGTCTAAGCCAACACCACCCCGGGAAGCTTGAAGATTACAAATCTTACATGGTCTTCACTGTGGGGTTTGTTTTTTTCAAAATGTAAATGATTCCAAAATCAGTTGCCTCAGAGCTTTTGGTAAAACTTTAACTTTCAACATTTCTAATTAAATATGCAGAAGTATGACTTTCCTAATTAAATAAAATCTCTCCACAAGTTTGTATCGTCTCTTTGTAAACCTGATGTTTTTAACTGTTGCCAGACAACAATATTTTATTCATTCCTTTTCTTATGATGGTGTGGCCTCTAGCTCAAAGAAGTTTCTTCTCTTTAGGTGCCTTCATGTTGTAAATCCTAGGCTTAACTGTGAATATTTAGAGTCATATAACTTTTTCGTTGTAAGAGCATTCTGTATGCTCCTCTTGTCCTTATGGCCAAAATAGACATGTTGGTGATCTGGATGTGATTTGTGTACAGCTCTGTGAGGTTCAAATCTCATTTTTAATTTTTTTTATTTTATTTTATCTCTGCATTAAATTCTTCTTCTTCTTATATACATATATATATATATATATATATATATATATATATATATATATATATATATATATATATATATATATATATAATTTTTTTTTTTTTTACAATTTTATGTATTTCTAAGCCTCAAAAAGATCAGTCCATATAACCCATACTACTGCCAACCACAAAGAGCAATACAGATATTTTACCGTCTGCTTTCTGGGGCTGTAAAGCTTGACTCTCAGCGGTCTTATTTTCCTGGTTAAATACTGGCAAACAATGGCTGTCAGGTGTCTCTACACATGTTTCTGCCTTATATTTAAACAATTTGATAATATTCTGGAGACCAGATGAAAAGATTTGGGGGTCTGATGTAGCCAGTTTATGATCCCTGCTGAGTAACTAGAGTTAATATCCAGTGATGGGCAGTAATGTCACTACAAGTAACATAGTTAGTAGCTTAATTACATTTTCCTGTAGCTATGTTGTAGCATCATTGTTTTCTGAGTCAAATAGCTTTTCGTGGCTTAGTTATTTATAATTGCAAGCAGTGCAGTTGTCTCTAAATAAGCTACGCATTTCCCTCATCACAGAGGGAGGCAGCAGCAGAGCTCTGTCACAGTCCAGAACACTTTAAATAATGATTAAATGTCATGAGTGAAACACGCTGGTGTGTGCTTATAGCAGACAGTGCGTTTCCACATGACAGTAGCACAGCTGTTTAATCCTTAACACCCCCAGCATCCATGCTGCAGCAGAGCTCATGAGCCAAACGCGGGCACAGGTGAGTGGAGACATGCATGTAGGTGATGAATGAAATTAATCAAAAAATAAACATGTATTAAGTTTACCATCATCAGTTTAATCAATCAGTTTAGTCAATCACTAACTATTGAGCACAATGGAAAAAAGAGGAGCACACCTCATGAGGAAATAATTGATTTCAGATTAGGGGAGCCAGGAATAAGGTGAACTAATGAGATAAGATCAACAACCTCATGTAGTTATTGGGCAACTTTATGGGCTTGTTTTGTGTTTATTTCACAGTGCAGGAAAAGTTTATAAGACTGTTATCCACAAAACATGATTTCAGCTGTTAGACAATGATTTCAGTAGGCCTTATTTAAGGGCTTAGCATATTAAATCTAAATTATTTAGGGCAAGTAAGCTGTTTTAATTACATCTATCATATGGGAACACAGTTGATTTTTGAATCTGATTTAAATTATTTTTTTTCAAAATGGATGTAAGTTATTAAATAAGCTAATAAAGTTTATAAATACAGAACCTTATAGGAGCAGAACCGCAAAGTAACAGCAATATTTATGTTGAAATGCTGAGTCAGCATTTCAACATATTGTTATCCGTCTTTATTCTTCTTTTTCTTTTTCTTCTTCTTCTTCTTCTTCTTCTTATTCTTCCCTCAACTATTTGGACCTTTTCACAGCTTTCAAATTTGCACAGATTTTCACATAAAAAAATTGAGCAGTGCAGCATGTTCAGGAGATTTGTGCTTGTATTTTTCACATGTGTAACTGTTACAGTTTTTACAGTAAAAATGATTTTCTGCAGATTTTTTGCATTGAAGTCAATGGGAGATTTTTGCAGGTCTGCTGAAAAGTGCTTGAACTTTCAGGCTGTACAGCTTCGGCATACTTCCACCTACAGACTTCATTCTTGCTTTGACAGATTCACTGATCTCTCAACTATTTTTACATGTGTTCAGCTTTTTGCTGTCTTCTACAGTTTTTGAGATATCACTGTTTAAGCAACACTACATTTTGAGGATTTCTCTGTTCTTAGAGCGTGTCACGTGACCTGTTAGAGCGTGAGCTTTGCCTAAAAATTCCAAAATTTCTAGCGGATAAACTGCAATAAAAGATTCAAACTTTGTTCCACAGATATGATTTATACATCAAAATAAAGGTACACTTCACCTCTTTCAGCTGAAATTCGTTTCAACCTCGACATTGACATCGTTTTGTCTCAGTGACCCTCAGAGCCACGGGTATCCCGCAAAGTCCTTCGTCTACTCCAATTGAAATTTCTTCCCCAGAGAGCTGATCGCTTCACTTTGAAGCCCGTTTTTAAACTCCTCTCGTGTCAACATTTTCTACAGTACAGACATGAAACTTACATCAATCTTTTCAGGAGATTCTTGTGATGCTCACGGTGCAGTCCTTTTTTTGATAGCTATCACGGTTTTGGCACAGCATTAGCCCGTATACCTGGAAGTACCCAGCTTAACTTCACCGTTCTGGCAAGCATACAGCATCATTACATAGTCTGCTGCTGTGTCGGCGGGTGTATCATTGTAAAGTATCTGATCTGTTGGCTAAGCGGTTAGCACAATTGGTAAATTATCCAGAGACTGAGGTTTGATTCTTGGTAGAGGCTATCGTGTTTATGTATCTAAAATACATAAACACGCATGCTACTCATTACAGTCTTTGGCATTTTACTCCTCAAAATTTACGCCTGCCAGCTGTCACGCATTACTCGTGAGACCCACACATTTCATTGGCGTAACACCACCTTCGTCTGCTCATCTTCTCAGTGAACAGCGTCATGACACAGACATGCGAGAAGGATTCTGGGAAATGTAGGCAGAAGTACGCCGACACCATACGACAGCGCCGAGTCCGCTCCAAGCACTGCTGTCACACAAAACACTCCTCGCCATGTATTTTCACATCGATATTGAATGTGACACGAGCTCCGTCTCTTCATGTTACTGCTTTGCAAAGTCAGCTGGCCCTCGTCCTCACTGTACAGCCTAATGACACAGACATACGCAAAGGATTGTGGGAAATGTAGGCTGATGTACGCCGACAGCTTCACTTTCAAGCCCGTTTTTAAACTCCTCTCGTGTCAACATTTTCTACAGTACAGACACAAAGCTTATATCAATCGTTCAGCTGATTCTTGTGATGCTCATGGTGCAGTCCTTTTTTTGATAGCTATCACAGTTTTGGCACAGCATTAGGTCTTATACCCGGAAGTCCCCAGCTTTATCATTGACCCACATTAAATGTCACACTGCCTCCGCCTCTTCATGTTAGTGCTTTGCAAAGTCAGCAGTCAGAGCAGCTCCTCTTCCTAGTCCTCAGTCTACAGCGTCATGACAGAGAAATGGAAAACAATGCGCAAGGTTAGTGGGAAATGTAGGCTTTCACATTCATTTCACAAGAAAATACTACGCGGCAGTGCGCTCGACTCTGACAGCTCTGACGCCCGCGGACATTCTGCGCGCACTCTGCTCTACAGTCCGCCAGACTCTGGGTGCATACGCAGGTATACACCATACGTATAGCAGCATGCTTGTGTGACTTTCACTTTCTCTCAGCGTGTGTGTGTGCGCTCCTCTGTGTGCCGGTGGGCGTAAAGACGCAGATAGACGCACATCGTGGGG
Organism: Cetoscarus ocellatus; assembly: GCA_037902135.1. NCBI lineage: Eukaryota > Metazoa > Chordata > Actinopteri > Labriformes > Labridae > Cetoscarus > Cetoscarus ocellatus. Next base: position 712,606 of record JBAMNC010000744.1, on the reverse strand, counting down.
ACAGTGAGGGATCATCAGTCACTCTGTGTGATTTTATCATTCACACGGTGTCTTGACAGCTCATGTGCCCGGTTTAAGTGAACAAAAGACTTCAAAAACTGACGAGTCAGCCTTTCATTAATCAAAACTCTACATTCTTCATCAGTCCAGCTCTTGTTTTCACTCACTCACTGTTTTCTAAATAATAAATTCATCCTGAGGGATCCTCCATCACTTATTCTCCATGATATCAGAACAATCTTTGAAGGATCAAGCTTCAAATACAGTCTACTAGTGGAGCGGTTCCTAACCTGTAGGTGGAGGCCCATTGTGGGTCTCAGAGCTGTTTTCAGTGGACGGTGTATTAATCTGGTCAAATTGTGGTAAAAATGTCTTCAGTGTATGGAGGCCCTAAGAGGACAAACATCATCAGAGTATGTCAGATTATACCCACTAGAATAAACCAGACTACATAAAAATATTACACTGTTTTACATTTCTCTACTCAGATATTCCTGTCCAGATTTACAAATTCATGTATGTAGGCTATTATTACTTTGAGTTTGATGTTCAAGTATAGATTTGTTGATTTAACAATGAAGTAGTGACAACATTGACCTAGATGTTAACTTGAGCAGATCAAGTTTCTAATGACATTCTGACCGTTAATGTCCACTCCTTATTGTCCTCCAATGAAAATCACCACTGTTTACATTAATGTTCAAGTCAGATGCTTTTATACTGGATAGTTCTTAGTGTTGTGGACTTGTAGCCTACAAATTGATGCAAAACATTTTTCAGTTACTTAAGGAAAATTTAATCTAGGCTAATTATGCATATTCAATTGCACTTCATAATTTAACCCTTTAAAGCCTGAATGCACAAAGAACATTAATTTTTTTAGGAGCTGAAATGTTTATGTCACTTCCTACTGAAATCCAACAAAGCCACAATTTCCATAACATTTGACATATATATATTTTTAGCGGCAGAGTTGCTGACTCTTCCTCCGGGTACCCGGGTTCAAATTCTGGTGAAGGCAGTTGTACTTTTCAACTGTGTGTCCAATACAGACTGCTGATTACTACAGCTCCTTGCTGTATGCATCTGGCTGCTGTCCTCTCAGTCTGGATGTCACAGGTTGTCAGTCATTCAACCTTTCACTTCCATACAACTTTATTCTTTTCCTGTCTTTACAATGCAAATTTGTCAACATATTTCACACTTCTGCTACTGATTACAATCTTTATCATTTTAGCCTTAACAGATTTTACTCTTTTAATCATAGATTGCAATTTCTTCATGGTGGCCAAACATTTGTACAGCTTTCTGCAATTTCCTTTCACGTTTATTCATTTTCAGCTTTCTTTCACAACTGTAACCATTTTTATTACACATTTCCCACATTTGCTGATGTGCTTCACTGCTTCCAACTATTTTATGTCACATTTTCAGCTATGTTTGCATTGCTTTTAGCCATTTCATTTCACAGTTCCAGCATTCAGACTCAGCATTACAACGCATTTGCTACAAGGAAATGCAATTTTTCTAGTTCAATTTGAAAAGGCAAATCAAAGAGATGTGACTGAAAAAAATATAGCAGATATAAACAAAAAAGAAGAGTCCAGCAGAAAAAAAGTGATAATAACAGTGGTACTGAAAATAATAATGATGATGATATTTGTAAAATAAATGTAAATTGCTTGGATGTAGTGAGCTACTTTTGTCATGTTGTTGTAACTAAGCTTGCTACTTTTCACCAGGCTACAGCTTTAGAATAGAGAAGTTGATTTTTTTCACAAGTAACTAGTAACTAAGCTTACTACAGTTGGAAGGAGCTTTCCCATCACCGTTAAAATCTCAGTTTTTAAAACATTTTGGCTGTAAATCTGTATTCTCTTTTAGAGATAACAAGTTAAAAAGCCTGTGCCGCAGCTTCACACAATGGTCTTTGCTAGCTGACACTCTTTTGCCCTCCAGGTCTCTGCAATAATCGTATGACTGAAAGCTAAACCAAGGAAACATGTAATTCAATAGAAGCACATATAAAAATTGTGGAATTAAATCTTGAAAACCTTTTTTTAAAAAAAAACTTTATTTAACATAACTTAATCAGCAGGATGCTTTATCTGTACATAAAAGCAGCAAGTCTACAATTAAAGCTGCAGATGTCTTTCGGACTTTTTTCACTCTCTACACACCTTAATAGTTGGCAAAGCTGTGCCAGAACATCTGACTTTTGTTCTTCAAATATCTATCCTTCAAATTAATGATTAATTTATCAACAAAATTAAGAAGAACACTTAAAGTTTACTCTTCTTCTCTGATCTTTAAACCAGCGTTTAGCAGCATGTGGTGTTACATTCACATTCCGCCCTTCACTCTGCTGTCGTTTCATTGTGTCGCTTTAATTGGCTTTGGCTTGAACTCCTTATCTGAAACATGTTTTTGTAATTTAATCGGGAGGGCTGCCACTGTTTATGAGTCACAGTGGAGAACAGTTCTACCATCAAGTCGGAGCATGATTAAAATCTTATTACACACATTATAAGAGAACTCGGCTCTGTTGAATTAATTCTGCAGTTAAAACAAATGAATTCAATCAGTTACATAAAGTTTCATCTAAATTGAGTTGAATCAGAACCAAGAATACATGCAAATATTCTGCAGTGTGAAATGATGTGGAGCAGCTGGTTTGCCAGTGAAAACTATTTATTATTCTGCTCATCGCTGATCCAGCCTGCATGTGAGTTATCGTCAGTATGGTCGAATGTTGGAGCTGGAAAATGGTCAGTTCTGAGCGATGTGATATTGGCTGAAATTTCTGTTTTGGATTGGATTCGGTTTCCATAGTAATGGCCACAGATGAGTCCAATCCACTGAGTAATGCCAATAAATATGCATTTTTGTGACTTCAGCCAGTGGGTACAGTTTGTTTCTCTTCCTTTCAGCATCACAGTCAAAGCTAATTTGTGACTGGGTTTAATCATAAGGCTAAGCAAGTGGCAGCCACAATCACTGCTCATGTGTCTTTAAACATTATTGTATGACAAGGAGTGTAATAGTGATGTTGAATCAGAACAGGAGAACAGTAATCATCCCCAGCCATAACAGAATACATTATTCTTCACCACTTCATGTTGCTGTGGAAACTGTTAAAGAGTCAGTAGGTCTGCCAAGGGTGTGCATATAAACACGTCATTGTGTGTGCCTGTGTGCCTGTGTGTCTGTGTGGTGTGTGTGTGCGTGTGTGTGTGTTTGTGGCTTGGCATACAATGTGTTTTTATCAATTTAAAAGCTGCACCGCCCGGCAGCAGAGCATGTTGGACGAGTTGATTTTAAAACAGATGAACAGATTCAAAGAGATCCGTGGTGGGTGGGTGAGAAGGAAATGGAAAAGGGAATGGTGAAGGGAAACAAAGCAGACAGATGACGAGGGGAGAAGAGTGAGAAGAAGGAAGGGCTGTACATAAAGGAACAAAAATGTATCACTATAATTTTAGCTGTATGGCAGTACAGCTGCATACAGTGTAACTTTATTGTGCCATTTTTCCATCTCATCAAGTTTTCATTTGCCACAGATGTCCCCAGAATATACTTGGTTATTGGACTTTAACTTGCCTGTAAACCCCTCTGTTTCATCCCTACTCAAAATGGTCTGTTTTGGTGAAAATTCTCTTAAGCTGTGCCTGATTGTGTCCTTCTCAAGAACTGGGCGTGGCTACTGCTTTCCACCATCAGTTCAGGGTTTTTTTTTTTTTTGTTTTGTTTTTCTTTTTGTTTTTTTTGTGGGGGGTTAGGGGTTGGGGTGTTTACAGGCCATATATTTGCATTAAAGCACTAAAAAGCGCATTTTGCGAATGTGATCTTTAGAGAGATATCATTTGGTTATCACAACACTAGAATTAAAAACTTAAATATGTTTCTAGTTACTATTGAATTACATCAATACCTGTTTTAACAAAAATAAGACACCCTTACCCAATGTTGGGTAATTTTCCTTTTTGTTTATGATGAAAAACTGTAGACATTCTCCTCCATACTGTCTAAATGATACATTAAAACATGTCCACATTAGAAGGCCAAATATTTCATATACTTTAATAAAATATGTTTTAAAATGATAGCATCATTTCTTCTCAGTAATCAGCAATGCAAAGGGTTACATAATCTTATTGATCTTCAGTCATATATACTTAGAAAGAGCAAAGGGACTAAATTCAAAAATGTGTTTTCAACATTATAAAACACAGGTGGAACGGGTGAGGGGCTTTGTGCCAGTTTTACTTACCAAAATAAAAAATAGTTATCTGAACAACTTATGAACATTTATAATTTGTAGTAAAACTCAAGCCATATTAATACCATTTTAGCATTGCAACAAAAATAGAAGTCCAGAAATTGAATATTGGGTGTTTGTTTATATATTGGGAAAGAGTTTGACTCTTTTTACAAAAACATTCCTGCAAATTTTTCCATACTGGTGTTTCCTGCAGGAAATAAGTCTCTGTGGTAGCTGGCTTGCTGTGTTCAACACACTCTTCACTGTGTTTGTGCCAGCTTTGACCTTTGCTTACTTGGTAGCATGGTCAACCAGAGGGTGGCCCATAAAACCAACAGTGTTAACCAATACTACCATGGAATAGACCAGTGATTCCCAACCAGGGGTACGTGAGCACATTGCAGGGGGTTTGTAGAAACATTTATTAATTTATTTTCAACTTGGAAGTACTGAGGTAAGCCTGTCAATAAAATTATAAGTGTGCGCTACTGCTAGTTTCCCCAGGGAGCGAGTGTTTGGTGCTCTGGTGTTGCTGTAAATGGGCTGGCTTCACTGAGTTTTTTGCCAGGACTTCACCACAAAAGAGGATTGAGGCTGCGGTGGGTCCACAGATGTAGAAGTGAATCCATATAAACCAGGTTGATTACGTTCTACTTTTGAAGAATCATCAACTCGTATGAGTGAAGGGGTACTCATGATATGACAAAAAGACTCAGGGGGTACACAAGACAAAAAAGGTTGGGAACCACTGGAATAGACTACACAATGATAGATCCAACTACATCTCCTCTTGGACTTTAAATAAAGATAAACAATGATGCTTTTTATGTTTAGGTTGGTAGTTAAGATAGATGGGGGATTGTTGTAAAGGTGGCTGCCCTAACCCCCCCATCATCTACTCAATGTAACTGTCATTTAGGGCTCCTCACCAGTTCCACCCCTTTTGTCCAAACACCGCCAATATTTGTGAAATTTTGACAATTTGTCTGTCTTTTCTTATAATTACAAACAATACATTACCCAATTGCTGATGTCAAGGACTTTTAGTGTTAGTGTCTTATTTTAATTTGATAAAGATCCTTAGATAAAATGATAATTCCTCATCTAGTCTACTGACATAAAAAAGATTATTTTATGGTTGGAAGGAAATTTACTGTTAGAAGTTCTGACTTTTGACCTGTGGATCTAAATTTCATTCTATTGTGCCCCTGTTGGAGAACAACAGCCCAACCCTCCAAATATAGAAATAAGAAGTATCCGTTTACCCTCTTTATATCCACTCATTAGATCCACTTCAGAAAGTAACACTTATTATGTTCTAACCCCAACTTTAAAGAGTAACAAGGTGATTTCTGAAGACACACAAAATACATTAAAACCAAAAGTCACAATCTAAAGTTGTAAGAAAAGACAACGTGCTACATTAAGATGAAACAATCACCGGCCTTTAATACAGAACACACGGACTGTAACATAAGCCACATTTAAAGAAGTCAAAGCCACCTATTTGGCAAAGCCACTCAGCAGGCAACCTACTCCTCCCCACTAATGTTTCCATGCCCCCCAGTGCTCTCCACTATTTGAGGGGTACTGCAACATACAGTCCTTTTTACTTTGTATTAAGTCTGGCATCTTTTCTTGATCAACAGTCAAGGTCTCCTATTTTACTCCTTTTTAAGTTAACACGAGTCCCAGATGTCCCTAGAACATTATTTTCAGTTCTTGCCCGAAAATCCTCTCAGATAATTAATTTTAGCATGCCTTTAAACCTATCTGTTTCAGTAGGACTTGCCTGGACCAGGCTGTTATGGTTATGTTATCTAACTTAAAGGGATGGTTCGGCTTTTAGAAGTGGATTTGCACAAGGTTGATGGTAGTAAACATACATGCCAATAAAGCAAATGTTCAGCCCTGCCCCTGTTGGGAAATAGCTGGGTATAGATGCTAGCTGATACATAGCAGTCATTGGTGCCACCAAAAGCCTTGTAATTATCCCACTTTAAGGGTAAAACTACACAAAAAACTATGTTGGCTCGACTAGATGCAGCAGAAAGATTCTGTTTAGAACCATTGCATGCTGCAATTGCACTAAAATGAGCAATTCTGACTGGATTGACAACAACATGCTGTTAGTTGTGGGTACGAGAGAAGGAACTTATGCTGACAGAGTTACAGGTAGGAAGAGGGATGGAAAAACTGTTGTAGAAATGGAGAGGCAGGTCAGATCCCAAGTAACCTGGTGGTGCAGATGCATGAACTGTGAGCCCGTGCCCACAAAGCTGGAGTCTCATTGCTGTCACAGTGGGACTTAGCAACAATGCTTCTCCTGGACCTTATTAATCCTGATGGGTAAAATGGGCAATGCAAACGTGATTCTCTGTCATTGCAGAGGAGGGAATTCCAATGTCCATACTCAAAACAACAAGTGAAAATTGGCAAAGGCCCACGTCACTGGACAGAAATCGGTAATGTGAACATTTGTTTAGGTTGTTTTTACATATGGGATAAATTCAGGGATCTACAGCGTTGATAAAGAATAAGTATAAAAATTGTATAAAAATAGCATCCAGAAGACAACTTTCAAAAGGCCTGCTTCAAAAGGAAGGAGTGGGGGCCTGTAGACTGCCCATGTACATATATTTTATATAAAAACCATCAAAGATTGAGTTTTTTGCCCAGCCCTGGAGTCTGGATTACAAAGAGCTAGAGGGAGACAGCCTTAGCTGTGGAGAGACTGGCCCTGTGACGTGTGTGTTCAGTATATATAGATTGTTATTGGGGCGTGTATTAGGCCCTCTCTGCGAGGTGCGATGAATTGGCTCTATTAATGAAAGTGTGAGCCAGTGTGTGGTCTTGGATGCAGGCTGCACACACACAAACACAGACACACACTGCTCGCTCTCCAGGCTCATATCATTACCCATCATTACACCCCCCATTTGGCATCAGCCGGCCTGATCGATCATGGCCGATAACTCTGTCTCACTCCAGGCCGGCCTATCTATCTCTATCCCACTACTTTCATATCTTACTTTCTCTAGATCTCTCTTTTTCACACCATATCTCCTCTATCCCTTTCTCCACACACACATCTCTCTCCTGCCTGCAATCTGTATCAGTTTCAAAATTACTTAAATCGCCCACCCACCGTATCCTCCTTTGCTTTTTAGCTTTCCTCTCTAAAGTATCTCTTTATCTGCTGTCGGCTAAATCTCCCTATCTAACACTCGCTAATCTCCTGCTGACTCCTCTTCACTTTCTGTAACAGATTTCCCTAACTCATATCTCTCCTTGTGCTGCTGTGACAGGCATATCAATCACCCTGTATATCTATTTGTCACTGACCTGCTTTCAGCTTCACTACAGCACACCTCTCTTTCTTTTGTGCCCTCCCACCGCCTCTCATCTTCTCTGCATCTTTGTCACCCATCTTGCTCTCACTCCAGGATCTTAGCCTCACCACCTGTCTGTCTGCAAGATTCAATTCCCGTACCGACTTCTCGTTGCTGTTTCCTTCCTTTTCTCCTGCTTCTCCTTTAAAACCACCTACTTATGCTCCCCCTTCACTACTTACTCTGCATTCCCCTCTGAGGCAATGTAAACATTTTACACATCTTCGTCCACACCAAAGTGCAACGTGCAAAACGCATAAACGCTGTTCATTATTTTGTAATAACATCTGTAATTTTTCTATCTGTAAGAATTTCTATGCTCAAAAGCTGTTTTATTTTCATATATGTTCCAACCACAAATCTATCTGGTGGTACAATTTGGCTGTATTCTCGTCCCTAGTCAAAAGCTTTTGGCAAGTCCATAAAAACAGCAGCACAATGACTTCTCTTGTCCATGTTGGAACAATAATGTGACAGCAGAGATGGGTGCCTATGCCTTAAACCAAATAAGGGTTATGACAGTATAATTTGCTGTATGAGAAATGTTTTAAGTTAGTTATTTACCAGGGATTTATTATGACAGACAGGGCCATTTTGACATCAACTTAGAATCAGAATCAGAATTAGAATTTGTATTCATTGCCAAGTACATTTACACATACACAGAATCTGACTTTGTAAATTGGTGCAAAAACATGTAGTTAGAATGAAGATGAAGAGTCAAGAGAAAAAAATTAAAGTATAAAATAGGGCAAATTGAATTAGGAGGATATAAAAAATATGCAGTAAATACAATAGGCACAAAAAAGTACAAAAACACAACCCAACAATAAAACAGAAGGTGCAGTGAAGGACCCGTTCAGATGTGCACTTTTTAACAGTATAAATATGATATGAATATAAATACAGTGTAAAGTGTGTGTGTGGGTATAGGGCTGGGGTGCTGTCCATGATACTGACAGCAGAGGGGAAAAAACTGTTCAGGTGGTGAGAGGTTTTAGTCCAGATGGACTGCAGCCTCTTACCAGAGGGGAGGGTTGCAAAGAGTCCATCTCCATGGTGAGAGGGATTTAATATTGTAAGGTAATTATCAGGGTCACTGTTGTCTCCTCCCTTATGCAAAAGAGTAATCTGAGTTGTCCTTAGAAAGTGGGAAATTAATTTAGAAGAAACGGAAAAATTAAAGATGAGTAATGTGCTCAGTAACAGTCCACGTCCACGTCTCATTTATTTTTGAGGACATGCATATGCGTCATCCTGAGCCGATGGAGGGGACATGTAGCAGCTATCATGTGTCCATGTCTGCAAAGTTCAAATTGGGTATATCTCTTTCCAACAAAGGTTTCCTTTGGTAATGTGATCAAGTATTTCAAATGTACTACACACACAATTGCACAAATATGGTTAACAGTATCTGCCTGGGGCCTCCAAACCACTGAAGCAGTTTCTGCTGGAAGGCTCTGCACAGTCACTTTAAAAAGAAATACTTTCTTTTGTGCATGCAAACTGTTCTGTGTTAAAATAAGATTTAAAACTACAGACAAGCAGGAGTGGGGATAAACACTTAAAGGACAGATAAAAACAGCTTAATTTCATTCGCTCTGATCTCATTTGAAGCCTTGATAACATGCCCTGAGAGGGATCAGAGCGATGGGCTGCTTTCCTCCTGTCCCTCGCTTTACTCCAGTCTCTTACTTGATCTAATGATGCTCTTGCTTGTGTATGTTCCACATTGATTCTAATTCAGTTTGGATGGAGCGGGTCTTTCAGGCAATTGTCTGCAGCGAGGGCCCCAGATGGATTTTTAGTTTCTTTCCCAGCCGTCTGAGATTAATGGGAGGAAGACAGCCACACTGGCCAGAGGAGAACAACAATCAATTTCACAATTATTCCATATTTACACATTTTCAGGTGAGGTAGTTATAAAGTAGGAGAAAAAGGAGGGCAATAAAGCACTTTGTGTTACAAAGGATGGGGTTTAACCTTCTTTCGACATAGAATGTGTGGGTAAGTCTGAGGTGTTGATGTGAAGAAAACTGGACAGAGTTTTGATGAACTATCATTGATCATGCTTCATTTATTCATTCATTTAACAGTAACAAGGATGTTAAGAGGCACAGCAAATATCCATAGTCTAATTAAAGCTTCAAAGAGACACCAACACCATGGCTTTAGGGTCAGACTTCTACAAATAAAGGTGCTGCATGACTGGCCTAATTTGTCTCATTATCCATCCATCATCCCACATTTGTCCATCTGTCTGTCATTAATTATAAAGACCATATCCCATTTGGATTTGCATTTGGGTTTCTCTTTAAACACACAATAAAATATAGACATACAACCAGTCACACTCATACAGGCAGTACAGAGTCACAATTCTAGATAATTTCCTTCAATGGCTAAATGGATTTTCAAACTCTGACTGAATGACTATTCGTAAAATGAGAGAACACTCGGAAATCAGTCTAAATTGAACATAATTTATGAAACACAGCACAGTTCTGATGCCCATTGGCTATTATCATCAATCATTGTCTAGCAGACCGTATATGCCTCTGGGAATAGAATGTCTCAGTGGTTCTGGTGAAGCCAGCAGGGAACAATTCTGCTGTTTTGATTTTTACATTTGTGTGAATCAGCATCATTTTTTTCCCCTAACAAATACAACCCATACACAAGGTTGTGTGTTGTTCATTTTTTTTTAAATGCATTGATGCTTCAAATGGTGCTGTGCTTAAATAGTTCCTTAACTTTAAAGAGAAAAAGAAATACATTCATCCGCCCAGCATTTATGCCAGAGTTTCCCAACCACTGGGTTGTGTACCAGCACTGGGCCGAAGAATATTTGTTTGAAAAACAAAAAACAATTATTGAATTGATTTTTGTTGAATAACAGAGACTGGAGGGGGGCTTATATTAGAAGGATACTGCGTCCTTGCATACTTGTCTGTGTAGCTTGACTTGACAGACCACACACTCAGGCCCTCTGACTCTGTCACAGCATGAATGAAAAAGTTCATCTTGAGATAAACTCATGGTTAAATCTTGTGCTCATGCTCCTCCACCTGTACTCCGGGCATAATTGTAAAAATATTTGTCTATGGATTGTTGATCATCAATATTAATCAATAGGAACACCAGATCAGCTCTGACTGATGACCGATGGATACAACACACACTGTCAGCACCTCATGCATGCTGTTTTTACAGGATATTTCATCTCACTCAAAAGGTGGAATTGTTAAATTAGTTACCAAAGTAACAGGTGAATTTAAGCCAATAAACAGCCAATAAAAACAGAGCAAATACTCGTGAATGTCTCTCTAACTGGGGCACATTGTATCACACAAAACAGGCTGTTGGGGTTGATATCCTCTGATCTATGCCATATGCCATTACTTTTCAGGGTCATGGGGGACTACACCCTAAGCTGGTTTGCCAGCCAGTCACAGGGCTGACACAGAGAGACAGACAACTATTTACACACACTTAGACTAAAGGGTGATGGCTGCACTACCTTGAAGGGGTATTGTTAGGATTTTTTTAGATACCAATAGTGAAACTGATACTGATTATTGATATTGATGCATAAAAATACTATTACTGATATATATAATAAACACATAACATGAAATATATCTAGATGTTTAGGATGAGTTTTTGTTAAAGAGCACATGCAGTATTTTGCTCTGGTATGTTTAAAATAACCTAAATTTAAATACCTCTTAGTTTTTATAGTCAGAGTACCCCTGATCTGAAACACTCTGTTAGAGCTCCAGCCCCTTTAAGCCCCCCCCCCCCCTCCCAAGGCCCAGTCCACTCTGATAGATTGATCTGTCAGCTCTGTGGTTATTGGTTGGTTCACTGCTGCCCTGTGCCATGTTGTCAACAACTCTGCATTCCTTCTATTGTTTCTGCTCTGCAATGGGCTTTTTCCTTGGGCCATTGGGGTTGAACTGGTGATGAAGCAATGGTAGGATGTCACACTTGCAGGTCTATTCGGGGGAATGGGGGAACAAGTAATTTCAAACTGCTGCTGAGGCAACAGATATGAGGAGAGGGAGACGTTCTGGTGCTATGGACTATTTTTTTTTTTTTGCATAAAGCAACTCTGTTACGTAAGAGACATAGAAACACACTGAAGGGCATATAAAACTTATAAAATTACAATATGGACAGAACTCTGTTAACTGTTTTACCACCTGAATTAAATGCTTTTAAAAGAACTGAACCTCATTTACAGACCCTTTCAAACAGTAAAGACTATTTTCCAAACCTTTTCAATGACTAAAACCTGTTAAGCAAACCTTGATGAAAGCACTAAAGGTGCTCACAGACTCGGGTGTACTGTGAGCGGAGCGGACTCTGCGCGGAATGTCCGCAGACTTCATAGCTTTCATAGTTGAGTGCACTGCTGCATAGTAGTTTCTTGTGAAATTACCGTGAAACCCTACATTTCCCACAATCCTTGTGCTGCTTTTCATTTCTCTGTTATGACGTCCTACACTGAGGATGAGGGAGAGGACCTGTTCTTCTTGCTGACTTTGCAAAGCACTAAAATTAAGAGACGGTGGTATATGAGATTAAATGCCGCAAAAGACGGAGGGTATGCCATGAAAAACATGCCTGATATTGACAATGAAAAACATTTTCAGTACTTCCGAATGCCAAGTAGTAAGTTCAGTGATCTAGTTGGGTGTCTAGCCCCCTTCCTTCTGCACTCTGGGAGTTACTGCTCACCTGTCAACGCTGCACAGAAGACGGCTGTCTTCTGTGCGACAGGGTGTCACATTTAGGGTGTCCCGATACAACTTTTTCAACTCCAATACGATACCTATATGGCAGCCTTGAGTATTGGCCGATACCGATATTGATCCGTTCAATATCAGCAGGAATCATACATACTTTTATTACCAATTTTGTAGCATGGACTTTAAGAAAAGGCTTTATCAAGTGAGATTACTCAAACAGAGAACAGTAGTCAGCAATAGTAGGTATGAGAAAAACTGACCCATTTGTTGTAAACCAATGGGTTAAATAAATTTTAACCTTTAACACAAGAATAAACTACAATTAAATAAAATAAATAATAATAAATTAGAAGTTCCTGAAAAGTAACCTCAATAAATCCAATAAAAACAAAAACAGTTATTTTTAAATTGCAAAATAACCACTGTGTTTAACTTAAACATAAGCATATTCTTAAACTGAATTAAATAAATAAAAAAATAATTTAGAATGGACTGCGTGTATCAGAGTGCTTATATCGGAGATTTTATCTGATATTGGACTGATATCCGATATCAATATCGGATCGGGACACCCCTACATTTAATGCAGGTCGATGTGAAAATACATGCCGAGCAGTGTTTTGTGTGACACCAGTATGCGGAGCGGAGTCCGCGCGGTCATAAAATTTGAGCTTTGCGCTCACAGGCCTTGTGGACCTCCACAGAGTCTGCTCTGCGGAGTCCGCTCCATGTATGTTCTGCCCGAGTATGTCTGGGCCTTTACACTTCATTTTAGACTTGAAATTTCATCACAATAGGGACTTTAATTAAATGCTTGCATTTCAAATACAAACTTGTAATATAAAATTAAGGTTGATGTGCTATTGAAACGTTCTCCATGGCCTCACTGAACTCCTCCCATGCCCGGGTTTTTGCCTTGGCTACCACTGAAGCTGCATTCCACTTGGCTAGTTGGTACCTGTCAGCTTCTGCCAGAGTCCCACTGGCCAAAAAGGCCCGGTAGGACTCCCCATTCGGCTTGAGGGCATCCCTCACTGCCGGTGTCCACCAGCGGGTTTGGGTGTTGCTGCCACAACATGCATTCGACCACCTTATGGCCACAACTCCCATCAGCCGCCTCAACAATGGAGGCCTGGGACAAGACCCACAAGGCCTGAAACAAGGCCCAATCAGACTCAATGTCCCCTGCCTCCCAGCGACATGGTCAAAGTTCGCCCGCAGTTGGGAGTTGAAACTCTTTCTGATGGGAGACTGTGCCAGACATTTCCAGCAGACCTGCACAACATGGTTGTGCCTGCCAGGTCTGACCGAAATCCTCCCCCATCATCGAAGCCAACTCACTACCAGGTGGTGATCAGTTGACAGCTCAGCCCCTCTCTTTCACCCGAGTGCCCAAGACATGTGGCCGCAAGTCCAACGACGCGACCACAGAGTCAATCATCGAACTGTGGCCTAGGGTGTCCTGGTGCACATATGGACACCCTTATGCTTGAACATGGTGTTTGTTATGGACAATCTGTGATGAGAACAGAAGTCCAATAACAAAGCACTGGGGGGCTTCCTCCCAGTCACACCCCTACAGGTCGTACTGTCGTTGCTGATGTGAGCGTTGAAGTCCCCAAGCAGAACGAGAGAATCCCCAGAAGGGGCAATCTCCAGTACCCCTTCTAGGGAATCTAAAAAGGGTGGATACTCTGAACTGCTGTTTGGTGCATAGGGACAAACAACAGTCAGGATCCGTCCTCTCACCCAAAGGCAGAGGGAGGCTACTGTCTTGTGTAACCCCAACGCACAGGCACCTAGCTTAGGAGCAACAAGTACTGCCACCCCTGCCCGACGCATCTCACCATTGGCAACTCCAGAGTGGAAGAGAGTCCAACCCCTCTTGAGAGTGCTGGTTCCAGAGCCCAAGCTATGTGTCGATGTGAGTCTGACTATATCTAGTCGGAACCGCTCAACCTCACGCACCAGCTCAGGCTCCTTCCCCACCAGAGAGGTGATGATCCACATCCATAGAGTTAGCCGTTGCTGGGGATCGGACCGCCAAGGTCTTCGCCTTCGGCTGCCACCCAGCTCACACTGAACCCTACCACTTGGCCCCTCCCATAGGTGGTCCCACGTTCGGGCTGTGCCTGGCCAGGCCCCATGGGCGTAGGCCCAGCCACCAGGCGCTTGCCAGAGAGCCCCACCCCAAGGCCTGGCTTCAGGGGGTGGGGGTGGCCCATGTCTGGGCAAAGGAAACTGAGAACCTTCAATGTCTCTCTCCATAGTGGTCTTCGAGCCACACTTTGTCCTCCCCCAGGACCTGTTTGCCTTGGGTGACCCTACCATGGACATAAAGCCCCCGACAACATAGCTCCTGGGGTCAGCGGGATACGCAAACCCCCCCACCGCGATAAGGTGATGGCTCAGGGGTGGGGACAACTATTGAAACAGCCTGTGCCATTTTCAACACAGTCCTTTGACGGTTTATCCCTTGAAACTGTGAGTGTATTATATGAGCTCTTATTATTTCATACTGTTGTAACTATAATATACATCACAGTCCTCTGTGAGCTCTGTGATGAGTCTTATGATACATCTGAGCCTTTTTGTCACTCCAAAATGCTCATGTGTTTAAATGAGGCTGTAATATTACTAATACAAAACACGTAAGCTGAACATTAGCTTAATGAAAGAATATTATGACTCATTTCTGTGTAACGGGCTGACAGTGAGCTCATGATAGAAAGAAAGAGAGAGAGAAAAGTACATGCAGTCATTTGAAGCAAGGGGCAGATGAAAGGTGAAAAATGTGTTTTACTCCTGAAGCAAAATGTAAGGTAACAGTGCTCTGACTTATTTCTGAAGCTAATACAGAGCTCCTGTGTAAACAGTGACTGTGACAACTATTGATAAAACATTAGGTGGCCCCTCTTAAAGTGCAAACGCTTCCAGATAAACTTTGTAAACCAGAGCAGCAATCTTCACATAACATTATATTATTCAGGGCTTTGAATCCACTTCCGATCAATTCACTTCACTTCAATTCAACTCAGATCAGTTCAATTCAGTTCATCTCAATCCAAAAAGAGCCTTTCTGCCATGAATGTTGATACACTTTACTGTCAAAGCAGTCCATGAAAAATAAATTGAAATAATACATATTTAAAGGCAATATTTAATGACAATGATAAAAACTAGTAATATTGTTATAGTTAATGTAAGAGTAATTTATTAACGCTTGATAAAGATTGTAGTAAAATGTATATCAGAGCAAATGTTTTAATGACGCAATATAATAAGTTAAAGAAACAAAATAATTTGTATCTGTATATTTGTGTGTTTATGGATAAAATGAAAGTTTTGTGGGCCTCTGTTTTTGTGTGCATATGAGTGGTGTGGGAAAAGTCAGTAAACTTTAATATCACAATATTTAGTATGGTGATATTACATCCCTTTGCAGATACCATGTATCTACAGTAATTTTTTTTATGTATTAATGTCCAACATTTACAAAACCTTTGATTCTATAAGAAAAATAATCAGTAATCCGTTATGTTCATATGATGGTATTGGTGAACCACGTCAAATAGGTGATGTTCATTGGGCAAGAGAGGTAGTGTTAGAGATAGATGTTATTACACAAATCTAACCTATTTGTATTGCTTTGTATGCCAATTTTTTTTTAGAATAATTCTTGGGGTTAGGTTAAGTAACAACATATTGACTGATCAGTGACTGTATTCACAAAGATTACATTTAGCTGAGATTTTTGTTCATGAATTAGATAATAATAAATTGATAACTCATTCTAAGAGCTGTAATAATGCATTATTATGTGATTATTAATCACTGTGAGTAGTCATTAGATACTCTAAGTAGACAAAAAAAATTAGAAGCAGATTTATAAGCAGATATAATCCATTATCCCACAGGTGGCGCTTATGTTATCAGACCACTCTTTCTACAAGGAACTGGGAGAGTTGGTGGTAAAAAGTTCCATTGTCTTTGTCCATGGCACAATGTGAAATTTTCCATCTGAAGATCATCCAGTTTTGTACCATATAGAACAGATCAGGAGAGCAAAGTCTTCATTATGAAGACTTTGCACGGTCTTCATAACAATGAAGACTGTGCAAAGAGAGAGAAAAGAATAAAAATTGGAATGAGAGAGGTTCATCCTAGTTTACAGATGGATAGTTGAAAGATGATGATTAGGGCCCAACCGATTTTAGCCCTTTTCAAAGTATTCAACATCGGCCAGAGTTTTGCTGATATAACCCCTATATATATTCTTAATTTCTCATAAAACAGTAAAAGCTGTTTGGTGTCCAAGCTGCGCAGAATGATGACGTTGCGAAAGATGGTGGCGCACGTTGTTGCAGCAGCTCTGAGCTCTACTGATGCTGTATGTATAGATGATGGAGTGTATGGGGCAAAACTCACCTACAATCACACGGAGTTGCTGAATGTTGTTTTTGCCTGCAAGTCCGACATAATGACCGACTTTCAGCGCTCGCACAATATACCGCTGGACACAGAGAGACCACCTGGCTCTCTGTTAGCTCGGCTACATAAGCAGCCTCACAGACCGGCACTGCAGGGCTGACAAATACCAGATCTGTCGTTTACAAAACTGACTAATTGGACCTTCTGATGGCAGGGGATCGGTTTATTTGTGACTGTTCTGTGAGGATTATTGCGGAAACCTGGCTCCATCCACATGTCCACCCGACGCTGCAGTTGAGCTAACTTGCTAGCTAGCTAGCTAACTATGCTAGCAATAGCATAGCTCCCTTTGGAGCTCTACGACGTCATCGGGGGGAGCCTTCGTCATAGCTGGGAACTTTAATCAGGCCTGTTTAAATAAGTTTGTGCAATATGTGCAGTGTCCCATGAAATATTTTGATTTCCTCACACATATTACCTCATGTTTACAATAAAAAAGTGGTTCTACCTGCACTAAAACCTACTTCTGATACACTAATGAGGACTCTGGGACTGAAAGGCAGATGTAATAAGACAGAGTTCAAAATTCATCTCTATATTTACATTTTAAATAAGGTTATATATTTTATTTTGCAGTTTTGCCCTCTATTTTATTTTGTACTTGAAAGTTCTTTGCTCTTGAAAGTTACAGAGTAGAAAAATAAAAGAGGCTTATGAAAAAAATGTTGTTACTTTCCTCTCACACTGACCTGTTTACAACTTTTTATAAGTTGTTCTACCTGTACTATAACCTACCTTCTTATTTTCATCAACAAGAAGTACAGGATAAAGAGTGACTCTTCTTAAGGTTTTATAGTTAATTTCCCAGAGGTTTAATGCTTTTCTGCATTTTTTTGTACTTGACAATTGTTCTCTGTTGTTAAATTAAACAAATACTTAGGGACAAAGTATTGTAAAATGGTAAAATGTTCTGCCTGTAATTCATATATTCATTGTTGTAAGTGTTTTGGGACCCTTTAAAAAAAAAAAATAATCGGTAATCTGTATTTTTTCCTGCCAAATATGGGTATCGGCATCGGCTTCTAAAAATCCATATCGGTCGGGCCCTACTGATGATACAGGTTTTAAGTGCTCATTCCATTTAGACTCAATACAATAAAATTTTCCTTTCAGCACTCTGATAGAAAATGATAAGTTTCCATTATGCAAATCTCATGTATAACAAGCATTTGTTCCTTGACAGTGAGTGGATCTACTTTAAACCATTTTCATGTTTTTTTTTTAGCATTTTTATTTTTACTTATTGCCAGTTGAATACAAATTATTTTTGTCAATAATATTCTAAGGTCCAAACAAGAAATACAAGGTTTCACAGGTTATTTATATGTTTATGAGTCTTTCCAATAACATGGAAATCCCAGGAAATAAGAAAGTGATGGGCTCCACTGACCCCACAAGTCTCCAACAAGCATCACCACTACCCTATGTCTTTCCTGACTGCAAGGTACAAAATCAAACTATAAAGTTCAGAGCTCAGAGCTCACAACTGGGGATGACAATGTAAACCAAGTCCACTTCAGAATCAATATCAAGAACCATACAGAATCAATATCATTTGTCTTTTTGCTTCACAGTTTCCTCATCAGTTCTGTCCACTAAGTTCTGAATGCCTTGCAAATTAAGGAGGTAACACTGTCTTCAGAGGCAGTCAGCATGAACAACAACAACAAAAAATCATAGATATGGATGTGATCATGCAGACAGGAGACAGAAGCAGCCAAAAGTGTGGCTTACCTTAAAGGGTTAGTTTGCGATTTTTGAAGTGGGGTTGCTCAAGGCCCAAAGCACTTGTAAATATGAGTGCCAGTAAAGGACCTTGCGAGGTTGTTCCATGGGGGGAGACATCCGGGGGTGGACGCTAGCCAATATATAGCAGTACATGGTACCACTAAAAACCTTGTAATTAACCCACTTATAGGTTGAAATTACTCGACAATACGCTGAAATAGTGAAATAATGATTGTGTGCAAATGTAAATGAAATTCTACAAAATTTATGCAAAGTGAAATCATTTCTTCTTAAATATACTACACATCGCACAGTGCACTGCATATTGGCGATGGGCGAGACCAGACTTTTTCAATTCAATGCATTACAGATACTGATACCAATAGCAATCATTCCCCACAATGCACAAGTAATATTTATAATTTCATTTTTTTAATTGGATAGAAGAACACAAAGGAAGCATGTAGACTAGACTCTGGACATTAGGGGCTCTAATTTCGTAGACCAGGCGCAGGCAGGGCGCACCTGCCCTGCGCCGCACCTGCCCTGCGCCGCGCCTGCGCTGCGCCAAAAGGGTGTGTCCAGGGCATTTTGCAAGTTTCGTGCACGGCGCAGACTGGGGCAGGCAGGGGCACCCACTGTCTATCTTACCGGCGCACGTAGCAGAGAGGGAGGAGATAAGACTTGAGTGGGTTTAACACAGCCAAGTGTAATCTTCACCAATCAAATGAACGTCTCTCCTCGCCTTTAAATGCGCCGCAGGCGAGGCGCGGTGACAATTTCACCTCGGTGGCGAAGAAGGTCAGAGCCGCTGTCACTTTTATAGCAACTGGGAGAGTGCAGGGGCCACCGGGCTGCGTATTGGAACCACGATGCGCGTCACCGTGTGGACCACCTCACGGGACAGATGTAATCTGTTCCTGTGTCATAATAGGAGTACAAAATGAAGTGACAATTACATTTAAACACAGCAGCAGGCTAATCCATTCATCATGCTTGTGATCCACCTGCATTCCTCGTCTGTCTTCGCCAAATAGCAGCGCCTTATGTGAAATTATAGCTCCTCATCCTCCTTGCAATAATATACTCCATCTTTTTAGATCATGTTACGAATAAAGATTAAAAGAGGGAAATATGGGCAATCACAGGTAAATCCTTAAGACACTGAGTGACTTACATTTATTCAGCGAGCGTCTCTCTCTTTTTTCTTTTCTTTTGAAATTTACGAGATGAGAGAAGCCGGATACTCAGTATCGGATGATGTGGCTGTTTGTGGTTGGCTGAGAGATGTGAACTCGTTAGTTATGACAAACGTCTCTGATCTGACATCAGATGTGACGGGACAATTAATATAGATACAAATGTATGTGCTGGTTCAGACAGTTACATTAAATAGTGGTTGTTGTGATTGTTTATTGCATTGAAATGTGCCTGACACTGTGGATACCTGCCTGTGAGGTTTTGGTGACGTGTGCGCACTGTGCGCCTGTCAGCCAAATTATCACTTCCCCAAGTGCGCCTCGCCTGCGCCAAGAATAGACCAAGTTGGAGCTGGCGGGCTTTCAGCGCACCTTCCGCGCGTTTTTTTGGCACGAAATTGTCACTGCGCCAAGCTTAATCTGTCGTCACCTCCCCCTGGTGCGCCGTCACACCCATCTCGGCGCAGCCGGTCTACCAAATTGCCAAATTGGCTGCGAACGGCGGTGCGCCGGACGAAATTACCACTGTGCGGGGTGCGCCAGGCTGCGCCACCCTGAGTTGCGCCAGGAAATTAGAGCCCTATATCTTAAAGTGTTTCCCATTGTAGTCCAAGAAAGATGAATTTAGCAGATATTTGATCATCAAAGACTTAAATGACATTAATACATTTTTTGATGAATTGACAATAATCTCATAAATACAAATACAAATGAAACTAATGTAGAGCTATGTTGCACTGATTTATAAATCTTTTAAACTAAACATCAACAACTAATCAAGTGATACTTACAGAAAAATGATGGCGGCTCTGTTAAAAGAGTTAAACCCTGAATGGCCTAAAGCTTTTTAAAATTTAAGTGACAGTGATTTTAAATTGGACTAACAGATAAATTCTGTTGTCGATCCAGTTTTTTATCGCCTGAGGCTTTTATTCCACCCTGCCTACTTTTAAATCCTGTCTTAAAACTTACTTCACTCATTGGCTTTTTATTCAGCATGAGAGTTGTGTGATCTCTGTTTTTATGTGTTTCTTATTTTTGGATTTAAATCTTTATTCTAATTTTTGTTTTTTATTTCTACAATTTTTTTGTGTTTTGTGTGTTTATAATGAGTTTTTATGTGTTTTTATGTTTTTATAGTACTCTGTTATTTTATCTTTATTCTTAGTTTTTTTTTATTATGGCATTTTCATTTTATTCTACTCCTGCTCGGTCATCATGCTGCACTTTGGTAAAATTGATTGTTTTTTGTTTTTTTTTTCAAAATGTGCTATATAAATAAAGTGGATTGTATTGGATAAGATTATTCAGAAAGTGACTTTTGAACATTTTGTGGAGAATAGCTATGCATAAACTTGTGTTTTCCTTCTGTCATTCCTTCTTTATATTTTGACAGAGCTGTGCTACTGGTTCATGTCTAAGCTTGTATATCCTAAATAAGGCAACAAAGATTATTAATATATCTTTGGTAAGACAAATAGCCCCAAATGTTCAGACACTATCATGCAGCAACACAGTCTCTTTGTACTGTACATCAGTTATGAAACTGTTTTAATGCCCACTGCAGAGACACTGTTCCCACTGAGAAATGATTGAGTGTGCGTGTGTCTTTGCAAGAATCCACATGAGTGTTTTAGCGTGCATTTGCCTGAGTCCTGAGGCGAATCACTTTATTGCACTCGTCTCATGTCAAAACACTGGTGACTTTCCGGATGAGAGTGGTGCAGTGATGTCATAAAAAGCAGCCCTTAAGCAGCGAGGGCCCACAGTGCAGCATCCTTGGCCCTGTAATATCCCTGTCCGTCTCTCTGTCTGCTGTGGCTATTGTTTCCTGGCTCTCCGGCTCTTTGAGCATCTGGCTGAGAGGGTCTCAGGAGGCCGGCCTATAAGCCCTAGACTCGCTCCCTGCAGGCCGTCTCGCTGACAGGAGATCAGGCTACATCAGTGTGTTAGAGGTACAGCAGGATCTGAGGGATGGATCTGATTTCAGCTGATCCAGCACACCGAGGGCTGCTAGCCAGAGCCTCAGAAAAACCTTACTTTGTACCCTTTTGAGTGTTTGTGTTGTGTGGACATATGTGTGCCCAGTTGTGCGTGATGTGATTTAGAAAAAGACAGCAGTGAAAGACAGTTGAGACAAAGTGAGAGAAAAAAAAAAGGGAGATGGAAAATATGTTTGCCCTGCTCACACCGATCTGTTTGTGTGGGAGTGCATTAACATCAATGTGGGCTGCAAAGGAGGCTGAATATGCAAAACAGTTGGAACAAAGGCTAATAACTCTGGAGCTGCTGTGCAAAAAAAGATGGTACATTTCCTTGACTTCTGTGTGAGCCAAACAGGCTTTTGTGCAGTACGGAGGAGGAACACAGGTTTCAATAATTCTTTAAGAAGTTTAGAGAGCTTATCTGAACCAGGGGAGAGATTCTGAGTCTCAGTGGCAAACTGAGTTGGTTGAATTTCACACTACTTAGCCTTCACACCTCTGCATTCATTTTTTTTTCTATGAAGAGTTCATCTGTTATCCTATTAGATAAGTTTAAATATTGTCGGTGATAATACAACGTTGTGTAAGAGGCTAAAAAGCTTATGAGGCAGAGTTGTATTAAAGGACTGAGGGAAGGTGTTAGCCTAATGGAGGCTTTTTAAGGCAGTAATCATGTTCAGGTGAGGGTAAAGGGAAAGAATATTCAATTGCCGAATTAGACGTTCAAGGACTGCATTGTACTGTTCGGGCTAGTGATGGGCCATACCAAACATTTTCAATATGATATGATACAGATACTTTTGCTAGAATTTAACAATATTGATACTGATACAGATGTCAACTATCTACATGGTGTTTATTAATATGTTGTTCTTATAAACCAGAAGCAAAGGAAACACATGTACTTTAGATCATCCATCCATCCATCCATCCATTATCCATACCCCTTATCCTTTTCGGGATTGTGGGGGGGCTGGAGCCGATCCCAGTGGACATTCGGCATGAGGTGGGGTACACCCTGAACTAGTCGCCAGCCAATTGCAGGGCCACATAGAGAGACAACAATTCACACTTACACTCATATTGAACGGCACCAACATACAATGAGCAAGTTTTTGGACTGTGTGACAAAGCCAGAGTGCCTGGAGAGAACCCTAGCATGCACAACCCTGGGAATCGAACCAGGGACCTTCTCACTGTGAGACATTTGCACTACCTGCTGCGCCACTGTGCTGTCCTAGATCAGTGGTTTTCAAACCTTTTCAAAAGGCACACCTAATATCAAGCCAAAATCTTAGGGCATCATTTCCAAAATTTTAAAATAATTTCTAATCAAATGTTTTTAAAAAAGAAAACAATATAATTTTCGAAATATGTATCCCAAAAAAGCAAAAAATAATCTGTAAACATGGTAAAATTTCAAAGTTTCTGCAGCACACATTAAAACATGACAGATCCCATTTAAAAAAAAAAGTTATTATGAAGCTCACAAAGAGAAACCTGATAGTGTCCTCCACCTTCTAGTTCTGTTAACTGTAAACAGTGCTCCTTTTTAGGTTTTAAGATTTCAAGAAGTTACAGAATTTTCAGCTTAATGCAAAAATTAAAGCGTCTAAAAAGAGTAATTGGTAGAACAAACTTGTGGTTAGACAACAGTGTCCCTAGGCACACCATTTAAAAACACACTGCTGTAGATCAGCAGATATTGAGAGTGGGTTCAATTTTTTGTTTTTAAACTTAATAGATAATCACTATAAATGACTTAAATTACAAATCCTTTTGAAAAACAAATAATAATTCAATGAATACAAATCCAAACAAAATAAAATAACTACCGGTATATAATATCCATTTCCCACTGGCCAAAAAACCTGTTTAAACACAGTAACAATCGGCTCCTGTCGGCAGTGGGAAAGGCTCTAATCGGCATACAGACCTGCGGTGACTGACCCTGCAAGGGATACAGGTTTTTATCAGCTTGCCTCCTAACGACTCCAGTGGGAATGTCTCAGGTGAACGCACTAATTTATGGGATGATGTTGGTATAACGTGCCATAATATTGCGCCCGTAACTTGGGGCAACAAAAGGACGCTGGCTGCTGAGGAGACCATTGTTGTTTTTTGGACTCAGCGTGTGAGATTTATATTTGCAAGATGACACAGCCCTGGCAAGACAGCAAGATCAGAGAGCTTCTATTTATCAGTGGAGAAGAGGAGATTCAGTGCCAGGTCACAGGGACTGTGCGAGACACAACAATATACAACAACATAGCTAAAATGCTCCTTTCCATTGTTAACGCGCTGATGACATCAGCTTTACACACCAGAGGAAAAAAAACAGCCACGCAGCTTGTCTACTGCCAATTAGACCCGGGTCTGCTGGCAATGGGAAAGGAGTCACTTGCCAATGGTTAGCGGGTTAACCCGCGTTTAAAAAAACCTGCGTTTACTTGTAATTTTAATGGGAAAGCGGTATAAAACACTTAGGCCATGTTACACTTATTTACCTCCGCCAAGGGGGTACATGTTTTGGTCAGTGTTTATGCATTTTCTTAGTTTTGTTTGTTGTTGGTTTTGCTGCAAGCAAGATAAAAAAATTAAGAATGGATGTAAATTAAATTTCAGGGAATGTTGGTTATGGCACAAGGAAGAAGTTATTAGATTCTTTTGGTGATCCAGAAACAGGTACAGGTCCAGGATTTGTTAAAAGGATTTTGTAGCATATGTAACCTAACTCAGCTAAGAATGTCAGAACTGCCTTGGTGGAGGTATGTGCTCTATTTAAATTAAACTACAGCATACTACGTAGCTGTTTAACTCTCCCAAGACCACCAGTGCCCCAAGTGGTAACTCTGAAGTTGGTTGCTAACGTCCCCAGAACCGCAGATCAGATAATTGTGGGGACAACTGTGTTTGAAAGCTCACTAATCTGTCAACCTATGGAGGATTTCCGGTTGATTGTAAAAGTTACAGTGTTCTTTTATTCAGCTATTAATTCAGCTTTATTTTGGAAATTTTCTATTTGTAAATCCAAAGTGATAAATTTGTAATGAGTGATTTTTTCATCATATTTTCTTACATGAAAATAGTAGTGTTGTGATTAGACCTAAATTTTGATACATAAAGAAAGTGATCACTTCTCGTCAGTCTATTGACCAATCAGATTCGCTCAATTTTTTACTTCCTTGTTTCAATGACAAAAGGGTCAAACCAGGAGTAGCCATAGGTCAAAAAAGGATGAATTAGTTACCCATTGGTTCCCAAAAAATTGAAAAAGAAATAATTCTGAGTGTGGGACATGAACTGCAACCAAATGTAAAAAGACTTATACAGAGCAAAAATCATCTAAAGGAATAGATGTAAATATGTAAATACAATTTTGTTTGTTTGCATACTTTTATTGTTTTTCTCCTAATAAGCTTGACAGAACCATATTCTGATGTGAATAGGCCTATTTATCTTTAATCTGGATGTGATTTGTATGCATTTATGTGAGACTTAAACTCTGTTTTAAGAAGAAGAAGAAAGAAAGAAAGAAAAAGAGGACAAAAAAGCAGAAGTTGTCTTAGAGTTAAAAGGCTGACCTACTTTTAAATATTTTGTGGAGGGTAGCAGTGAATGCAACTTTCCATCATTCCTTATTCAGTTTGTTACAGAACCGTTAAATGTGCATGTGTGTAAGCCTGCAGGTGCAGCTGAGTCCTGTCTGATACATCAGGAAAGTGGCACTACTGTGGCACAGAGGAAGACTAAGACTGAAAACAATCTTGAGAATTTGAAATCAATATTTTAGGGAACTACTCTATAGCAAAAGGATACTTGCAAAAGTATTCACTCTTTAATGACACTGAATGATTTCCAACCTTTGCTTACATTTAAGTACAAATCCAGGTGAAATCTACTCTGGGGCAGTGTTTACGCAAAACTGATTTACTTTAACGTAATTGTTTTACATTTTCACCTTAAAAATGTATCTCGATGACTCACATGAATCGGAAAACACACATGCCATAGTTTACATGACAGACCATTAGCTGGTGCAGTGGCTTTCGACTGTGACTAGACAAACGTGCACATTTCCTTCCAAAAAGCAGTGAGATGTGAACCTACAAACATGGCTTACACATGGAGGTTTAGAGGATGGGGACATTTAGATGAGGTCCCTTCTCCAAGCAACCCTGAAAGACATCAGAGTTCCACTGGCCCTACCCCCATTTTCCATGTTGTCTGCCAAGGTAGTCTCCTGTCCATTTCCCAACTCTGACAGATGTTATTAAAGCACTGCACACTGGAGCAAAGTCCTGGGGAGCTTTAAATACAAGATTATAAGTTCATGAGATTACTACAACTTTACAAGGGAATTGTGAGATCTTATGCTAACCTGCCAATAGTAGTCCATCTGGGCAACAGCCAAAGAAAGAGTTTGGGGAACCTTTCAAAAATATATCTGGCTGGTGATTGGATGATTTATCTGTCAATCACATTCATTATGGGCCAAGCAGATGAAGCAACAAGCAGGCTCTGCTGCAGAGGAGTGAAGAAGATAAAGGAGTCAGCTCATACATCAAACTCTAAATCAAAACTTTTTGAGAAAAGGGAGAAATATATTTTATGTTGGGAGGTGCTGTCACTGTAATTCTTTTTTCTTCAATAAATGAAGAAATGTTGTCGAGTTCTGATAAAACAGCTAGGTGGCATCTGCTAATCTCCATAGGAGCAGCCATTGTTCACAGACTTGCAGTCAATGTCCTGTAGCTCCCACCTCTTTCTCCTTAAAGGGCGCAGATTGGGCAGTACCTCTGCAGACCGAGCTCAGTCAGTTCAGAGAGCTTTGCAAGGTTGCAAGGCCTTATAACAAACATTGAATCAGGTGCATCCAGCTGCAGCTCCAGGTTAGCAATAACAGCCAAAACAGCCAAAAGGATGAGCAACAAGAAAAGAACAGGTTATATTTCCTTCCCAATGTTGATATACTATCTGCGTTTATATTGTCTCCACATAGTGCTGTATTATGAAAATCCCCCAAAACTCTTTACACTTGTTCTACTGTTGTAGGTAGATCTGCTCAGTAGAGGTTGATGTGGGGTTCAAGCGGCTCTGGCTTCAAAAAAAAATACTTCCTACATATCCTCAGTGAACTGGCATGGAATGACTCAGCTGAATATGGGAAATGACTGATTGGTAAGACAGCGGTGATTTGCCATAGTGTGTACAGTGCATTTGGGATGCTTTTCAGGAAGGACATGTGGAAATTGTGAAAAATATCCAACAATTTTTGATGCAGGGCACATGTGGTGGCCACATGGGTATGCATGGGGGTAGTTAACAACAAATCTATCTCCAGCTGAAGACAAAGGTAAACATTGGTAAGACATTTGAAATGTTGAGACAATTGTACAACACTATCTGAAGCTGGACCTAGAATTGGCCAGCTTCAAATGAATAGATAAGCTGCAAACATATTTTCCTTGTTCCCCCTAAATGTTGATACCACGGTTGATTATGGGACAGTAGTTTATAAAAGGCTACCATTTGAGGCTCTTTCGAGGCTGCACCTGCATAATGCTAATGGTAACTAGAGGCATGCAGCCTCAGC
This sequence comes from Cetoscarus ocellatus, assembly GCA_037902135.1. Taxonomy (NCBI): domain Eukaryota; kingdom Metazoa; phylum Chordata; class Actinopteri; order Labriformes; family Labridae; genus Cetoscarus; species Cetoscarus ocellatus. Next base: position 685,200 of record JBAMNC010000744.1, on the reverse strand, counting down.
TTGTCATGGAAAACTGTATACGGTATCAATGCCTGTTCTCTTGTGGTCCTTAAAGCCGCACATTTCTCCTTCCACGTGGCCGGGTCTTGCTGAATTATCAGTTAGTCTGCCAAAGTTGTTGTATCATGAATGCAGGTGTTGTGTGGCTGAATGTAAAAATTTGGGGGTTGCTTGGAGCACAAACAGGGAAGGAAGGGGGAGCAGAATTGCTTCCACTCCAGTTGCACCCAAATTACACCCCTCAGCTTTAATGCTCTTAACATATTACTTTGTAAAGTGTTGCAGTACATCCGTGGCCATTGAGGAATGCCATTGTTGCCATTTTTATAGAGTGTGATCTAAAAATGCAGAAGCTCTATTGCATTTTGTCCGAGTGTGAGAACGGGAATTCTGTGCATCACTTTGTTGTGTTTGCAACAGTAACCTTTATACTGTGCGGTGTAATAATGTGTGTGTGTATGTGTGTACTTTCTTTTATTTCAGCAGAGGAAGGTTGCTGGCGGTAAAGGGATTTGAAAAGTGCGATTTTGAACTTCTTCATGTTAGAAGTCAGTTTGATCAATGTCTGCTGCAGCTCTCTCTTGCTGCAGGGCACAGTGAACCACTGATAAATGAATTCCTCAGTGTGAGTCTGTGGACTGATGTGTAGGTGTATGGTGAGAAAAAAAACAGGGAGAACAAAAGCAAATCAGAGTCTAAAAGTGTGTGTCTGCATTGTGCTGTAACACATATCATGGTATCCACACAGTTTTGTATTAAAAGGTGTGGGTGTTGTGTATCTGCGAGCGTCTCTATGCGTTTGATTGAATCTCATATTCAAAGCCTCTAATTAGGATCATGTTACTCGTGGGCTGGTTGTGGCTAACAAAGACACCAGTGAGTCTCTGGACTTTATCAGCCAGTCGAGCCGTGGAGTCGGGCCGGCAGTCAGGCTTCAGTGCCCAGCCTGGCCCCGGAGCCCGTCGGCCTGCAGAAGAGCCCCATGTGCAGAAAAACCTTTTAGAGCTCCGGCAATCCGATTAACGCAGATTTTTTTTTTCTGCAGCTCTGTTGATGCTGCGATAAGTGTTCTAGTGGGCTCCTGCAGATCAACCCTAAAAGCACTATTTCATTAAAGAGTGAACTCAGATTTCTGAGTGGATCATTTTGGGTGTCTTCATTCATTTCAAGGAGGTGTATGGAGAGGAAGCCTGCAAACATGCAAACAGACAGACATATGCAAACATACAGCACAGCACAATCAGACACTGATTGTGGATGTTAGATGCTGCTGAAAGAGTGAGCTGTAGCTGAGGGAAGATTTTATTCAGATTTTATTTAAAGAGATACAGTGTTAATGGACACCTGCGTCTGCCGGCAAGAAAAATGCTAGATGTTTAAGTCATATTTATGAGATTACACTTAAAAATTGTGAAAATATAAGTCAAAATTGTGAGATAATTAGACATGATTTTGAGTTAAGTACAATTATTAGAGTTGAAGTCATAGTTATGAGGGCAAAAAAAATATGGTTATAAGATGAAGTTTTGTCAACATTTTGATGCTTTACTCAGTGTTGTGAGATAAGTCATATTTCTGAGATTTGTAGTTATGATTATCAGATGTTTGCATCTATGGAAGTGTTTAAGTTTTCATTATTGAAATAAAAAGTCAGAATTTTTAAGAAAATTACTTACTTTGAAAAAGTAATTAGTTATAGTTACTAGTAACTTTCCAAAAAAAGTAATTGAATTACTAATGGAATTACTCTTTCATGAATGTAATTAGTTACCAGGGAAAGTAACTGATGCATTACTTTTTTGAAAAAGCTTTTGCTGGTTGAACGACGTGGTTCCGTTTCTGTGTCCTTCCTTCTTGGTACCTGGCCTGCTGCAGCAGCGCTGGCATCGTCAGCAGAGTTATCAGTGTTTTTGGTCACTACCTTTTAGAGTTACTCACAACGAGCAAACACTTAGCTCTGGGACATAATGTACACTTCACATGTGTTCTTGTCTTTTTCAGCAGTGAAGTTGGAGTAGTACCTGGACTTCTATCCTGAAAACGCCAGTTTCAACTCTACAGACCACTTGGGACTCGCCATTGTTGCATCTAGCAGCATTGCCAGATTTTCTACTGAAATAAGCACCAGGTTGATAAAAACAACCCCAATCAAGCAATCTCCATCTGTTTTTTCAAATGCGATTTATTACTTTTTTAGAAGAGAATTTACATAAAGCATGCTTTAATTTTCATCAACATTACACTACATTTCAATATCACAATGAAATATTTTCTTCTGGGCTATTAATTTATTCAACACCATTTTGTTTGGAGGTGGAACATCTTCTTTATACAGAAGTGAAGAGAGGGGCTACTGTCAGTCTAACCTTGATTTTCTATAACCAAACACAGTCAGGTTTTTATCTAAGTTTTATGTTAATCCTTTGAGTGGGAGAAAATAGTCTTCATTACTTCTGAATTGAGTTTACATTGGTAGAGTGTGCATCAGATCCCTCCTGGGTTTGGGACCCAACAAGCCCAAATGAGCAACTGCACTTTTGGAACAAGTCCAAAAAACACAGCCCACCAACTGCCAATATATACAAGCAACTTTTCAAAAAAAGAAGCCGAAATTTGCTTATAATAAGCGGACCTGGCAACTCTGGCATCTAGTTCTCCTGTGTGGCTGTTTGCGGCGCAGCTCCTGTCCTGTTCCTGGCTGAGCAAGGCAGGTCGGATAAGAGCCGCTAGACAGTGCATAATAACGCGCCACATTTCACTGTTGGTAACAGTAACAGCAGTGTAACTTTTGAAATAGTAATTAATTAGATTACCCGTTACTGGAAAACAATAACGGCGTTAGTAATGCCGTTACTCCCAACACTGGTAACAAAAGGCATGCAAACACTGGTAAACATGTTCAAAATGTTCACATTTGACCTTGCCTATTAAACAATGACTCATTTTGTAAATATCTTAGCCTGCTTTTCTATAATGCAGAGTGCAACTCATAGTCATAGCAATGCTGACTGTGAGGTAATACTGCCATTCTAACATGATATCATCCAAAGGAAATATGCTCATTTTTAGTCTTTTTTTTTTTTTTTTTTTTCACTTAATTGGACCAAACTGAGCTGTGGATGTGAAAACCAATCTGGTCAAAATTATTTGAAACTATGTGCCCTATTTTGACAAGGTGAAAGGCATTGTCTACAGACTCATGGCACACAGCAGTCTGGAGCAGTTTGATTTATATATTTTGCAATTTTAGGTATGCATAATCCCCAAAGTATAACCAAGCGGAGAGTGCAGAGGGGATGGGTCATGTGCAATTACAAGGTGTGATTTTGGGAATACAAACTCATCTTTAGTCTGTCATTTTTTAGAACTTTATTCTTGCTCTGATATTATCTGTGCAGAAAGTCTGCTGTTTGCATCCTGTTTGTGCAAACAAGCTCAGTGGAGTGTAAATGGTAAATGGACTTGAGCTTATATAGCACTTTTCTAGTCTTTTGACTACTCAAAGCTGCTTTACACCACAGGTCACACTTACCCATTCACACCCATTCGCTCTCACATTCACTCACTGATGGTTGGAGTTTCTAAATTAGTTGTCCACCAGTATCAACTAACACATTCACGGCCTTTCATGCCCATTTACACGCCACTGACGCAGCAGTGGGAGCAACTTGGGATTAAGTGTCTTGCCCAAGGACACGTGTCGCCTGAAGCTGGGCTCAATCCTGCAACCTCCCAATTACTGACAAAACGCACTATCCAGCTGCGCCACCAACGCCCTCCAAATTGCACAAGATGTTTCAAAAAGTTCTCAACAGATTTTGATGACATTTTTAGAGAATGTTTATATTATTGTACTTGTAAATCCTTGTGTGATATCACAGTCTCCACATTTTCAGTTATCACTCTGCCAAGAAATTCAGAAAGGTCTTGACAGAGGTTTGTGCTCTCAGAGCACTTCTACTTATGATATGAAGTCACATTAGTGAGAAAATGAGACATTATTATGAGATAATTATCTATAATAATGAGATTAAAAGTCAGAACTGTGGAATGATTATGGGATTGAAAAAGTAAAATACATTGTTAGATAAGTCTGAATGCTGTGTTTAAGAGTCCCAAATATAAAAAACCCGTCAAATAAAAAAGTAAGATTTATAAGATATTTAAGTCTTACTTATTACTTGGCATTCTGATTTCTGAACTATGCAAAATATTTTAAAATTAGTCATAATTATGAGATACTAAGTCATTACTACTGGATATTTTGTCACAATTATGAAATTTCAGATCCAGAATATGAAAAAATTTCAAAATTATTTGATACTAAGAAATGACGATAAGAAAAAAAAACTGGTATTAATTAGAGGTGAAAGTTAAATAATTAAAAAAAATAAAATTATAAAATGTCAAATAATTAGATACATCAAAATTATAATTCATTTTTAAATTCATTTATATCAGATACAGTACTTCCTTGAAATACCTTTGACTTTTGATCATGATTGGAGAATATTTTTTGATCATCCTATCTTTCTGTTTATTTTTTAGTTGTGGAAATTGGTGTCCGTAATAGTTTGTGTATTCTTTGTGTGTGTATATGATTGTGTGGTTTTTCAAAGACAGGTAGAGCCTGAAAAGCGGCCATATTTACCTCTAAGTGTTCTGGCAGAGCGTCAGTAGGATGATGGATGATGTCTTCATCGGTGGCCAATTCTCTGAAGTTGTGGTTTGAGCGCTGGACCGAAAAACAAGATTACATTTAATGGACATTCACTCCCATCCAGAATTAACTGCAGGCTAAACACATACAGCAGCACAGAACACACGTCCAACAAACCGAGTCAGTGGCCAGCGCTTTAAGACACAGCAGAGAAACACATGCCTTAATGCAATTACCTCCAGTTTTCTCCGTATAGTCTTCAGTGAATATTATATCTATAAGGAGATGAAGAACAGAACCTGAACTGTCAGCCAAACTCAACAGATAAAATGTATTTCCTTTGCAGAAAACAGATTTATTTCAATTTCTGTCATGAGAACAAAATGCTAAACAGCGAATGTGGGATCTCCGTGTATTGGACGAAAGATGTTTTATTCAGGAAAAGCTCTATCTCCAATACAAATGAGAATTTTTTTGTCCTGTTTTGACCTTGACTTGAACTCATGTGGAAAAAAATGTGCTTTTTTATATGAACTTTCTCTTTACAAAGGAAATGTTTTCTTGTGATAATGAGAACAGAAGGAACGGAACATTTTAATTTATAAATAAAATATCATGATGAAATTATTCCTTGGTTGCAGAAAGAATATTTTAATATTCAGAGTTAGTGGTGCTTAACCTTATGTTTAGCCAAAAAAAAACATTTCCTTAGAAAAGGGTTGTGAGAGGAGCTGTGCGGAAAGAAGATTTAACACTTTTGATGGTTGCACACACTCCTTAATATTTTGTGCATGCTAACAACTAAAATTGACTCAGACTTTTTACCAGAATATTTCTTTCTAGCCTCTTAGTGGGTCGACTCTTATCAAAGTAGGGCCCCAAGTGATTTTTTGTGATCTTTTATAACTCCCACACGTGACAGCAAAATTTCTAGGCACAACCTAAAGTGCAGGGATGGCCAATTTAGGCCACCAAGAGGGTCACCCTACTGTAATCAGAACAGTTAAAGGGACACAGAACAAAATGCAGGGTACTCATTATTAAAAATATATGCTTATTTCACCAAACAAGGTGCACATGTAGCTTTTCCAAAAATAAACTATACCAGTATTATATTTTAGTTAGAAGTCCCATGTTCTGGTATGTTTTACATCATGTGCATTTTTTCAGCAGCTTTAAAGGGGACATATGCAAAAAACACTTTTTTAAGGCTTTCAAACACATTTTTGGGTATTTGGCCTTCCTCCCAGCCCACAAAATGTGATAGTAGACAACAAAACCTGTATTTAGCAGGCTGCATGAATGTAAACTCATGGCATTCAGTGAGCTGTTAGTCTGTGGATATACTGTTACGTAACAGTATATTTTTGATTTGCATACCTAACCTGATTGGTCTACCTGAGTATCTCCCCCTCTCCACAGCTGGAGAGATTCCTCTGCAAAGTGCAGCCATGTTGTTTAAATTCTTAGCAAGAGATCGGTGTTCAGCATGCCTAAGCTCAGAAGCTGTCACTGCTCGGTTGTTGGCTGTAAACAGCCACATATGTCTTCACATATAGGCTACCAGCCTCAGAGGACCAAAGGGCCCAGTGGATTAATTTTATTTTTGAAGGGAATGAGCAGCTACAGTTGGCTAAAACCTGTACGTGTGTGCCAGTCACTTCCCGTCCGACTGCTTCTTCAACTTTAATCAGTTCAACACAGGACTGACAACTAAACTTTTGCTGAATGGATGATAGAAATGTGAGTATTTTAATGCTGTGTAGTATCTATTTTGCTCATTGCTACGAGCTAATGCTAACAGCAGGGGGAAAGTGAACCAGAGGTTACTGCACAACATGTTTGTCAATGTTCACATTACTTGTTGAAAGTCTGAAGGATAAACTTCAATGTATGAACATTCCTGCATTAGTCAAGAGACGTTTAACAGTTGGCTGAACAATCAGTTCTTTACCCACCCATTACCCCTCTGTTTCATCTAACGTTAGCCTGGAAGTTAGGCTAAGTCGTGGCTGTGTCCCACTGCAGGGGAAATGAGCTTTGCTGTTATCTTGTAACGGCATGAATTTGTGGTTCGTGTGTGTTCAAGATTGTAAGCGGCATGTGGCTGGAGCAGCTGTGCACTCTGTTTCGCTCAAGATACGCTGCAGGACTGTCGTGCAGTGAGCAGAATAATCAGTAAATTCATTAACATGTATACAAATATTATAAATGTCAGGTTACCAATCCTCTAATGTGTCCTCAGAATTAGTGGAAGCTAATGCATAATAAACCCCAGGAAGAAAAAAATGAGCATTTTAAGGGGCCTTTTCTTTAAAGGGGCATTTCTCTGAGAACTGTGAGTTTAGTAAAAAGGTATCATGTTCTTCTGCTCCACAAGACTGTTTGTCTTGTTCATAGAAGTACTCTATCACATGAAGAAGTCATGTAAAACACACTTAAGGGTTTATAAAACTAACAAAAGCACAACATGTGCTCTTTAATTCCAGGTACAGTCTGTGGTGAGGGTATTATTTGGGCAGCTTCACCACTGCAGTTGTCATGTATGTCTCCTAGCTGCTTCATAGTCTTGTATGTTTGCAGAGAGACGAAAAAAATCAGGAGCAATTGTGATTCTATACATTTGTGTGATTTCAAGATCATGCAACACAGAACCTACACATCTGTAAGACCATCAGGCCAGCTGACAGTCTTGCCTGGGCCTGGGACGAGATGATATTTGATGGGCCCCCCCAACGCCCGGACAGGTGCAGAGCCAGAGTTTTTAAATGGCGGGCACAATGGGTAACATAGGATTAAATCAAGGGGGCCATCAAAATTTGGCTGTGCTTATGCTGCAGTTACACTAAACACACTAGGAGTCCTGAATTTCAGAGTTATGGAATTGTATTTAGAACCTTCTTCCTGTTTATCCATTTCAAAATAAAACCTGAAAGAGCATCATATACAGCTTCCAAATTTTAATGCTCAGTTACTTCTTGGTTTTGGACTTGTTTCCATTTAATGATATGATTGTGGGTGGAGACTTTACACATTGACCACTATTCCAAGGATAATTAGGAAGAAAACAAACAGAAATAATTTTTGTAACTCAAATAACATTTTTTTTTCCCAACAAATAGTCCTATTTTGAAAATTCTGAAATATTATTCCATAATTTAACGAGGGCCCAGTTCAGTTTAGTCCATATAAACAAGACTGTAATTGTACATAATACTAATTTATGCACTTCGGTCAATTCTATATCAGATTTATTATTCTAAAGCATCATTGGCCCAATAAATAGTTATTTGTAGTATATACCAGTGACATAAATGCTTATTACGGCTATTAATTAAGTCACAATATTACAATAACTTATCAAAGTAATGCTCATGTACTTACAGGTAGTTGCTTATTGTTCAGAGCCATAATGGGTAAATATTAGTGATGGTGAGACGAAGCCTCATGAGGCATTGAACCACTTGAGCCAATTGGTTCGAGAAAGGGTTCATCTCTTGAAGCTTCATGTGCATACGAAACCACCTACTGGCCAGGTGTATAATCACAGGCAGCTTTATCTTAACCACATAATGTGTGATGCATTGTCTGTTATGGCTCTTGGGAATGACTATGATTTAAAAAAATGTATGACAGAGTAATTTCACTACATAATTTATCACATATGAGGTGTTGTTATTGTACCCCAAGTCCTTGGAATACAATAAACACCTCACCTTTAATTAAAAAAGGAGACAGTGAAAAATACATTTCTTGATAAGCAATTCTAATGTGTCTGAAATATTGTTTGATTTCACTTAACTTATTAGGAGTAAACAAATAAAAATGTTCCCATACAAGGGAAATCCTCCTCTTCCTACCTGGCTCCATCCACTTACCTATCCTCTCCTCACTCTCCTAAATCTTCAATCTATCTCTCTAATTCTCTCTCTAAACTCTCCAAACTATAAACGCTATCCAAACTCTCGTATCCAAACTATCCAAACTCTATCCAAATTCTCAACTGACCGCAACCCTCCTTCAAAAACCCACATTTCGAATGGAGCCTGAGGGGTTTATATTGCTGTCAAACCTTGCGACAAAATCTGAACCACTTCCCGAAGCAGTCACGTGGTACAGGTGGGCAGCGAGGCTTCGGGCGAAATCAATTTTGGCTCCTCCCCTAAATGAAGCAAGCCTCAATACACGCTTTGAAGAAACGCCCCAACCATTACTCAGCACACACTTTGAAGCCTCGGCACATCTCATAACATCAAACATTCAAACTTGTCCAAGACTGTTAGAAAAAAAGCAAAAGAAACACTACAGATCTGTGTGTCCTTTTCTTACTTTGTTTTTATTTTACAAATTGTAACTGTGACTTTAAATAATCAAATCACAAATATTTTATAGAAAGATCATTAGCAGTGATTGTAGTTTATTCCTCATGTAGCAGCAGAGTATTGCCAAACATGAAATATTTAAACATCCTATAATGCTGCATTTATTACCTTTTTAAAAAATATCATCTTAATCCCACTTCATTATCTGCTTTTTAATATTCCTCTGAAGAAAAAGCTAAACTGCTCCTCGACCCCCCCAAAAAAACATAGCCCTTTACTTTTAAGTGTCTGTCCTTTAAGGGATATTTCAGTATTTTTGAAGTTGTGAGGTGGCTAAAAGGGCTCCCAGCAGTGCTGTACCTTTAAGGAGAACCACCTGAGACTACCAGTAAGATACACTGCTGCAGGCGGTACAGTTATTTAATGAAATTCTATCATTTTTAAGTAAAACAAGCCACAAAACTATTTTGGGTTCAATATATGATTGGGGTAAACAATTAAGGGCTCTTTATTTTTCCTCCAGGAATTATCTGTGTTTTGCACTATTTTATGATGTAGCAAATGGCTGTGTTCTTCCAGCAGTGTGCATTGAGTTATTGTCAAAACTGGCAAAAGAAAGAACATCAGTGCTCAAGAATAAAGGTTTAACAAATCTCTCCCCGTCTCTGCAGGTATTTGCTTTACCCTCCAGTGTTTCATGACCAAATAACAGACTCACCCAGAGTTTTAGTGTACAAGTGATATTCAGAAAATCCCACGTTTACTGGGAGAAATGTAAAATCTGTGACATTATTGCCGCCAATCACATTAAAATGTTTGCAGACCTCAGGACAACCAGTGGACCCTGAACACACACAACCACAAACACACATTTCTTACATAAATCCGTTATATTTTATCCTCTTTTTTGATAGATGGTTAAACATGAACCCTTTTTGTCTTCATTTTCCTCCAACCTTTAATGTTATAATATTATATTTTTTCATCATTATAAGTCATTAAATCCCTTCTATTATTAATATTTTTATTTTAATTGTTTTTGGTTATTGTTGCTGTTGTTACTATTGTTGTAAGTGTTGTTGTTATTTTTAATAAAATGCTTTGGCTACAATGCCTCACATCCATGCTAATGAAGCTCAGTGAACTTAATTAAAAACCATACTGCAATAATATCCATTTCCACAGAGCATTGCAAATGCTAAATGTTCCTTCTCGTGGGACCCCATCTCAGGACGGAAGTCCCTCCATGCAAGGAAAAACAAATAGGGCTGATTACAGCGGCAGTCGTCCTGAATACTTCCAGGAATTAGTTGAGTACATGAGTGAAAAAAGGTTTACGAGCTGGGAAGGTGATGGACAAGCCCTCTTCAAGCATCAAATTGAATTCATATTTGCAACAAGCAATAATTGATTCTGACAATTACTCTGCACAGCAGGTAACCCCCTTAATTAACATGCTCCCAATTGAACTTTTGTCACAATTACCCATGCTCTTCTTGCAGTCTGGTCATGCTTTCTGTTCTTCCATTTTCATCCAACATGCTAATGTCATCAATTACTCCACACTGCTTTGAAATAAACATGTGGGAATGTGGATTGACTGAGTAATAAGGTCTCCTTCCAGTTAAGACACTGAATAAGTATGCAGAGCAAGCTACAGATAGCCATCTTCATCAGAGGATGACCTTTAGCGTGGCCTCTTCCTTTACAGTTTCCCTCAGGGTGCGTGGATGTGGGCAGAGCTAGGCTATATACAGTCGCAGTACTCAGAAGGATCAATAGCTCTCTGTAAAGCTGTTTCCAGACACACCTGCTGTACCCGGGGTGGCCTTTGTGACACAGAGATAAAGAGAAAACACTCCCCAGGCTGTTAGTGTCTGCTGATCCCCCTCTGTCCCCACTTCTCCTCCTCCACCTGCACAGACAGATGGATAAATCAAACTCACATGACAGAGTGAGAAGGTATTGCTAATATTTTCATGATCTGCAACATTATTGTCGTGACTTAACCTTTTCTTAAATGCGGGGAAAGATCCCCCCATCCATCCATGCCAGGCTGTGCTGAGACAGCTGAAAGAGCTGGAGGGCGGGGTCCATGTATATTTACTAACTCTGCGCTCCATTAATCAAAAGACACAGCATGTTTGGCTCCACTTGTCTGTCAGTGTCCTCTCACATTCTTGGGCCACTTTCTCTCCCTCAGCTGCTCCACAGTCTCATGCACTCAAAATGTGCATATTTAAGGAGAACGCCCTCCTCTTTGTCTTCTCTGACTCTTTTCTGTCCCTGGGCTTTTGTTGCTGACTCCAGTCTTCCACCTTTCAACGTCTTTCTCCTTCCTTTTTAACCCCTCATCCTGATTTTTTGTCTGACTACTGTGTGCAATTTCCCCGGTGCTCCTGACACAGTAGCAGTGTGTAGTATGAGTGTGCTGTCCAGGCAGGTTAGAGAGGGTAATTTGAGCCTCTGAGGGCGCCGTGGGGCTTGGATCTAGTTTTGGAAGGTGTGCTGACAGTCAGCAATCCAGCACTGATCACACCAAAGTCACACAGATCTGTAAGATGTGTAACATCCTCCAGGGAAGAGGGTCAAGTGTAAATGAGCTAAGGAAAGTGCAGGGGAAGAAGTGATTGTAGTTTTATCCACACGGACAGGGCCAACAGAGATATCACTTTGCACCAAGGGCCATGTTGGCATTGGAGCTGAAGCCCATTTGCACCAGACACAAAGGGAGAGCAGCTTTTCTGCCTGAGTCCACATGTGAGGAGTGGGCACAGTTTTTGTTCTGAACTGTATGTGTGTATGCATGGTGGGAGCATGAGGATGTACAGTAACTTTAGTCCTGGAGTTGGCCTACAATGGTAGACCAATTGACCGCATATACAGTATTTATTTTTTGGATGAAAACATGCCACACCAAACACATAGCATGTTGCTGGCCTTCAATGTTTTGTGGTGAATTGCTGAAGTGAATTGTCCAGAGCGTGTGGCACACAACTGACATGAGGAGTCAAATCGGTAACCTTTTACTGTGAGGAATGCGCACTAACCTGCTGTGCCACTGTGTGTCCCATAATCATGTGATGTTCACATGATCATAGGAGCAAAAGGAATTTGGAGTAGCTGCTGCATGTTTGTTAACACAAGGGCTGATTGATAAGTTGTGAGCCTTGTATTGAAGAAAATAAGCAGGGATGTCCTTTTTCAGCTCTAATATTCCCTGACTACTTAAGGCTGTGTCCCCGAAGATTGGTGTCATTTGGTCAGTTTATGTCGAAGAGGTAGCACTCTAAAGTAAACAAGGCAAGTGACTTTTGCAAAATGGACAAAATTGCTAAAAGAGCAGTGATTCAATATTTGCATAAGAAAGGTCTAGCACAGGGGTGGGCAACCTTTTCCATGACTCGTGCCACTTTACAATACACTCATGCCCGAAGTGCCAATACTTACTTTTTTCATAAAATCATTAGTAAATTATCTGTTTTTACAGTATTTTGCAGTATTTAAACATGCTCACATTACTACCAAGTGCCTTATTTGACCCTTATAGGCAACAGTGCATATCTATACACACACACACAGAAAACTTACAGGCATGAAGAAGTGGCAGTTTAGTGGGATCCCTGTCCTTGTCTATCACGGCTCAGCTGTGCGATGTTTGGCCTGTAGGTGGATAGCTTCAGCTGCATACATGCCTCTGAATGTTCTGTCGTTAGGCGGCTGCGAGATGGACTTAGCACAGTCTTCATGTGGGAGAAGATTTGTTCACAGATATATGTAGAGCCAAATGCAGAGAGTAAAGCCAAGGCCACTTTCTTCAGGCATGAGAATTTTACTGGCAAACTCTCCCAACAGGCCACAATGGATGCTCCCTGGTTTGTTTCACTTTTCTCCAGTGCTGCACGGAGTTCTGAGAACTTATATGTCCATAATGATGTTGCACTGAGATCAATCAACTGCATTTCAAACTCCTCAATTCCCATCCATTCAAACAGGGAAAATGGCAGTTCTTTCTCCTCAAAAACTTCTGGATTGATCAAAAATGAAAACACTGGGCCATACTGCTGGAAGTCTTGAAATATTGAAGAGAATTCTGTGTTAAGTTCCTGCATATACTCACTGACTTCATTGAGGTCAACAGGTTGATGTGAGGAGAGCTCCCTCAAGTGGATGAAGTAACGAAGGGTTCCTGATTGGATGTCATGTGAAAAAACTTGTATTATTTTCACAAATGCCTTCCACGCATCAAACAGGGCCAGGACTGTTTGGCCTGCACCTTGCAGCTGAAGGTTAAACGTGTTGAGATGTCCCGTGATGTCAGTGAGGAACATCAGTTTCACTAGCCATGCGTCATCTGACAGGTCAGGGTAGTTCAGCTGCTTCTCTGCCAAAAAGGCTCTGATCACATCTATACACTCCACAAACTGCTCCAAAACTTTTCCCCCACTGAGCCATCGAACAGGGCAGTGAAGAGGCAAGTCCTTGCAAACACTGTTCATCTCCTCCAGAAGGCATCAGAACTGCCGTTGCGTTAATGACGAGCGAGCGAGCCACAAGTGCATTAACCACCTTCACCACAGTATCCATGACGGCATTCAGATCGCTCTTTGAGATTTTTGCGTGCAAATTCTCTTGGTGAATGATGCAATGAAGCTTCATAATGGGGTGACCAATTCGGTTTTCAATAATGTTGACAAATCCCCTCCTGCTTACCCACCATGGCTGGTGCTCCATCTGTAGTGATGGCAAAAATCTTGTTAATATCCACACCTCGGTCCTCAAAATGACTCGTGAAAGCTGTCACCACATCCTCTCCCCTCGTATGACCGTACATTGGCACCAGACAGAAAAGTTCCTCCCGTATCTGTCTTCCATCGCTGTCTCTCGCCACAATGGCTAAGCGCGGGACATCTTTGACGTCTACGCTTTCATCCACAGCCACGCTAAATACAGGTGCATCTCTGAGAGCAGAGGTTTGCTGCTGTGACACGTTTTCTGCCATTTCACTAACACACCTTTCCACAGTTCTTGCTGAAAGGGGCATCTCTTTGATTCTAGACATAATTGTGTCTTGATTTGGCAGTCTGTCAAATAAAACGTCGGCAGTCGATAGGAAGGCCTCCTTTATGTACTCTCCGTCAGCGAATGGTTTTCCATGTTTTGCTATGCAGTGAAGAATGTGTCCCTCCATTGCCTGGTTTTTAACAGTACAAAACGTTTTGAATGTGCTGCTCTGTTTAGCATACTTTGCTAACGCTATTTTTATTGACTCCACTTTATCCGTCTCATCTCTGAAGTTTTTTTCATGTTTGGTCTCAAAATGACGCTGCACGCTTGATGTCCTACATACCACACTTTCACAGCAAAGGGTGCATATCGCCCCTTTGCAGTCGTTCTTTCCAACTATGTTGAAAAGAACGACTGCAACTTGGTTTGTTTTCCATAACGCTGCTAAATGCACGCTAGCTAGGCGATTGAATTCCCAAGAGATTTGCGGTGACGCGCTGAATCGAGGATGCGCTGAATGAAGGACGCGCACACAATTCACATTCACGCTCTTTTAACTTCATATTATTGTAGTAAAATGTTTTTTGTTTGTTTTTTTAATCGTTGGCTCATGCAGTCACATGTCAATGTGCCCTTGTGCAAGACATTTTACCCTAGTATGCCCCCACTGTTGCATCAGTGGTGCACATGTGTATAAATGGTATTAGGTTATACTGATGGACATTTCACCAAACAGCCTGAGCTGTCAGTGTGTTATCTGTACCAGGTACTCGTGTAAAGGCACTTTGAGTAGTCAGAAGACCAGAAAAACATGATTCATGCTTGAATCTGTGGCCATTTACCAAGTATTTTCAGGTAAGATGAGGTGAGGCCACAAAATTTTTTCAATAGCCATGCTTAGGAAATCAGAGAGCTATGAAAATGTGCAATGGTGTCACCCATAGGCATGGCAGAGTGCACAGTATAGGGGTGCATTAGGAGCGGAGTCCTGCAGGTCATTAACCTGACGTGCGAGACGGACAGTTCCATATATCCGCCACGGAAATGTTTCACTAGTCCATCTGGAGAAGAGCCCATAGAAAATGTTTTCAGGGGCAGAACCTACAAAAACAACTGCTGCTGGTGATTGGATTCTGCTCGTCACACTCATCACAGACCAATTCACATCAAGCCACAGTATGACGCAGCAGCTAGACCCTGTTGTTAGCCGTTAGCTTAAACTATGTTTCAGTCCTTAGACTATCCTCTTAAATTAAATTATACAACACAAATATATCACTTACCGCTTATATGTGACATGAACCTCGTTAACAACAATCCCCACAAGTTCTCCTGGTAAGCTTCTGAGGAGAGCATATTTCGTCAGGTATCGTTGACTAGCCACAATTCTGGGCTACCATAGACTAACTGGCATAGTCCGTGGAGGGTTTCAACTTTCTCCCAGTTTCCCCAGCAGTGATCCCAGTTTCTCCTGCAGTGATCCCCAGCTTTCCGGCTTCTCTGATTTGATCGTCCATGAGAGCAACCAGCGGAGACATGATTATTACAGTGGGATGGGGAGACTTTCCCATCTTTTTCACGACCAGAGGAGCCAGTTAGTAGATAAAACTCTGACCGAAACTGGTCAGGATAAGAGCAAAAACATTGTTTCCCGTCAGAAAAGCTTTAAGCAATGTTCTTTGCTCCTCTTTTAAAGAAGAAATTGAGTCAATCTCTGATAAAGCTGCAGATATTGTCGCATCCACGAAGACTGCTTCAGAAGCTGCCATTGTTTTCAAACATGCAGTCACTTCCTGCTGTCATCACATCTGTAGCTCCTGCCTCTCTTCCCTGATTGGGCCGTTAAGCTTTTAACCAAGTTAAATCATAGGAGGTTGGAGTTTGGCAAGATTGACATGCGTGATTTCAGAAAATGAATCAGGCTGGTCCATCTGTTCTGCAAGGTTAGCAGGTCATGCATCACCTAACGGAAATCTTGCGGGAGCATGCGGTCTTAATGTTGCGGCAGGCAGGAGCCGGCTAGCAGCTTCATCATGGAATTGACATGACGTGGAAAAGAGGTTAAAGGATTTGCACAAAATCAAAGCACGGTGAGTCTGATATTTGAATAATTTTTTGTTGTAACTGGTAATGATGGAAAAGAAATGTCTTTGTCAGCTGCAACAAATGTGCTACAGTTCTGACATCCAACAGGCGCAGATCTGGCACCTCAGACTTACAACGGCAGACCTGCTCTGTTCATCCTGGTCAGAGTAAACTCACTTTCAAGGGTAACACTTTGCCAACTATGATGTTGTCTTAAAAAACTTTTTTCCTCTGTTTTAAAGTTCAATCTTCAAGCATCATCCGTCTTTGACTCTGCTGTTCAGTTTGTTTACATCTGAGACTTATGTCCATGCAGAGCACTCTGAGCTCCCACTGGTCAACCTTTTTGTTGTGGTCAAACAAATCATAGAAGGTTGGATAAAAAAAGGACGTGCTATACATGTCTAGAATTTGTGAGCCACTCTAAAGAGTCTTGAATATCCTACATGATGAAATACCTCCTAAGACAAATTGACTGATTACTGGGGTCAACAGGTCTGGCACTAGGCAAACCAAGTAACTTAAGTGATATATGTA
This sequence comes from Cetoscarus ocellatus, assembly GCA_037902135.1. NCBI lineage: Eukaryota > Metazoa > Chordata > Actinopteri > Labriformes > Labridae > Cetoscarus > Cetoscarus ocellatus. The sequence continues at coordinate 668,589 of JBAMNC010000744.1, read as the reverse complement.
ATAAGCCCTCCTGTTGTGGCCTTGAAAAAGGCATGTGCGTGCATGATTCATGACACGTCCTTCAGCAAAACTGTCCAGAGCAAGTTTTTGAGTGTCTTAGAGCCCCATTTAACAAGCCCTCAAGTAGTCAACTACTCAGTCCCATCCCTTGTGTAAGCATATCTAGAAAAATTAATTTTGATTGTGCCGCTGTGTAAATGTTTTTGAAGAGAGAACAGAGTGTCTCAGCCAGGAGCTTAGTTTTGATGGAACAACTGACGCACACTCAGAACACACAAACACTCACTCAGAGAGTTGGAGCTGAAGTTGGAGTTTGAGTAGACAAGCGTCTGGTGTAGAAGCAGTTTTAATATGTTAGCCTGTCTCCCTGCTGGCTTCCCCTCCCCCTTTCAGGGACGGCACTAATGCCATTAAGTGTGGGACAGATCTGTTCCATGTCTGCAGGCCTGCCAGTCTACTGGTCTGCCCCGAGACCACTCTCCATCTAATCCTATCCTCTCTCTCCCTCCATCCTCCGCCTCCCCTCCACGCAAGAGACAGGAAGAGGCGGCTGAGAGAAAAATCTAATAAATAAATGAGAGGATGCAAGAGGAAAAAAATATATAAATTAAGTTCTCCGTTCTCGTAAATCATGTTGCCAACTTCCAGTAGACAGGAGGGCGGAGCTTAGAAGAGGAAGAGGGGGAGAGCCGAGGAGGGAGAGGCAGAGAGTAAGAGAGGGGGAGAGATGGTGAGAAGGAGAGAAAGAGGGAGAGAGTGCGGGAAGCGTTTCTGTTCCACCCTCAACCTAGGCTCGGCTCTGGAGACTCGGTGGCGAGGTGTTTTTAATTGATTTTTGATTAGATAGACATGAGGGGGGGGGGGTTGTCCATTAGCATGAAGGGAACGAACCTCTGAGAGGAAGTGAGTGAGAGAGGAAGGTACAGAGAAGGAGAGAGAGAAAGATGAAGCTCGTGATAAAGAATCGTCAAAGACAGTGCAAAGCAAATGACAAGTAAATAAATGTAGATGCATATTTGATATGCACCAATGGGATGGAACATTTTCCTTTTATTCAAACTGCTTTGCAGCTTAATTGACTAAATTATTTGCTTTAATTATACATTATTACCCAAGGGTTTTGGTTTTTGCAGATAACAGAACACTTTCAAACCTGAGAAGAGACTGAGGCTTGAAGCGCAGAGTTTATTTCAGGATAATCCTGATAAGATGGAAATTCAGCTTCTTTGTTTTCTCCAGGGCCTTTGCTGCTCAGAGATGTGCTGTGAACATCACAGATAGACAGTTCATCCTTAGAAACAACTTTTTTATTGCTGTTATACAACCTGGATACACAACCAGGAACAAATGTTTGTATACATTATCTATATTTGTAGCAGCTGATGATAACACCCACATTTCCCCTGCATGGAACATTGTGCAAAGATGGATATTTAAGTTTAGAGAGAAGACTCCATGACTCCTGTTGTCTGAAAGCTTCACATAGAGAATTACATTAAACAGTATGATCCTGAGCAGAATTGACAGGATGCGAGTCTGTTAGTCCAGCTAATCATGCCATCCTTTCTCCAGCTTGAGGAGTCTGATCTGAATACTGTAAGAGAGGGATCTGTGGGAAAATAGAATTATCTGCATTATTCTGGAGTGTTAACAGAAGCCCTTCCAAAAAGTACACACATATATATATATATATATATATATATATATATATATATATATATATATATATATATATATATATGTATATATAGATATATGTGTGTGTGTGTGTGTGTGTGTATATATATATATATATATATATATATATATATATATATATATATATATGTACAATCAATACCATCATCTTTATTTAATATCCATATAGAGCAATAAACATGGACTGTGTCACAGTAAAGTCCACTATTGATTTTTGAAGTGATCTTTTGAATCCTATCACTGACAAGTGATTTCTTTGACATGCTGTATATCTAGACTTCTGTATTACACACATTGCATATGGCTGCATTTGTTTTATGTTATACACATACGGAGTGAAAATGCATTGCACATGGCAACAAGAAAATCACTCTCCTTTAGCCTCAAACAGTGCAGGAATGCCTGCAAGTCATTAAACTCAGCTATACCCTTATACATTTTATTTTTTTTTTAGCTCTTAGCCTTAGTACAATAAAACAGAAGTTTAATTAACCCTTACACTGATCCTTTTTCAAGCCACACTCTTTGGTAACTGTTGCTGTTGGCTTCTTTACCAATTGAAAGTAAGTCCCTATTTGACCAAGTAGTATTTATATTTAATGTCTTTTATACTTTTTAAAACTTTGCTCCAGTGAGAAAGTAAAAAAAAAAATAGAATATAAAAATATCTCATAGCATCTGCTCAGTTAAATTAAGGTAATGCTTTGCTCTAAGTCTCACTGAATGAGTTTTAGCCAATGTTTTGAGGCAATCATGCCTAAATTTAACAACTACATTTTACTTATGGATTGAATCTCATCAAAAGTCAGTTATTTCAATTTATGAGTGCAGAGTACAGGGGATACTCTATATTTATAAGTAATTATTTAGCAATACCATTCATTTACTTTTACTTATTCAGAGTAGGTTAGCTTTAACCAAAATAATGTTAACAAACAAACAGGGGCTTTTCACTTGATTTTTTTACAGACCAATACATATATACATTAATATGTTTTTGTGGTCATATTTTGTAAAAAAAAAAAAAAAAAAAAAAAAAAAATATATATATATATATATATATATATATATATATATATACATATATGAAAATGCCAACAAAATATAAGGCTATATATTTATTATATTGCACTGGAATGACTGCCAATACAAAGTTTGACTGACTGGAGTCACTGGGCAGTGGAGGAGTCTCTTTTTGGTTGATCAGGGGACCAGTCAGAAAGTCAACCAAGGGTCAATTAAAAAAATGTATTTGGTAAAATGAAAGACAAGACATCTACACTAAAACGATTTTATTGAGTTGATTGAACAGAAAGGTTGATTTCTTTGGTGTTGATGAACATTTTAACATGGATGGTAATGGGACTTCAGAGGATCTTGCAGCTGTCCCCCAGTGGACACTCATAGAACTGCACTTTTTGCACTTCATGACTGATCTTACTTTCGTCCACAACAGTTGCTGCTTGGTTATAAAGTGAAATGGTGGCACATGGGGACAATTTTTTAACAAAAACAAATGGCTAGTATTTCCTTCTCAGTAGGAATGGAGCTGGAAGGGGGAGCAAAGTGAATGTGGTGAAACAATGACGGATGGCTAATGCTAGACTTTGGAGCTAAACACAGAAGACAGAATAATCTCCTGATAGACTCTTATTTTCAAGCCTCTATGATGACTCCTGAAAGTTATAATCTTTAAAGATTTAATTAAACTATACTCTTGTACCATATTTTTGGTTCACATTTTCAGCCAAAGCAACATGATAGAGATGTAGTCCGGTCTCCAGCTGGTAAAAATAATATGAGGATGATGGATGCAGAATTTTATCCTGCACTACTGTTAAAATTTTATATTACCAAAACCAGGCTCACAGTTTATTGTGCACGCATTGTCAAAGCTTTTAAGGTTAATGTTTATGGAAACCAAACATCACTCATGTTAATGCTGCATCTCAATTATTACATTCCACCAGTGAAACATGAATCAGAAAGGCACTGCTTTTGGGTCTTTTTTTCATCAAAAATCGGTTGAAATACACAACAATAGTAATTTGCAGAAAAAAAAGATCTGTCTGCTAACCATTTTTGTATGTTGCAGGGGAGTAATGAAACAAAAAGCAGCAGCCTTGGTGAACAGTTGGATGAAAGGCTGCAGGCGGCAGACTCACACCTCCAACTCCTCAGCAAGGTAACTCTTTTTTCTCACCCACTGTCTTGTGGAAAACTACTTTTGCCATGGACAGCATGAAATCACATCATGATGGCAGTTATTTGAAAATGACTTTGGTCTGTCTATGTTGTAAGCTGATACAGCAGCTGCTGCTCGGTTGTATTTTAGGAATGTTTGCTGATTTTCTGGAATACACATATTAAAAAAAGATATCACAGATTTTAAGAATAGCTGCTTTAGGTTTCATCATCATTATTTGGAAAGGTCTAGATGAAATCTTCAGTGTGTGCTCAGTGAATCATTCCCGGTAAGACCAGAGAGTATTAAGGAGGGGCTATACTTCAAGTTTTTCATCTAATTTTTTTCAAATGAGACATAGGGCTCTAATTTCGGCATTGTGCCAACGGGGTGTGTCCATGGCATTTTGCAAGTTTCGTGTACAGCGCAGTCTGGCGCAGGGAGGCGCACCCACGCCTCCGTCCTTCCCACCGGCGCTAGTAGCAGAGAGGGAGGAGAGGAGGCGTGAGTGGGTTTAACACAGCCGGGTGTAATCTTCACACTCGCCTCTCCTCGCCCCTTAAATGCGCCGCGGGCGAGGCGCAGTGACAATTTCAGCTCGGTGGCGAAGAAGGTCAGAGCCGCTGTAACTTTTGCAGCAACTGGGAGAGTGCAGGGGCCACCGGCCCGTGCATCGGAGGACACGATGCGCGTCACCATGTGGACCACCTCACGGGGCAGATGTAATCTGTTCCTGTGTCATAAATAGGAGTACAAAATTAAGTGATAATTACATTTAAACACAGCAGCAGGCTAATCCATTCATCATGCTTGTTATCCACCTGCATCCCCTCCGATATCTCCTCCTCATCTTCCTTGCAGTAATGTTCTCCATCTTTTTAGATCACGTTAAGAATAAAGATTAAAACAGAGAAATATGGTCAATCACAGGTAAATCCTTAAGACACCGAGTGACTTATTCAGCGAGCGTCTCTCTCTTTTTTCTTTTCTTTTGAATTTCATGAGATGAGAGAAGCCGGATACTCTGTATCAGATGATGTGGCTGTTTGTGGTTGGCTGAGAGATGTGAACTCGTTAGTTTGCGTCACTCTTCCTGCTGCCGTCAGGTTGAGTTTCCATTAGCCTATGACAAACGTCTCTGATCTGACATCAGATGTGACGGGACAATTAATATAGATACGAATGTATGTGCTGGTTCAAACGGTTACATTAAATAGTGGTTGCTGTGATTGTTTATTGCATTGAAATGTGCCTGACACTGTGGACGCCTGCCTGTGAGGATTTGGTGACGTGTGTGCACTGCACGCCTGTCAGCCAAATTACCACTGCACGGGGTGCGCCTCGCCTGTGATGAGAATAGACCAGGTTGGAGCTGGTGAGCTTTCAGCGCACCTTTTCTTGGCACGAAATTGTCACTGCGCCAAGCTGAATCTTTTGACACGCCCAATACTACAGCCATAGGGCTTCAGGACCTGTCAGCCATGAACAACAGCCATTTCATCCCATGTAGTGTGTGATCAACAACTACAGCCCAGTCCGGGATGCCTCAGTCTGCTGAGTCTGCTGAGACAAGCAGTTGCTTGTCGGGCGAGTCACAGCACAAATTTTATGGCCCTGTGGCCCCTAATCTGACATTGTGACCAACAAAAAATTATTGTGTAACGTGACCTCAGCATTAGAAAATATAATTTGCATTGATCCAATGCATTTTATCTGATTTCATTTCTTCAACACTGATGAGTGCAATCAATCAATTATTCAGTCTTTATTTGTATAGTGCCAATTCATAACAAGGGTTATTTTAAGACAAACCACTTGCAAGAGCAGAAACACAGCATAACCAAGTACAACAACCAAAGAGCTCCAGGCCTGCAGGGGGCACCTAAGAGAGACAGAGAGAGACTGCAGTCAAGCCTGCCACCAGTCACTCTCTGCATCCTGTCTCTGCAGAATTCACAGTAGAGGTGAAACATCACAGGGGCATAAATATTAGGGCTTGAAACAGCAGTGTGAATTGGGCTTCAGTAAAAAGATTGTTTGTAGAAAGAATCACAAACTGTAATATGCTTATTGAGCAATGTACTGAGCATTCATTCATAAAGATCTAACAGTATTGATTCTACAACCAAAAACTTACCTAAGCGACCCAAATTGGGCCATTAAATTATTTTAAAGAGGGTGTGAAATAGCTAGCACCTGTCAGTATTATTCCACATACTGATGTTCTTCTTGTGAAAAAGAGGAGGAGGGATTAGATGCAAAAATTGACTGACATTTCATGACAGCACATATCACTGAATGGGTGTTGTGTTTTTCAGACCAAGCTTGCACAGAAAAAGAGGAGCGCCTGGCTGAATGGATGAAAGGAGCGCAAACATATCTGTTAGAGCCAGTTGCAGAGCAAGAGGACGGTGCCTCAGTTGACAGCCAGACACAGGCTCATTCCAGCTATGAAAGCCATAGCATATAGGTAGATAAGTAAGTGCTAGGCTACATGCTGCTGGGAGGAGGTGGGGGAGAATGAAAAGTCCAGAAGACGTATTATCAGACCCAAATTAATAGAACACTGTCCAAGCCTAATAAACCTTCTGATTGTGTTGTACAGAGCAGGTCACATTAACCTTGCAGAGCAGATGGACCTGCCTGATTCATTGTCTAAAATCATGCAGGTCCATCTCTCCAAGCTCCAATCATCTACAACTTCACTTGGGTAAAAGCTGAATGACCCAATCAGGGGAAAGAGATGGGAGCTGCAGACGTGACAACAGCAGGAAGTGACTGCATGTTTGACACAATGGCGGCTTCTGAAGCGGGCTCCATGAATACTGCAATATCTGTAGCTTTATCAGGAATGGACTCGATTTCTTCTTTAAAAGAAGAGCAAAGAACGCCACTTTTAGCTTTTCTTATAGGAAATAATGTTTTTGCTCGTCTCCCAATTGGTTTTGGTAAGAGTTTGATGTACCAACTGGCTCCTCTTGTCGTGAAAAAGATGTGAAGGAATCCAAACCCCACTGTGATAATCATGTCTCCACTGGTTGCCCTCATGGACGATCAAATCAGAGAAGCCGGGGAGCTGGGCATCACTGCTGGGAAACTGGGAGAGATGTGGAAATCCTCTGTGGACGATGCTGGTTATTCTATGGTAGTTGTGGTTACTTAACAATACCTGGTAAAATATACTCTCCTCAGAAGTTTCCTGGGAGAACTTGGTGGGGATTGTCGATGATGAGGTTCATGTCACACATAAGTGTTAAATGATACATCTGTGTTGTATACTTTAATGTAAGACGATAGTCTAAGGACTGAAATGTAGTTCAAGCTATCGGCTAACAACAGGGTCTAACGTCATACTGTGGCTTGATATGGATTGGTCTGTGATGAGTGTGACCAGCAGAACAATTGTCCAATCACCAGCTGCAGTTGTTTTTGTAGGTTCTGCCCCTAAAAACATTTTCTATGGGCTCTTCTCCAGATGGACTAGTGAATTATTTCCGTGACGGATATATGGAGCTGTCAGGTTAAGGTCACATCACATTGGACAAAATATTGCTAGAATTTCACTTTTCACATTTTTGAGCCTCCCAGTGACTTGAGAGTTGATTTAGGCACAATAAATAAGCAGTAAAAAGTGCTGCATTTGATTTTTAACTGATTTGATTTGAATTTTAATTATTATAATTACATCTGAAATCCTTTGAGTTCCTGTCTAAGTCAGACAGGTGTTGAGTTGCTCACCTCCCAGCTCAAAAGTTCAGACTGCTGTGTTAAAAAGCCCCCTAAGGCTTTTTTAAGTTTGTTTCACCCTTTGGTGTAAGTTACATGCCTCCATCGTGTGATTGAGCACTACTAAGTACAAGACATAAAGTCTCTGGCATGCAGACTTCTCCCTGTCCTCCTCTTCACAGTGCCAGTAGTTGCCTGAAATGACCTACGAGTGTGACATCCAATCATAGTTTTCATCTACAGTTTAAGCCTGCTGGAATGAATACAGAGATGTTGACATGGCTCTGAGAGGCGTCAAACCAACCAGTTACCACAAAGTAGACGGGACAATTGATCAGAGAGGACTCCACCACACATACAGCAGCTCTCAAATTCTCCTCTATATCCTCTCAAAGTGTCTCCTGATGTCCCACAATAGTTAATCAGGGTTAGCAATTGTATGTTGTGTAATTTCTTGGAGATTCTATGGATAAACTGACCATTACATGCACAGATGCTATTCCCAATAAAAGTAATGAGTGAAGGCTGCTGGTTATTCCTTGGAAGCAGTTATCATAGAAATCGGAGTATAATGAGTAAGAGAGACCTCCCCCTCGGGGGAGGAAGTGGCCCCACGCACTGCATATGTCCTGCACAAAGAGATAAAGTTGTCTCAACAACCGTTAAGTGGAATGTATGATTATATAAGCAAGAAAATGTGATATAAATATGACTGCTCAGGCTCACAAACAGCTCCTACTGTGAATTGATCTCAGCCAAGAGTTGGCAACTGGTGGCCTGGGGGCCATGTGGGCCCTCCGTCTCACCCAGGGCGGTCCACTAGTCATCATGTGATGTTTTTGACACACATCACTCTGCACGGTAGTTAGGATAGAAAGATATGTAAGAATATAAGGACATTAATATCTCAAAACTCTGTATATAACCTGCTGCTGGCTACTTAGTCAGTCATATATATATATATATATATATATATATATATATATATATATATATATATATATATATATATATATATATATATTTATATATACACATATATATATATAAAACTTTACTTATTCTAAATACACGTTTCCTTTCCTCTCATCTATTTGGTACTTGTTGATTGTTGATGTATTCCAGCTGACTTGGGTCATGTTTATACCTACCTAAATTTAAAATGGCCACTCACTAACCACCCTGTCAAGTCTGGGGAAGAGCCGTATGGCTCGAAAGGTCACTGTTTGTTAAATACGTTTTTTAGGGGTGCATACACATTCACACCCCTCCCCTCACTAGGAAAGCCTGACCACAACCTGGTCCCCCTACAGCCACAGTACACCCCCCTGGTCAAAAGGTAGCTGGTAACTGCTCGTTCGATCTGGAGGTGGTCCCCTGAAATGGAAAGTGCCTTATGAGACTGCTTTAGCACCTCGGCCTGGGATGAGCTGATCAACCCCCAAGGTGAGGACATAGAGGGGCTGACACACTGTCTGACAGACTACGTTAACTTCTCTGCAGACATGGTCTCCCCTGCCAAGATTGTCTGCTGTTACCCTAATAATAAACTGTGGGTAACACAGGAAGTCAAAGCTGTCCTCAACAGGAAGAAGGCCGCCTTCAGGAGCAGAAACAAGGTGGCAATTAAAACAAGCAGCACAGCACTTCTGCTGTGTGAAAACCATCACAGGCCACAAAACAAAGAACAGTGTCGTAGGGGGAACAATGGAGAAGGCCAACAAACATATGTGGTGTTTACACGACAACGTTTTCAGATGAAAACGGAGAGTTTTCATTGCATTTTCGCCTCCCATTTACACAAGAACTGTGCCCAGAGTGCCTGAATCCGTAGACTTTTGAAACCAGGGTCCAGAGTGGAGAGTTTTGAAACTGTATTGGTGTCTGGCTGCGTGTAGACGGGATTCAGCATTTAAGGGTGAAACGCTGACGTCACCGCATGTGCAGTACTCTGTCACATGAAGGCTACGCGTGCATACCAGGAACAACAACAGCTTCGGGCATCTACCAAGCAACATGTATGCTGCTTACCATGCTCGGTTTGGTATCCAGACTAAACTATCCAGACAGATTTGTTGACCAGACAGATTTGTTGTCCAGACAAGGAACTCCAACGTCTTTGTGCGTCCACTCGCCATTGTTGTTGTGAAAAGTTTGTCTTCTTCGACGTGTGTGATAACACCGCTGTTTCTTGACAAACCTTCATCGGCATCTACTGGCCTGGCATGCAGTCTGCAGCATTTTCAGTCATTCTTACATCTCCATGTGGACGCGGATCATGTTGGAAAACACAAAGGAAAACCTTTCCGTTGTTGTGTAAATGGGGCCTTAACAACTTCTTCAACCGGTTCAACCAGTCCATGTCGCATAAGGGATGCGACATGGTGAGGATTGTCTTCCTGGACTTCTCAAGCACCTTCAACCCCATCCAGCCCTTTGTGCTTCAGGACAAACTGAACAGGATACGAGTGGACCCCGGCCTGGTCACTTGGATGTCCAGCTAACTCACTGACAGGCTGCAGTTTGTTAGGCTGAAGGACACCCCATCTGACACTGTGACCAGCTGCACCAGGGCACGGTGCTGGCCCCTCTTCTCTTCACCCTGTACATCTCGGACTTCTGCTACAACTCTGAGCTGTGCCCATCCAGAAGTTCGCCGATAACACAGCCATCGTTGGATGCATCAGGGACGACAGAGAGGAGGGAGTACAGAAGCCTTGTGAGGGACTTTGCTGTCTGGTGCCACACAAACCACCTACAGCTCAACACCTAGAGGACAAAGGAGCTGGTCATTGACTTTGGGAAGTCCAGACCAAGACTGCAACCAGTTCTGATAGAGGAAGCTGAGGTGGAGTCTGTAGATTCCTACAAGTATCTCGGTCTGTGGCTGGACAACACATTGGACTGGATGAGCCACACCAACCACCTTTACAGGAAGGGACAGAGCAGGCTACTTCCTGAGGAGGCTACGATCATTTAACGTCTGCGGGAAACTCCTGAAGATGTTCTACCAGTCCGTGGAAGCAAGCGTCCTCTTTCACACCATGGTGTGCTCAGGGGGCAGCACATCCAGGAAGGATGCATTCAGGCTGGAGAAACTGATCAGGTGGGCTGGCACCGTGGTCAGCATTAAGCTGGACTCTCTGGTGACGGTGGCAGAGGAAAGAACACTAGACAAACTGCTGGACATCATGGACAATGCCAGTCACCCTCTGCACACCATCATCAGCAACCAGAGGAGCCTGTTCAGCCCAAGACTGCTCCTTCCCAAGTGCAGGACCAACAGATGGAGTAACTCTTTTGTCCCAAAGACTATCAGACTGCACAACTCCTCACTGGGGGGGGGGAGTAACAGGAAAACTGAAGACGGGGTAAAGTAGTAGCAATATTTTATTTATATTTATATTTATATTTATTTATATTTCTGTTTATATCTATCTTTTTTATATATCATTTTATCTGCAATAAATGGTGCTACTGGAATCTTAATTTCCCTGAGGGATTCTTCCAAAGGGATTAATAAAGTTCTATCTAATCTAATCTAATCTAATCTAATCTAATCTAATCTAATCTAATCTAATTTCTGAACTGATATCCTGAGGAGAGTCTTCCTCTCTCCCCCTCAGACTCTGCACACTTATTTGCTGTCATTTGGAGATTGACTGGTATTGTTCTAACTCGCTAAAATGAAACATAAACTGTTCCACAGTTTCAATAAACTGCTCCAAACATCTTTGGTGTGATCACACTCTTAGTGTCCCCTCATGCCAACTGTAATCCACACAGAAGCTCTTGCTTCAATCTCGGCTGACTGAGGAGGTGCTGAAGCTGAAACCTGCTCTCACCATTTCTACAAGTGACACATATTCTGGAGCTAAACACATCTTGACACAAAACTGCACTGATTTGAAGATTTGCTTGGATACATTTGATTTGTTAAGTTTCTTGCTTCAAACAAGAAAAAGAAAAAAATGAAACCTTTAATACACAAAGATGGCCAAAAGTCTGTTTCATAAATTTTACAATTTTGGCTTTTTGTTTGAACTTTTGATTTAATTTAACTCTCCTAATGGCACCACATTTTGGAGGTAAAATGCTGATAATGACAAAACCACTTAAAACAGCTATTGTTAACGAACCCTTATGCCTCTAAACAATGACCACTATAAATTTCAAATGACTAGAGACACATTTCTTTCTTTTGTATCAGAGGTCTATCTAAGACTAAGTTACAAAAGCTTTTAAAAAGGATTCTGCAGTTTTTTCAACTAAAAAATATTTTTGAGAAAAGCTTTTAAGTATAAACATTAGCTATAGCTGTAATATTTAGCTGAGAAACTTAGCAACATTATTTCCCCATATTTTATCAAATTCAGGTTAAAATGAGATGCATATCCAACTAAAATGACTCATGTCGAGAAATGTCTATGCTGTTTGATTGCCAAATCAGAGACCCCAGCTGGACACCTGGTAAGCAAATGTAAACATTGTTCTTGAGAGCTTTAAATGCATTATTTTGTATTCATTTCAATAAATTTGAATAAATTATTACTGGAAAACACTTTGGTTTAGTTTTCAGATTTTGTTCTGTGTATCATACTTAGACTTCTCCAAACTTCTCCAGCTGACCATTATCCAAACACTTTCTGATATTATTATGGCACCAAACACATTATTGGTTCCCTCTAGTTGTTTGTTTCATTGGATTGTTGCTGTACATTGTTAGATACATATTTTTTTCAGCTACAAGACTTTAGTGTAAAGAATGAACCACCTGCTATTGGCTAAGGCTCTGTGATTGTGGATTTAAACCAGAACGTGCTGCAGACAACCAGAGAGGCCCTGGGACTTTGAGGGACTTATTGCTCAGCCAATATAGTGGTACGGGATGGTGTCTGGAAGTGAGTTAACATTTAGCACACGCCGGTTCCCAAGGCTGAAAGTAAATACCTTATACAGGTAATAATCTTAAAAAATGCCAATGATGAGCACATACAGGATTTTACAACATTTTAAAACAATTAAAAATGAATCTAACACTGCTCTGCCTTTGAATTTTAGAGGTGTTATTGCGATTTCTTAAGTCCTGCTATTACGGCCCACAAAAATAGCTGGGGACCATCGTGCAAGCATTTCTGATTGATTTGTAATTAGCAATAATGCGTACACCCCAGCCACAGTCATGAGGACAAACTTGATTGGATCACTGGATTGTGGGTAAATGCTCAGACAAGAGGTTATAGCATTGTGGTATAAATTTATTATAACTACTTCTTGTTCTAATCGCCATGTTGTAGTTGGAAAGAAGATAATAGCTTTTTGCTATTGACATTTATGCTTAAATAATCATGAAAAGTAGTGAAAAACGTGAAATAAAAAAGTGCAAATAATTTACATTGTAGGACATCACATCTGGGTTCTGTTTTGCCCACAGAATGGATGGGAAAGACTGAAGTGGAAAAAAAGGCCCTAAGGCAACTGCCTCCAAAACAAATTGAGAAGAGTAAACCTTTTGCAGAAAAAGTGCAGAGTGAAACATACTCTGGGTGGAGTCAATTCCCTGAAAATTCACTCTTAGTTAGAAAAGAGTTGGTGTAAAAGGAACAAGTGTGAAAATGATGTTTCAGTAAATCAGATCCTTAGGTGTCAATGTAGGATCTTTGACTCTGAACTTTTCACTTTGAACTCTGAACCTCTAGTGACACTTAGGTTCTTTAAATTTGTGTTCTTACCAAAAGTGGCACCTGTATTTCAGCTAATTTATCAATTAATATACATTAAATAAATACAATAATGTTTATGCTTTTCCCTTGTTAATGTAGAGTTAACACTTAAGAAGTTAAAAGTCACACTGTTCAGTGTTAAGTTTTTCATTGAAACTCCAAAAAACAGTCAACAATTACACTTGATGGGAGCTAAAGCACCAATTCTCTAAAGAGAGTGAAAACACTTAGTAGTGTGGATCCATATAGAAACTTAAGAAATGTTAATATTAACTCTGATAGTGTTAATCAGTTTAAGCAGACTTTACTGTGTACCTTTGCCAATGGTTAAGTCCACTGAACATGACTGGATTTGAAAAAGATTTTTAATTTTCTAAGAGCACAGTTCTAAAATTACCTCTGAAGAAAAACTGAATGGGCCTCTATATTGGCAATCAAAATGGGTTAATTAATGGATCAAGTCTAAGGATTTCATCATTGCATTGTTATAAGACCAAATGACCTCCTTTCCTTCTTCTGTTTGGTGTGCATTTTTCCAGCATGCAGATAACCTGCATTAAAAGGATAAAACAGAAGGGAATTTTCTGCAATTTAATGAAATTCCGTGTCAGAGAACCTAGAGTGCCATGAATAAAATAATAGCACTCTCCTTTCTCACAAATGACCTTTCACATATTGATCACTGTTCAACTAGAGCTGCATGCATTGCTAGCACAGTAGCGCTGATATTTTTTATGTTTTCCATTTGTCCTCAGGTTCAGTTTTAATGGCTGAGCAGACCAAGGAGAGAAACACAACGCGTTCTTCTCCAACCATAAATTAGATTTGCACCTCCAGCAAACTTTCACTTTGCTTCTTGGTAACTTGTCTCGCTCCTCAGAAGTTTTCTATTCTCCAGACGTCCCCCCATTCCCCCCCCCCCCCCCCCCCCCCCCCCCCCCCCCCCCCACCACCACCACCACCACCACCGCTCTCATCCTCCTGGTCAGTGAAACCAGTCCCAGCTGCACTTAAACAGAAACCCAGAGCTGCGGACGTAGACACATTCACACACTCCCACTCCCTCACTGTCTCCCTCTGAGGCTTGCAGGGTGAGAGTAATATCCGAAGAGCAGGTGGGACCTCGCGTTCGTAGCAAGGCTGAACAAAGCTGGGCGAGAGCGTGAACAAAGTAATGGAGTGATGATCACTGCAGAGATGGAACAATCAAAGTGGGGAGGCCGGTTGTGGTGGGGGGCTCTCATGGACTTGGGGAACTTGCACACTAATTGTATCTTATGACTAATTGGTAAATTAGTGAAACCTATTTCAAGGCGCCAGGCTTAGCTTTGGGGGACACCCACAGCTCATTATAGACTCATATTCTGGGCAGAGGAGGAGAAAAATAAAGGAAATTATACAATTGCTCAGGTGAGAATGGCAATTAAGCAAGTGCTTAAGAAGAGGAGGAAATGAAGCCTCATACACGCATAATTTACTCAACCCTCTTGTGTCTGGCTTTAAATCACCACTGATCCAGGGCGTGTATTTATGCAAGGCATGGAGAGGGAAAAGGCATCCTATGTGTGTGTGTTTTTTATGTTAGTGCTCATTTACTTCAGACTGCTTGTGAGGAAAGTGTCCATGTGTCTTGGTCCCATCATGATTTGCATCCATCTGCCCAACATGGAATCTTGTATGTCCAGGGATTTTCTTTAAATTTTGCACAGTTTTCCAATCTGATTAGAGGACAAACTGATAAGATATTTAAGTTCATAAATCAAAGGTCAGGGTTAGGGAGCCTCACGTTCAGCCTTTGCATGTGAATATAATAATTTAAGAGTAACAGAGTGATGCAGGGTTGACGTATATATTCTAGGCTCACATGAAAGTTTGCATTGCGTTGTGTCCTCCCTTCCATAACTTTGCCCCCCCCCAAAAAAATCCCATCGTAAACACAAATAGAAATGTTCTAATGGTATAGTAAATTGTTAACCGTACAATGCAAGTCATGCTACTTAAAAACACATTATTGGACCATTTAAACTATTGAAAGATTACAGCCCAAATCGAGTTTCTAATTACATTCTGACTGTTAATATCCGCCCCTTATTGTCCTCCTCTAATGTATAAAGGTTTGTATATTTTTATAATTTGTAGCATATTCATTTGCACTGTGTAATTTTATTATGTAATGGTTTGTGTATTTTTAAATTTTGTGACGTTCAGATTTTTTTTTGCTTGTTGACAATTTGATAAAAACTCATTTTTGAAGAAAAGTTTGATGTATTTTGTTTGTTCATTAAAGTATTTCTTCGAGTTTTAGAACTTGTATTGAGCTTTAGGTTCTTATAAAGCTGCTGGAGAGGTGATCAGGCCAGTGTTTATGGTGAGCAAAGAAAGTCTGTTTCGTCACATATGGTGTAACTGACACCTACCACCCAATACCACTCATGAATTGCTGGTTGAGCATAAACAAAGCTGTAGACATGAAAGATATGGACTTATAAGGAACAATCACATATTACAGTTATTGTATATATCACTGTTTTTGACAGCTTAATCCAAGAGTGTGGCAGTAAGGTGGGGCTGTGCATGTGTGTGTGTTGGGGGGGCGGCTGTTATGTGGTAGGGGGCCTGTGCCCCAGTAGAGCTTTATGCCTAGCAACGCCCCTGTCTTCAGAACATTGATGGATTTCTGTGACCCTGTGACCCTTTGTACAAATGTCCACCCTAACTCTAGAGTTGACCCCAACAAGGCTTTAGGGATTTTTTTTATAAACTTTATACAAATGTCCACTCTGAGTCCAGGCTAGAGTGGTCAAAATTGTGAGACTGCTGGTCAAAGGTCAAGGCCTTGCAGCCTCATATTGATCCCTAATTCTGAATGCAAAATCTCAGGAATAATTTATGGGATATTCTGTCAACTTTACAGAAATGTTTGCTCTGACCTCAGCATGGACTGGCCATTTTTTCAGAATATAGGTAAAAAGTCAAGGTCATGGAGCCTCATATTCATTATTTGCTGGTAAATGCAATAACTCAAGCATTATTTGAGGGTTTTTCCTTCAACTTTGTACAAATGTTTACTCTGACCATAGAATAAACTAGTATACTTTGGAGTGACAAGGCCAAAGGTCATTGGGTCACATATTTGTCTTTCTTTATTAATGTGACATAACAAAAATACTTAAAGGGGCTTTCTTCAAACTTGCATTGATGTCTACTGTTACTCAAGGAGAATCTGATTGGACTTGGAGGTACAGGATCAAATATCATTTGGCTTAATGGTTGTCCCTTTTTTTTGAAAGTAACTTTCCAAGAACATTTTAGGTGATTTGTTTTAAACTTTGCTCACTGTCCACT
Source organism: Cetoscarus ocellatus (assembly GCA_037902135.1). Classification (NCBI taxonomy): domain Eukaryota; kingdom Metazoa; phylum Chordata; class Actinopteri; order Labriformes; family Labridae; genus Cetoscarus; species Cetoscarus ocellatus. The sequence continues at coordinate 651,912 of JBAMNC010000744.1, read as the reverse complement.
CTGACCCAGCAGGGACGATGATAGAGGCTATCTATCAAGGTTCATGTAGGTCGACACAACGATCCGCCATGTTGTCTACAGGTGGATTTTAGGGACAAAAAGAACGAAACGCGAATCTGTCAGCGAATTCTGAAATCTACCTGATATGCAGGCGAAGAAGAGGAGAGAGGACAACAACTGACCTATAATTTATAAAAATAACGGTTTTAAACCTTGTCACTTTAGTAAATGATGCCGTGTTCACGATCCCTTTTGGTCTTCACAGGCTTCCGTTGCTCAGCGATGTGACGTTTTGGTTACGGCTGGGGTCATTCTAGAATCTGAACGATAGATGTCGCTTCAATGCCAAATTCTACACACTGCACCTTTAACTGTTACTATGACTGCTACTACCAATTCTATTAAAACTACCACAGCTATCCTAATAACCCTACACTACACATCAATATAACAACAATACAAAAACACATGCTCATGGTGACCAAAGTACAAAAAAAGAGTGTCAGTGTCCATTCAGTGTTGGACAAGTGTAAAAGGAAGCAGTAACAACAATCTTAGTACCCTAAGAGGCAAGATAGGGTGATGACAAGAAGTCTGGATGTGAGCAGTCATGTTTGTGATTTTTTTTTTATATTTACAGATGGTTTTCTGTGAGTTATAAAAAAAGAATACATTGAAGTTTTCTAATTGTGTCACACCAAAATGTTGAAACTGAACATCATTAAATCATCAAAATTATTACAAACATCCAACAACAAGTAAAGAAAACAAGCTCTTCACTGACCATGTAACTTTTATTTTACCGTCTTATTATATTATCATTACTCTGTTTTAGAGGCTAGAAGGGTTTGTTTATTTATAGAGTACTATAATCATTAGTTGGGCCTAAGGTTGCAAGAGAGGTGGGTAATTTCTGGTAAATTTCCAGAAAATTTCCAAAAAAATTACAGGGGAAGTTAAGCTGGGGAATTTTGAAAATAGTCTGAATATATAATCGTCTTTCAAGGAATATAGGAATTAATGGAATTTCATGGTAAGTAACTGGAAATTTGGGGGAATTTAAATGATCAGTGTCATATCCAAACAAATAAAAACATTTTGTTTTGTCATAGGCAGACATCCATGCAACACAATACAATTAAAAACACAACATTTCAAAAGATTAATTATTAAGTAGAACTTTATCAAGAATTAATCTTATTGAGCTTTCTTTGTCTTCACTTTATATAGTCCATGGGCTCCAATGTGTGGCTTCAATAGTCTTGTGCTCTGGGCTCAAAAATCTGGCCACAATAGTCCTGGGTTCTAGAAAATCATCTGTGCATTTGTTTGAGGAATGCACAGTGATGTAGGGGGCATGGCCTCAATATCTCTGATATGTGTGCTATGTGCACTTGACTGAGGAATAGTATCAATACCCTCAAATACACTCACAAAAAATCTGGTTGTTTCAGTTAAGATTATGCTGAAATTCGTGTTCTCCGTCTATACTGAACATTCAACCTTTGATATTGTCAATACTGAGTTTATTCCCATAAATTTCCATGGAAAGTTTCCAATTTAAAAAATCACAGAATTTTTCAACCCTAGATAGGACCAAGTCTGACTAAATACTGATTCAAATTTTTACAGTAAGCATATGACTAATAATGCTAGCAATACTTTAACCATGGGTAATATTATCTTTTATGCATTTTAGTGATTTTCAGTATTATTAACTGGACAAAAGACTTGACAGACTTGTGACTGCCACTTAGATACTTGAGACTTGACTTGGACTTGCACTAAGTGACTTGTGCCCATCTCTGGTGTGCCTTCTGGGGATGTAAAACCACAGGGTGCAAGTTCCAGTCTTTCTTGTTTGCTAATTTGCATCAGAAAGTTTATGTTTCTGTGAAACACAAGTATATTTTCTTCTGGTGTATGGCGTTAATATGTGTAGTTATGCTTTGTAAGTCCGAGTGAAGTGGTTGCAAGTTTAAATGAATTACTTAAAGTAAATTGGTGAAATACCAGACACAAGAAAGTTAATTTGTCATTGTGCAACAGGTTGCATAATGAAATTAAAATGCTTATTCTTTTGTATCTTTTGCCTGATGGCAGCAGGGTGAACAGGCTTTGGCTGGGGTGGGTGTTGTCCTCCAGTATCCTCTGGGTTCTGCGTAGGCACCTCACCTCCCCAGTATCACCGATGCTCTGTAGATGGGAACCAATGATGTTTTGGGCAGTTTTAATCACTCTTTGCAGAGTCTTCCTGTCCTGGGCCATGCACATCCCATGCCAGTCAGGATGCTTTCAATCGCTTCTTAGTAAAAGTTGACTAGAACTTGGAGTGGAAATTTGCTTTCTTAAGTTTCCTTATGAAGTACAGCTGTTTTTGAGCTTTATTAACCAGGACAGAGACATGAAAAGTCCATGACAGGTTCTCTGTTTTGTTGATTCCCAGGAACTTAAACTGCCTACTTGCTCCACCTCAGCTCCGTTGATGTAGAGACAGCCATTAGCTCTTTGGTTTTACTGATGTTGAGCAGTAAGTTGTTTTCTGTGTACCATTCTGCAAGATGGTTGATTTCTTCCCCATATGAAGTCTCATCATTTTTGGAAATCTGGCCAATGGTGGTGGAGAACTTCATAATAGAGTTCTCTCCATGTCTGGGGTTGCAGTCATGGGTGTACAACGTGAACAGGAGCGGGCACTAGAGTTGAGGAGCAGAGAGTGGTACTGATGCCCTGAGTGTTCAGTTTTCCATTCAGCTTCATGGGGGAGATTGTGTTGAATGCTGAGCTAAAATCAACAAACAACATTCTGATGTAGGAGTTGCTTTTCACAAGGTGAGTGAAGACTGAGTAAAGGGCAGTGGAGATGGCATCCTCTGTGGATCTGTTGCTTCTGAATGCAAACTGGTGAGGGTCCAGACTGACAGGGATGTTGTTCTTTATGTGCTGGAGAAACAGTTTCTCAAAGCACTTCATCAGGATGGGGATGAGTGCCACAGGGCGGTAGTCATTGAGATCAGACACTGCAGACTTTTTAGGCACAGGGATGATGGAGGCTGTCTTTAAGCAAGTGGGAACACTCTCCTTTGACATTGATATGTTAAAAATATCGGTAATGACATATGCTAGCGGGTTGGCACATCGATTTACTCTTATTTACTTTCAGCAGGACTTTCCTCACATCCAATGTGGAGACAGACAGTGGCTGCTCCTCTGGAGGCAGAGTAGACTTTACATCTGACTCTGTGTTGAGGAGATCAAAGCAAGGATAAAATGTGTTTAGCTCATCTGGTAACATGGCCTAACACATGATGGGCAATCCTGCTTTTGTAACCTGTAAAACATTTGGCCGCCTGCCACATGTCTTTCCTGTTGTTGGTGTTAAGGTCTCTCTCCAGTCTCTGCTGATGCATTCGCTTTGCCCCCCTTGATGCCAGCTTTCAGTTTTGCTCTGGTAGTGTTGTAAGCTTCTTTGTCACCTGTCTTAAAGGCAGCTTTTTGGCTCTAGATAGCGCTCTCACCTCTCCATTCATCCAGCTTTCTCACCAGGGAATGACTTAACTGTCTTTATTTTGACCACATCATCAGCACATTTGCTGATGATGTCACTAATGATGTGTCTTCTTCGAGGTCGATATGGTTTTCCTGGGTAGCAGCATCTGCCAGTCTGTGCATTCAAAATAGTCCTGTAGAGCTGCTGCTGGTTTGACCCTTTTTTAGCTGGATGTAAGTAGTCAAGAGAAGCAGGGAGCTGTGGTCTGACTGACCAAAGTGAGGATGAGGTAGGGGTCTGTAGCTGCCAGGAAAATTGGTGTAGAAATTATCCAGTGTGTTGTTTCCACTAGTGGAGATGTGGACGTGCTGGTGAAATCTAGGCAAAACATTTACAAATACTTACCAATGTCACAAAAAATTCTGTAAACAGTCTGCTTCCCAATTAAAACACCACCTCTGACTAGTATTTAATGCATAAGTGTTATGAATCTGAACAGTAAAGGCATGACTGAGAAGAAGCATTTCGCCTCAGGAGGTAAGAGGATGTTATCAAAGACCATGACGTCCTATAGGATTTCACAACAGAAGAGGGCAACTTTCGTGCCAGAGATACAGTGAATAATGTTATTCACAAGAGATGTGATGGTATTTTTAGACTGAGGCCAGTAAGATTCACAGAAAAAAAAGGCAAATTTAGACAATAAATCACAACTTAACATCCAGGGTCTGATAAGAGAGATGTCTGCAGAGTTGAGAGCACTGCTCTAACCTGTTTCCCATATTTGAGAGTTAGCTTCTCAAATATTGATTCTCCTGTCTAAGATCATACAAATTACTACAAAAATTCGGTTTAAGGTTAGATTTATTTTTTACTGCTTCAGAGTTTATCACTCTTGGGGAAAGTGTGAGCCAGAAGGATCCAAAAATAAATGCAGAAGTATGAAGCTCTAACAGTCCAGTGATTAGAAAGTCAGAGTTACAGGAAGCAGATGAGGAATCTATGATTGAGTCTTCTTTACTTGTTCTGTCTATTTTTTCTGTCTAGTCCCGCATAAGGATAAACAAACTCTTTTTTTCAGGTCAAAGATCCTGATCTCTTGTTTCGGGAGCTTATATCCCGAGAGCGCTTCTGAAGTTAAAATTTCAAGAGTGCTTTGAGAACTTTCAAACTGCATACTATTGTCTTGGTTTCAAGACTGAACAGATTAGATTTATAAAATCTTTAAAAAAAAAGTAGAAAACCAAAGGTCATTTTCTTTTCTACCATCCTTTTCTTGGAGACTGGTATTACTATAAACCTTTGAGGCATTTTACTCAAACATTTTGCAAAACTTCTGGACTCACCCCTCACTTCTGAAGGTGATATTTCACAAACAATTTCAGGGATTTCTGTCAAACAATACAATATATATACCTGACATACCAGATGGATTGCTCCATATGTTTTCCTTGTCCATAGGGGCAACAGTCCATAGAGAGTGTTTGGGAATGACGTAACCTTTCAAAAAGCATATCTGGCAAATGATGGACAATTGTTCTGTCAGTCACATTCATTACAGGCCAATCAGATAATATAGTGGATGGAATAAAGTACAAAACTTTGTAGAAAAAACTATTGCCAAAACACGTCAGGAGTGGACCAAAAGTATCCTTACTTTGGAGAATTGCTTTACAGTGCTCTTAGTTTTTTGTTTTATGAATAAATAAAGCAGATCTGATAAAACTGCTACTGAAGCTGTTAGCATCTATGCTAATCTCTGTATGAGCAGTCACTTCCTGCTGTCGTCTCGCTCATAGCCCCCACCTCTTCCTGCATTAAAGGATGCTGAGTGGGCCGTGCTGCTTCGTGCTGAGCACAATTGTTGTAGATTGGAGCTTGGCCAGATGAATCTGCGTGATTACAGACGGTTGGATCCAGTTGCTGTGCAAGGTAACATTTTTTTTCTGGCTAAAGGATGCATTTATTTGATTTTGGAGCTGAAACACCAAGAATATCAGGCTTCATGTCCATCTCTTGCTTATAAATGCCATACCTCAAAAATGTTTCGAGAAAGATCTACATCAACTTCAGCCTGAACTAATCAGAACTTTGAGGGCATAGGTCATCATTCATCATGATCACCCCTTGTTTATCAAGTTATATTTCAGGAAAGCCTTAGAAGAACTGTCAGACTTTTAAATTAGTGTTATCTCTGACTCACGGATGAGTGATTAGATTTTAGAGGTGCAAAGTTAAAAGTCATTGTGCTGGATGTTTCTTTAAGGCTTTTAGGGATTTTGGTTAAAATCTGCACAATGGTCCTCTCTAACTCAAGGATGAACTGAGTGAATTTTAGAGGTGCTAAGCCAAAGGTCATTGAGCTTCGTGATCATTTGAACTTACACTTTATAAAAAAAAAACTTTACTGAACTTTCGCCAAACTAAACTTAGCCACTCAAATAATGATTTACAGTTAAAAATCACACAAATTAGACGGTAAGTAAGTCTCAAGGGTGTTTTTTTACTGCTCCACAGTTCACCACTCCTGAGGAAACTGCGTGCCAGAATTATCCAAAATATCTCAAAGAATTTTGAGTTGTAAAAACCTCTAGAGAGGGAATGTTTAAAGATGCAGATGGAGCAATTATATGTTGAGAAATGTGTCATTTTGTCATCTTTACATGTACTGTCATCAGCTTAAACATACCCCTTTCACACAATCACAAAGTGTCTGTAAAGCTGCAGCGGTGTGACAAGAGTCACACTGAATGAGCTCTTAACCTTCACTCCATCTTATCTCTCTCCCTCTCTTAACACAGTTTCACTGCATGCTGAGTATTTCTTCACCTGTCTGTCTGCTCTGACGCTTTGCTTCCATCTCTTCATCACCATTTGGAGGACATTTACGATATTTCCACAAGGACACCATCGATCCCTTCAATACACCCCCATCCACCCCTCCCCAACCAATTTGCAAGCAGTAAAACTAATATTGTCTTTAATCAGATGCAATTAGGCCTGCAAGTTAAGATCTCCTCCCAATTAAAACTCATTAGGGTCCATAATGTCATTAGGGGAGTCTTGAGTAACCACTGTTTGCATAGGCGGTGCCTTGCAAACAAACACTGGTGCATGTCAGTTTGTGTGGCCTGTGTCAACTGTTTCTTTCAGAGAAGTTGGTCTGGAAAATAAATCAAACTTTGAAAGAAGATGAACACAATTTTAGACAAGATAAAGAGGAAGAAAGTATTGTTTTTTATTACATATAGTTCAAGTCATAAAAAAATCCACCCATCCGTTATATATACAGCATATTCCTTTTGGGTTCAAGGGGGCTGAAGCCTATTCCAGCTGACAATGGGCGAGCGGTGGGGTACACCCTGAACTGGTCGCCAGCTAATTGCAGGGACACATAAGCTGCATTTCCAACAAGCAGTTCAGTTCAGTTCAGCTCACAGTGGCAAGTATGTACTGTTGTTTCCTCTGTTGGATAAGTAGAAAAGGTACAAAAACAAACAACCATCTCACTTTTTTGCAGACCTCTGCAGGAGTGCCAGGCGTACCAAACTGACCCTAAAAGGTGGAGCTAAAAGGCAACAGTCTGTTGATTGGTCACAAGAATCATCAATTTTCATGCGACAGCAGCGAAATGAAAACACATACCTCTCTATGTTCAAATAAGCCATGGATATAAAGGGATTTGTTCACCTGTTGATGTAAAGAATGTCTGCACGAAATGATGGTCCATGGAGAACTGGAGTGCTGGAGGTCCTCCTTTGTTGTTCTTTGTTTACAGTGAGCAACAATGCAGACTGCTGCACTGTGTTGTGCGGCGCGTACGTCACACATTAATATAGCCAGCGTGACCCTCACTTCCCAGACCACTCAGTGGAAAAGAGGCAACAGAGAAGCAGAAAACCATTCATACACTCACCTACACCCATAGAAAATGTAGGGTCACCAGTGAACATTACAAGCATGTGTTTTGGTCTGTGGGAGGAAACCAGAGTGCCCAGAGAGAACCAGTGCATGCACAGGGAGAACATGCAAACTCCACACAGAAAGACCTGACTGACCCAGAATTTAAACCAGCATCCTTCCTGCTGTGAGGAATGCCATGATGTTGTTGTTGAGAAATTATGTTTTAAATCACAAAAGTCAACTGAGTTTAAATTTATTTGAACTAGATCAACAATCTTTTAATATCCCAACTTTCAGGTATTTGACCTAACCCCATTCATGCAACCGTTTCAAGCCCCTGTGACACTTCACCTTGGAGAGTCAGAACTGGGGGAACAAGATGAACAACATTTGCTTCATCTCCAGAAGTGGTAGCAGAGGCATAATATTGGTGAGAGGGGAGCAGGCAGATTCACTGTGAGATGATGGAAATGTTGTGTCCTTCTTGGATTAAAAGAAGAGTATGCCTAGACCAATTCTTTTGTAAGGTGTCTTGAGATATCATTTGTTATGATTTGGAGCTACAAAAATAAAGATTGATTAATTGATATGGGTGTGAGGTGTCTTTAGGTGTAATAATAATGAAGCTTCTCTGTGGCACTTTTGCAGTGATATACTTTGAAAAGAGCTTAACAAAGTTTACAGCCTTATCTCTTACATTAATGTAATCATTATGAGATATTCTAAGCAGTGAAAAACAGTCGTCTCTTCACATATTCAACAACATATTACAGATAAATGTGTCATTCTTTGCTGTAAGAGACAATCAATCTTGTCATTTATATTGAATAACATTTTCTGTTATTTATTTGTCTGATTATAAAATGTCATTGTGTGGACCCTAACCCTCAGATATTGATTACTGGCCAATAACTCTGACTGTGACTGAATTCGTTATTTAAATAAAATTTAAGAAAAACACTGCAGGTTACATAACAAGCTCTCATCCTCACTCAAGCTGATCACAAATCCTTCCTTCTCTCCAGTCTTGTTTCATATCATCTTTTATGGTGGAAGGATCTTTAAATGTGGAAAATCGAACCAACATGTATTTGTGAAATAAATCATTAAAATTAAATGATATCACCAAAAAAAAAAAAAAAAAAAGTGATAAGATTAACAAACAAAAGACAGAATTAAGTACATAGTATGATATTAATTAAACAGCGTTTACCAGCAACTTTAGTACTCTGGTTGGTCTTGAATTCTTCTCTCTGACTCCTAAAGCCACAATTGCTTCAATCTGGCAGGATGTAATATCAAGCCCTGCTCACGTTATATATGAACATGTTTTTGTCTAAAAGAAGATTAAGAGTTTTATTAGGGTTTTTTTGATGATTTCTAGTAGGTGACAATTTAGTTATATATATATATATATATATAAGGAATTAAAACAAAAAACAAAACAAAAGGCACTTAAATCAAGGCACTGTTACAGAAAAACACGTTATATCGTAAAGCCCAGACAATACAAGAACCATGCAACATAAAATGAGACCATGAGGACGAAATAAAACGGTAAGAAAGAGTAAAAAGGATGTATATATATATATATACATACGTATATATATGTATATATATATATATGTGTGTGTGTGTGTGTGTGTGTGTGTGTGTGTGTGTGTGTGTGGGGGTGTATACGTGTGTGTGTGTGTATATATATATATATGTGTGTATATATATGTATATATATAGTGTTCATTTTAAAGATTTTCATTTTGCACAAAAATTCATTAACATCTTCTGTTTTCTCCACACAACTTGTTTTAGTATTATTACCTGCTGAAATAAGCCAATGGCTTGTAATGTGGGAACCAGCTAACTTCAGGGTTGGCCAAAAATGATGTCTAGCTAATGCTAGCGGGCTAATGATGGCTAAATAATAGGCTGACATTAGTTTCTGGCACCAACATACACACCAACTTAAAAACCACGATTACTCATGGCTCCTTGGGTGACACAATCCACTTTTAGTGGATGGTTCATGCGTCTACCCTAGTAAAATTATGTTTGAAAACTTTAGCATATGAGCTAACTAGTTAGTATCCAAACTTTCTCAGTGAAACACATGACAGAATCTTCCGCTTTTTGTCTTATTTAGTTGGGATGTTACCATTTGATTATGCCGCTGTTGTGTCATAACAACTGAATGAAGACTGAGAGGAGATGACGCAGCTTAGCTTTATTTTGGACATAATTGGCAGAAGAAAACTAGGCTGTGCTGGCTGTCAGCAGATGGCATCATGATTATCAATCCTCGAGAGACATATACATTTTATAGTCATCCAATAAAGAATCTTATTTTTTATCCCACCTTTAATATTTATCATGTATTGCTATTCAGCTAGAAAATATTCAGATCTGATATTTGATTTTCTGTTGCCCAGCCTTACAGAGAGCTGCAAAGAAAGGTGTCGGAGATTTTCAGTGTTTTTTTTTAATTCTGGTTCTGAGAAAGAAAATCTCAAGCACAGAAAGAAAATGTTCAACCTTCAAACTGGTAGAATAACTTAAGATGGAAATGTTGGCTGTACTTACAGACAGGGAGACTTAATAGTCAAAGACGACCTTGTAACTACAAAGTGAAGCTATTTATATGCAAAAGTTTAAACACTGTATGAGTCAAAGTCCTGCTGTTGTCCAAATGGAAACACTTTGGTTTTATAATCACAGAACAACCATGGCTGTCTGCCACCGTTCATCACACAGTATGAATTAAACGGGGTGATGCTCTTTTACAGTCCCTTTATGTTTACATTTTGTCACTAAAAAAGACTACAAAGTTAATTTGTGAACATAATTTGCAGTAAAGCACAACAGAAGGTCTTTGGAGTTTGAGCTCTATGAAATTTGGCAAACATGCAGTGAAACATCACAAAGCTCTTTAAAAACCTGGTTTTGTTTAAAATGCTGACACTGAGGCTGGAATGCCAATGTCAGTTTGAGAATATTTTAGCAGCAGCAATGTTTTCAGTTTGTGGTAAATACATCACTGAGTAGACAGTTTTAGTTTATTTTTAATCTGCTTCTTAATATTGCTGTAAGCCTACTAATTCACTGCTGTTAATTATGATAATTGCCAAAGTGTAAAAAAAATAAAAACCTCAGGTAAAACTCTGAACAGATGCTGGAAGAAGGTAATTCCTATTCTAATTAACAGCAGGGACATTATAAATAAACTTATCCACAGTATAGTTGATAATAAGAGCACAATTTCAAAATTCTTAAAACAGTAAATATTATTTTAAGAACTTTAGTGTAAGAGTAATTTTAACCCAACATGAATTATATTTTACCAGTTTTTGTGTTTGGCAATCTGACCATCTTATTTATGGGTCTTTGTGTGTTTATCTGCTGTAGGGTAGTTTTAAACGTATAGTATGAAAACAATTCAGTTGATTTTATTTTTTTTTAAATTGTTACTAAATTAAGAGATTCTATATTATATATATTTAGTTGAACAGGAACATTACCTGGAATAGTTTCTTAAGTTTTTAAAGGCAGAGAAGTTCTTAAATGTTATGGGTTGCACTGCCATTAATAGTGTTCGCTCATTTATTGTCCCCATGACAACACACAGTAATGTGTGAAAGGCATGTTACGTCTGTCTCACTTCAGTAATAAGTGGCATGACCGTTAAGATTGAGGCCGCTTTAAAAAACATCAGTTATATATCCGATTTTGGACCACATATGAAAGTGACCTGGGACTGATATGAAAAATAATCAGATTTGTATCATTCAGACTGCCATAAAAAGATCAGATATGGATCACATATGAGCAAAGAAGCTGGATTTGGTCCACTTTTTCCGGAAGTGTGAAGGTAGCCAAGTCTAATCATTTTTTCCCCTCCTCAGCTCTAACTGAAAGCATTTCCCAGGTCTGACAGCAAATGGCAGCAACTGTAACAGCAGCCCCACAAGGTGGAGGCCCCCCCTCAGCCATTAGAAAGCCTCTGGTACAGGTAAATGGTAATGCGCATGCTCAGAGCGTCCGTGAATCAATAACAGTCTGCACCCCCACAAAAACATGCAGTATTTTACAATTGATTGCTTGTTATTAGAAGCGGATCTGGTTGTCTGTCTGGCTGTGAAGTTTCAGCGTAGACAACAAAAACCAGGTCAGTCTGTGAGAGGCTGGGAGGCTCTATAAGGTTAACCTGTGAATATGAATGAAGTGAATTTATAACTCGAGCTCAAGTTTGAAACTTAGAGTTTGCTGGAGAAGTTGAATTTAGGTGTCCAGCGACATGTTATTTTCACTCAGACTGCTGATGAAACAAACTGCATATTTGTCATGGAGTGATGCCTAAAGAATAGAGGCTAACAGTTAGCATTGTAAAGACAGCTACACTGACGTCAGTGCCTACCAGCGCTGGAGGAGATTTTAAAGTGTGAGTTATCTGGACAGAGCTGTGAAACAGAAACAGACCTCTTTTGGAGGTTTCCCTTTGTTACCGCGCAAAATGACAGCGTATATATGCGCTCAAATGAGCAGCATCACAGACAGGTAACCTGCTCAGCCAGGTTATAACATGGATTACACTGGACTAAGGAGATCAACAGGTTTTATTAAGAGGAAGGATCAGGTTTTAAGCTTTACTTTACACTAGACCAACTGCATTGTTGAGTAAAATCACACCAAATGTTCTGGTCATGCTGAGTTTTTTAGTTTTGGAGCTCTTCTGTTGTTGTTTGTTGAGGATGAAACCTGCTTTCTTCATTCAAGCTGTGACAGTTAAAGGAAATCCCTCTCCTCCTCTTTACTGTTTATATGTGAGCAGTTTGTGAAGTGTTTATGGAGCCATTATTGACCCTTTAAAACAGTTAGAGTGCTATATTTATTCAATGTAGCACATTATTTCATGGTAAAATAATAAATAAAAGTTCAATGCACCATCATTTTCTACACAAATATAGCACACAAGTTTTACTTATTGATATACCAAAAAAGGCACATAAACTCATCTGAGAGTCTGTAGTAAGGCCTAGAGTAATTAAAATGGTCTGTTATTCAGAGCATTGTTGCTCTGCTTGATAAACTGATTAAAACCTAAACAATTTGGCCAGAAATTAATCAGTTGGTTGGAATTTTAGTCCAATCCGTGCTTGTTTTTCTGTTTGTGAGTCTTTTAAAGGTGACCAGACTCATCTGACAGCTTCAGTGACATTTTTGCTCTGTATTAATGATGCTCTCTCTCACTTAAGTGCCTAAAATATGCATCTTCACGTAATTATCCACTAAAATGCTTTATAGCCTATTGACAACAGCGGTATTACACCATGTTAGTCATGTGTATGCAAATGGTCAAAAAGTGAAAAGAAACAGATACTGAATATGCTTTTGGGATTGTCCTTCTGTTTTCTTCTGTCTTAATTGTTTTTCTTTACCTACGAAACGAAAAGTGAGGTGAGAAGTTTTTGGCCCGGTAACAAGTTACTTTAATGCAAAAATAGATTAGTAAAGGATGAACTAATTTACAAAACCATTGCAGTCATTACTCCTTAATCACATCACCCTCAACAGTGTTTATACCTCTTCTATACTCCTGTCCTATAAGGTAAATGTGATTCTTTTTTTTTTAGCTGAGGTACCTTTACATAATATGAATCATTAAACCATCCGAGATTTTGTGTTGGTGTTGAAAATGATATAAGGTACTTTTTGACACCCTTACAGAATAAATTCTTTCAAAGAACAAACAATCAATAACACAGTGGACCACAGCTCTTCTGCAGTGGTTACAGAGTAAAGCAGATAGCAAGGTCAAATTTTAGATTTTTTCTTATTGACCACAAATAAAAATTAGATGCATCACTGCCTTCAAAAGCAAGAGACTCTAAAAAAAACACCAATGTACCATGTGAGGCTTACTTAACTTTCAGGCTTTTTCTCTGAAGCACTTTCTATGAAGATACTAACACAGTGCTGAACAAACACTGACACAGAAAACTGCTGCAGGTAGACTGAATTTGCAGGTCTCTGTGTCGTGCTCTGAAGCAGTTCATCATTGATTCGTGAGCCCACTGCTGAAGAATACTTCTAAAAAACCTTGAGACGGCCTTACCTTGAAGTTAATGTGCTAAAGGCAAACATACAGCGTTTCTTGGTAGATCCGTGCAATCTCAACACTTCCTTCAAAAGCACTCTCAGTACACAGTTTTCCCCCGGCGAGTTAATAAATTTTGAAAGCATATCATTATGTAATTCTCCAAACTTTAAACTACCTGTGAAGGAATCCAGTGTACATATGCAGAATGTTGGCAACATGTGATGAGGGTGTTTATCAATATGAGGGTTTCAGTTCTGTGGGAAGGGCCTTTTAAATGTCTGTGTGACACCAATCAGCAGTAATTACCGTGGAGGTTTGAGTTTTCATCCTGCCTCTTAATTGGACTTTGCTGTCAATCAACAAGTGATTTCTGCTCACAATTGAACTAAGGGGAATGATAGAGGCAGCGATGGCGGGATAATTGAAAATAATTGAGCAAATTGCGGATTTGAGAAGTTGGCTTCATCAGCACTGCGGGGGTGGAATATGAGCATGCAGAGAGAATAGAGGTGAACAGAGGAAAAGCCAGATCTTAATGATAATGAACAAAACACTCCCCTCCATTTTGCCTCCACCCCTGAGGATACATGTGCTTATCTGTATAATCAGCTTGTGCATGTCTCAATGTCACATGCATGGGAGAAGATGAGCACCTTTTGATCTGAGCATCCTGAGCTGCAGCAGCTATTCAGCAGCCTGAGGGCTTACATCCTGGCCCCGGTCTGAAAAGCTTCTCCAGCTCTGAGGAAGTGAACCTCTGTGGTGCAACGGAGCTGGAGTCTCTGCATAATTAAATGTGTGAATTTCACACTGGGAATGTGTGAAGAGGAGTAGGGATGGGAAAAGATAAGATATTATTGATACAAATGCCATATGGATTCTGCCCATCAACTCAATTTCTAATTGATTCCCTTACGGCTTAAACACACTGAATGTGTGATGGCTGTTGCATTTGTCAGCTCCAGCTTGCAACACAATGGCATTCAGACCAGGAATGTCTGTGTATAACATATCCTAGTGATGTGGATGGGCCTTTTAAATGTCAAATACAAATTTGTTCTATGAATATTATTGTCAACAAGTGAGTGTGGCACTAAGTTATAATTTTAAGTCTCCTATGCCTGAGATTCTTGATGTAAGATGCCTGTGAGACGTGCAGCTCACACTGGCAGTCTGAAATCTCTCTCTTGTTTTCATGTTCTCCAAAATAAAAGTCGACATGCTCCAAGGCCGACAATAATGCATTAAATTTGAAATAGCTGTTTAAGTGCAACTTCAGATTAAAGATTGTGTAAATGTTAATGTTGTGTCTTGAGAGTGATGCATTATAGTGTCCAAAAGCGTGGGAGATTTTTTTTTTTTTTTTGGGGGGGGGGGGGGGGGGGGGGCATATGTAAACATGATTCAACAGTATAAGTCATGTGTATATATGTATATGTATGTGTATGTATATATATATATATATATATATATGTGTGTGTATATATATATATATATATATATGTATATATATATCTCTCTTCCCACAGCCATGAGCACCAACTTGGTCAGGTGACACTAACAGGAATTTTTTAACAACAGATGTGAGTTGGAAGTGTGATAACAACCTTTAAGTCAAATGTTGTGATTCCATAATAGCATGAGAAGCTTAAACTCTACTTGGTTATGTTTATGCATCAATATCATGACTATTGAGCTTGCAAAGTTTGACATGATGAATTAATTGTGAAATTCTCAAATACTGTCTTTTCACCACTTTGCTTATTATAAGCTTCCTAAAACCAGTTGAAAAATACCCTAGGCTTTTTGTTGAAGTAATTAGCGCGATGCTAACTTCCATGTCAGCCAACAAAAAACAGAAATACCTGCACAAATCTGTATTTAAACTGACTGCTCTTCATTCTTAAACCTGCCCACTGCAAATGAATATCACTATTGTCTGATATGTATTATTATGTGTAATTTATTTTACATATTGGATTCAGTTGGTTTGTGGTTTCAACCAGAAAGCTCAAACGTGGCAATCACTTTTTCCACAACTGTCATCTTCAATTACAGAAAATAGTCAGAGCTTGTGGTCGATGGTGGGCTTAAAATATGACAGACGCAGCTGTGACACTCTAGCATCAGGGTCCTCAGTGAAAATCTTACTGGGTCTGGTCCCAGAAAATTTCCAGAGGCAAAGGTCTGGAGCTTCATAATGTCTGACTGTCAATAGTACTTGATCAAATTCACAGTACTAGGTAGTAGGCTAAGGCCCGTTTCACACTGGATGTGTTTTACTTGCATGACAGCAGCTGTGTTTGCCTGATTTTACTCTGGTCAGCATGTTATCAAGTCAGAGCCTTTGGACTAAAAGACTATGTGGAGAAACTCCCCTTGTTTGTCAGAATGCTTAAATTCTGCAGGTTTCCCAGGTCAGTTGTTAAAAAAAATATCATCTTCCTCATAGGGAGATTTATCGTAGGTCTTCCAAAACTTTGGGTACATACACTGAGGCCACAGCAGGCCTGGTGTGAAACCTGTGCCGGCAACCAGAGCTCACATGCACGGAAAATGCACACAAACATGCTTCCAGTATGAAATGGATGTAACACACACACACGCACACACACACATAAACACAAAATATACATATAAAAATGGAATGTGTGAATAGAGCTTCCTCTTTTCTATTCATCAGCTTTGTAATAAAAATATTTATTTTAAAGCTTTTAAAGCTGGTTCTCTTTTTCCTCTCAGTCTTCACACTTTCTCGTGTTGAATCATAGTAAGCCTCAGTCCTGTCATGATTTCAGATGTGATCGTAGCAGACACTTGTGTCTTTTAGGTTAACATCTTTATTGCTTTTACAGGGCAATGAGGATCCTCGTTGGGACATTGTTGGTAAGTAAATAATGCTAATACAGAATTACTGATGGATAGATTATCTTGGCTCTCAATGTAATCATTTTTTTGTGTCAGGGGAAAAATTTAAGTCAGTATTACTCCTAAAGGACACATGTTTTGTATCATTTGACTTCATTTTATCATTCCGATGGTATTGGGACATACAAAGCATTCAAGTTTGAACTCCTAGTGAGGAACAGAAGCACCTAAAAGTCTGACTGTTCTTAACTACAAACTTATTTTTGCTGTCTTTTTTTCTTATTCCCACACACCCTCTTGCTTGGTCACAATGATTGATCTGACTGATTGGCTAAGTGGTGTCACGTGTGACCGTTTCAGAAAAATCAGACAGATGCTGTGCTCTATGGAATTGAATGGCACCACAAGCAACACTATTTACATTGCTATTTACGCTCACTTTTGTCTTCTCCAGGTCTATATGTAATTGTTTTCTGATTCAGATCCACTGTTGTAACAAAACTTTATATTATTCAGTTAAACCAGCCGGAGAACATGATCTCCTTTAGTGATGTAATATGACAAGATGTGGAAAAAAGCAGCCTCAATCAAAATAGATGCCTTTTTTTGTCAAAATGTGTGCCTTTGTGTTGTTTAAAGATTTAACATCAATAATTACCTTATGTTACAGACATGGTTTTATGTTAATTTAAAAAGAAATTAAACCTGCCTATTGCTCTTTAAGCCTGACTGGCAAATTATATTAATGCCTAAAACTAGTTAGAACCTGCTCCAACTGGGCCTGGTTCTTGATTCCATCTCTACGAAGGAGGGAGAGCCCATATGTGAAGAAGTTTTACATGTCATTTTGATTTAGCGGCTAATTTAGCGACATAATGTCTCTGCTTTCTTTACAAACTTTATTTGGGCTTCACAGTATGAGTGTAAGTAGCAGAATAAATCAACTTCAGTCTACTTCATATTCATCTGTGGGCGGATTTGTGTAGCGGATAAAGTAGCAATGCCGACAAACTATTGGGACTAAAGGCAGCCCCTCAGTTTCAGTTGTTTGTCATCTCCTCCTTTTCTTCCTCCCACTCTCCCCATCCTCGAGAGCTGCTTACCTTCCACAGATTTAGAAAAAAAAACATCTCGCCTGCAATTTACATTTCCATATGCTGCCAGTGGCGCCAGGGAGAGTGGATAATTGGGTTGAAAGTGGTGACGGTGAGAGCAGGATAGAAAGGGATACAGAGAAGGCCAACAGAAGAAAAAAAAAACACAAGCCATTACAGGATGGTTTACTTTTTTTCCCCTTCACTCGTCATTTTGCAATGCAGCTCTTAACCACTTGTGTAGCTGAAAAGATTTACCTTGGCCTCCCATTCTCTCACTCTGCAGAATCACTCTGTACTTGCCTCCCCCAGAGCCCCACTCCCACCCTGCTTCTGCCTCATCCATATTCATCCTGCGTTTCTCTCACTCCCTCTCTCTCTCTCTCTCTCTCTCTCTCTCTCTCTCTCTCTCTCACTGTGTCACCCACAGCATGGCGTTAATACACCAATTAGTACTAAGAGCAGATAATGGACTTTGTCATATTGCAAAAGAGAAGAGAGACACAGAGACACAGCGAGTGAAAAAGAAAAAGAGAGCAAGTTGGAGAGGGCCAGTGTGACATGGAGAGAAAGAGAGAGGGAGAGTGAGAGAGAGAGAGAGAGAGGTGGAGTAGTCTTTATGGATGTGGTCTCTGAAAATGTTGAAATGCTGTGTTAGCTGTGAACATCCATCCAATGGAAAGAGCATGATGGGAAAAGCGCTGCGGTGGTCACGGGGTTGCTATATAAAAGCTGAGGTGTCACACCAACGCTTTGCTGGCTCCAAATACTCATGTCTGTTTGCCTTTGTTGGACTTTTAAACCCATTTCATTGGATTCTTCCTCTTTCACAACTGGAAATACCATACAGTTTGTGTTCATATCTACGCCCACAGGCCTTCTACTCCAACCACTCTATATACAGACCATGCAGGACTACAAAGACTTCCCCCAACAATGGAGCTTCTTATTTGATTCTATTATATATAAAATATTGATTTTTATGGCACTGAACATCTATCTTTATTCATGTTTTAACAGCATGCAGCTTTATGAAAACAAGTGTGAATATTTAGCGAAAGAATCGACTTCCAAAACAAAAAAATACATAACATTGATCTGTGCTAATAAGATGCACTGTGAAGTCGAGAAAGGCAGCTGTTGGTATATGACTAACATCATCAATCATACAAGTCCCTGATTAATAGGGGTGTAAAATCACCAGTTTCATCACAATATTATACAATATAAATGCTTTGGACAACAGTGCTATATTTACTGATATTACAAAGCCTGCAAGGATATGTCAATATGATACATTTCAGAAGCCTGCAATTAATATTGGACAATTTAATGTACAAGATAAAGAGTGATGGGCACTTACAGTGATGTTTGTAGCTTAATTACACTGTAGAAGTACCTTTGTGGTGGCATTTTTGTGTATAAGGTCAAATAGCTTTTCAGTGGCACAGTTGTTCTATTGATCAAGCAGTGCATAGAGTCCCCACAACAGAAAAGATGTGAACCAGCGCGGTAGCAGAGTGCCCTGTCACGGTCCAAAAACAAACTTTAGAGAGGAGGACAAGATGAGCAGACACAGTGACACAATGACTTTAGCAGACTGATGGTGAAGCAGCCTGATCCTTCAAGTCTTCGCCTGTAACATGTGACCAGCTTGACACACAGATGTTTCCAGAATTTAACAACATAAACACATTTAAAGTTAGCAATCTCAGACACACAGCATCTTACATCCTATGAGCAGCTAACTGTGAGGTGCTCAAAACAAGAGGAAACAATGGACAAGCTGGATATCTCAGTATGGGAGACAGTGACAGCGTGAGACACTTAGGTAGGATAATTGACCTCCTGTATAGGGCAACTTGGGTTGTATTTTTGTTTGTTTGTTCATAATGACTGATTATTTACTGTTGATTCACAAAAAATTTATTTCAACATGTCAGGGATGACAACAAGCATATTAAACCAAACTGATATAGGTCTGTTAGAACTGTTATTCAGTTACATCTGTCATATAGAGATGTGTTAATTTAAGTAGTTATGCACAATGATCTTATTAAAATTCACATAAAAATAAAAAAGTAAGCAGAATCTATTCAAATGCTTATTTTAAAGAGCAAACATAATTTAGTGCTGCACATTTTAAAATCAAAGAAAAAACACTACAAAAAAGAAATTCATTTTTAAGGGATTTTGCCTAAAAATAATAGCAGTTCAACCATATGTAAGAAAATGATGATGTTAAGGATGTTATAATGATATAATAATGAATATTGTTACCACTACTTATACTACTAATAATAATAATATAAAAAAAATACTATTATCATGATTTTAATTATAAGGGTTTTATAATAATAATAATAATAATTATTATTATTATTATTATTATTAGTATTATTATTATTTTATTATTATTAAAATAAAAATAACAGTAGCAACAATGTCAACAATATTTAACTATTATTAATAACAATTTTTTTATCACCATCTTCACCATTATAATTTTTATTTATATATCGGTTTGCAAATCAAAAATAGCTTGAGCTTCTTTTTTCATGTTGCCTTAACTTTAGTTGCTACTTTTCCCCAGTGCCTAAAATTGCTGTTTGAAACTAATTAATGTATTAATATAGATTTAGGATTAACGACCCTGACACAAATCTTGCATTAATGAGTTTTTGTGACTAGACACGGTCACTTCTGATTGCCAAATACTTCAACACCAAATTGTTATTTCAGAACCTTTGTCTTTTTTCAATAATTAGTGTTAAGTATAAATTTGTACCTTCTCTGCAACCTTAAAAATCTTGAATCTGTCTTTAATGATTTTTTCCCTATTTTTAAATTCCTTTTAATACATTCACACACAGGCACTATATGAATTTAGAAAGTTTGCATTACTCAGCCATTTACTCTTTAATATAAATAGCACATAGTTCATGTGTATGTTTGGTGACATGAAACTTTAATGAGATTCAAAGTGTGACACATTTAATACACTAAAAACATTCACTTTTTCAGTTGGGACTAAGTTTTAATGAATACGGAGTGGCTTCGAAGTGTAAAGAGAGCTACTGTCCGCTGTGCTGCTCATACTTAGATATATTAACTCTGACAGACAAAAATATGCTCTGATCATCTAAGCAGACACCTGACGCCAGGCTTTTCACTTTCTGTTGACCTACAGAGTCTGAATCAGATGGTATTTACTTCTAAAGCAAGGAGAGATGTTTTTCTGTGTGGGTTGAACTAATGCCAGTTGCAAATGGTTAAAAAAAACAAACATGGTGCATATGAAGCTGAGCAGATAATTGATTAGCCTATGAATATGTAAACATACATCAGTGGTTTTTACACCCCTACTGATTAATCATGAAAAATACAACAAAGCTTCAAATAAGTCCAGCTTACGTCCAGCTTACGTAGTAGCCTGGTGTTGCTGTATGTTGTCATAGGTAAGCACAGGTCTGAATCAGAGGCCTCCATGTATTTGGATCAAGACTGAAAGAGAAAAGCAACGACTACCCCTAAATGCTAACTTTTTTTTTTTTATTCGTGTGTGTGGTTGCTTGTCTTTATGTGTCAGCCCTGTGATTTGGGTACACTGTAAATTAAGTATAACCTTACCAGGTGGCAATCTCTGGGGTGTAAATGGAGGCCCATTGGTAGGTGCCAAAAGCTGTAGTACAACAAATGTCCACTTGCGGATGGCTGCAGTAACCTGACACCTTAATGATTGTATGCAGGGAAAATACGGTTTTCACAGCCTTAATACACATATTTACAGCCTGGGGATTTTGAGCCACTATTTGCCAGACAACCTTAAGTCCTGCCTCAACACTGCCTCTCTGTCTGTAAAGGAGGTTGAGCTCAAGCTTGGTTGAGATAGCACGTGCAGTATGGCAGTGTTTAGAGGACATCAACAGTGTTTCAAAGGCTCATGGCTTCATCCAATTCTTTTACAGTCTATAAACCTGACCCACCAGATGGACCGGTCAATATATTTCACCAGCCCATCTAGGAAACAGCCCATAGAAAATGTTTGAGGAGGGCAGAACCTTTCAAAAGACTTCCCAGCAGGTGATTGGACAATCGTTTCGTCAGTCATATCAATAAAAAGCCAGTCAAATAATGCAGTACGTGGGCACTACTGTCGTGGTGTAAAACACCAAGCGTGAGCTGTTTCAGAGAATAAACTGTCACCTAAACATGTTGGAGGTGGAGTGAAAATATTTTGCCTATCAAGAAATGCCATCCCTGATGAGACTGCTACTGTTATTATTAGTGTTGTTAGCATCTATGCTAATCCCAGTACAAATAATCACTTCCTGCTTTCGTCTTGCTCATAGCTCCTACCTTGTCCTACTTTAATGGACTCTGACTGGGATGAGCCGCTTTTGGGCCAGTTGTAGATTGGAGCTTGGCAAGATGGATCTTGATTACAAACATTTAATGTAGTGGATCCAGCTGCACTGCCAGGTTAAATAAAGTATGCTTCAATGGAAATACATGTATAACCTCATATGTATATATATAAATATAAACCAACGGTTAATTTTTTGGAGACCCTGATGGCCCCTAGAATTGATTTCAACTTTTCTTCCCTGAATGTTGCCCATGTATGACAACACAATCAGTCATTAGTTGATAGTTCTGTGTTCATCAGAGAGTCCTAAAAATATCTTGTAAACAAGACACAAAGAAATTTTGTGTTTTGCAGAAAAGGATCTAATTTGTCAATCACTGCAAAACAAGAATCTGTATAACTGTGAAAATAGGAGCTATTTGCAAATAGGGCAAGGTGTTATGTAAATAATGGTGCTGCATAAACATGAGCTCTGACTAGGAAAAATTGGCATTAATGAAACATGAGCCAGAACAAATTAAAATATGCCAGCTGTATGAGTCCATTTTCTCCTCCTTTTTGAGAAGGAAACAGGAAATATTCTGACAAACAGGCCTGGCGATGCTTTGTTGATAAAGTCTATCTTATCATGCAAGACATCGCCCTATTGAGAATAAAAATGCAACATGGAACACAAGTGAACAAAAAGAATTATTATTAACAATGACTGAAATTTTCACAGTCATGGTCGAGCCTGAATGAATTTATTCAGTGCTAGAACGTCCTCACACACGCACACACAAAGAGCACTACAAAGCTACACTGTGGCAGTCTCTTATCTTGTATTTCCTTTCATTTTCCCATCCCCTGTGTATTTTAACCACTGCATTTATCAACACTTATCTGGATCATTTTATTTTGGCCGAAAGCAGGAAGTTATTATGATGTGCTATCTAAAAAATTGAATTCTATTTTGAATAAAGCTGGATCAGTAACTGAGCTGAAAAAATGTACAATTCCTGAGAGACTCTGAGGTGCAGCCATTTATTTGAGAGGCCCCTTAGACAATAGTGCCAAAAAGAATACTAAAATTACACAAAAATTCATGTTATCCATGTCTTTACTTACAGGATATTCTGCTCGTTCAGATATCAGAAGTTGGTGAGCTTTTTTAAATGGTTTCCACTGAACGTGACTGAACAAATATCAAGTTTATATCCAGGACAATTTCAATGACATCCTGTTTTGTTTGTTATTTATAAAATGATTGGAGCATGTTTTATTTTTTCTGACTCAGCAAGCCCATAATGTTTATTGTGTACAGGTAGTGTACTTAGTGTTAAACAATATTACCAAATAGTTTCTTAGTTTGCATAGTGAGAAAAGTAAAAGGTGAGGTTTGTTTATACTACTTTTGACACCATATTCTTATTTACTGTTATACATTACACAATATTAGACTACATCAGTAGTGTTCAAGCTTTTTTTATTTATTTTTTTTGCCAAAAGGCACACCTGCTGAAACCAAGCCAAAATCTCAAGACCCACCTCAGTCATATCCTCAAAGGATCACCTTAACATATGTTTTAATGTCTTATCAGTCATGCATGTTTTTTTTTTTTTTTTTTTTTTTTTTGTATATATAATGGCAGGTGCAATTTGATGAACAACTATATAACTTTTCAAATATATGAACAATATTATTTAGGATGTACATTATTGGATTCTGCCAATATGCCAATATATTAAAACATATTTCAGCCCATACTGATATTGATACTGATATAATAAAATAATAGTTTTTTTCTTTCTTTCTTTCTTCTTTTTTTGTATTTTCACTACACCTACATTAAAAGCAAAATGTATTTTTCACACCAACAGTAACTTCCAGCTCAATTAGTCCTTTTAACAGCCAGAAGAACCAATCTGCTCTTTATAAATCTACTGACAAAAAAGGCCCTTTTTGGAGCTTTTACTTTCAAATAAAATCAAAAAGCAAACATTTTACAAACTTAATAATAACATATAAGGCTATAATATTGGCAGAAATTTTCACATCTGCTACTAATAGTCAGGTTTTGAAGTAGCTGGCTGCAAATATTGATATGCCAATAATATTGTACATCCTGAAATAAAATGGAAGATGGTACATATATTTTTTTTTTTTTTAGAATTAGGTGAACCAGTTAATAATGTGAAATACAAAAGACTATGTTCCCTTTATTCTTCAGAAGTTTTTTTTAAGTTTTAGTTTTTTCAGTTGTCTGTGGAACAAATTGCTTCTACAGTCTGACTTAATTAAAAACTCATCCAACTGTTACTGTGTAGCTGTGATAATACTTATTGTTGTGCCAATTCCCAAGGCACACCCAGACTTGCCTCAAGGCTCACCAGTGTGTCCAGGCACACACAACCAGTGGACTACATTATTCTGATAGTGAGTTTGTCTCTGATCTGTCTGAAGTGTCTCACGTTTTGCCATTCTTTTTGTGTGGTATCTGTTTTGCACCATTGTTCCCCTGTGGAATCACAGGTAGGGCTAATAATAGCTGATAAGTCAGACACTACAACCACAAGCCCTCCATAAGTGACATGGGTCATCAGCACTGAACTAGTAGCCTGTTGCACACACAGTTTATAAGTTAATTCTTAATTTATGGTGATAAGAGCAAACTTGATTAACTTATTTATTTAATGCAGTGCAGCCCCCAAATTCACACTGTATCTTGGTATAGGAAATGTGGAAATAAGCCCTGATAACTGCAGTTAATCATATAAGTGACAAAAACCCATGTAAATTACATCAAAATATTTTGATAAGAAGTTAACTATAGCTTACACCTTAACCCACAAAGACAGTAATATAAAACCAGTGACAACATGCAGGAAAACCGCAAGCTCAAGGTAATTTACCACTGTATTTTTACTGAACTGCTGAAATTATCTCAGCTGACAGAAAACAAAAGTCTGGGCAAGGAAGTCATCACACATTTCTGAAGGATGTTCTCTAACATGGAGAACACTCCCCTGTCACCAAACAGCCTCTAAGACCCTCTGCTCCTCCTAATCCTTCAAGTTATCCCAGCGTTATAAATGATACACCATGGAAACCATATTTTAAAAAGGACTTTACATCTACTCTGAGGTAGGTGAAAGATATAAGATATGACTTAAGCCTAAGGTGGTGCAACACCTCAAACGCAGTATATTTTAAACTCCATTGTAAATAAGGATTTACGTTCAAACTAGGCAACATATGAACTTATGCACAGCAGGTGCAGACCTCCCAGCCTACCAGCCATATGTTCCACTGAGAGACGCTCATCAAAATGAATACCATCAAGCACTTTTAAACAGCTTCATATATAAAGAGCGCTACAACAACTCAACAGACATTATGGGCCGGATCTACTAAAGATTTGCTTGTATAATAACACATGCAAACTTGATAGCGTGCACAAAGCTGATGTACTAGCCGGGTGCAGCGAGGGTTGCGTCTTTCATATGAGCAAAATAGCACGTGCAATCCATTTAACGTGTGTTGTGATATAAAAACAGATCCACATGAAATTAAAACAACAGGAGTGTGTGTGCGTGGCTGTGTGTGCCTTGGAATGTATCCTTCACGCACACACATGAACAAAAGGTGAACTTTGCTGTCCCTCTTCTGAGAGAGCTTAAAAAACCAGACCAGGCTTCTTCAATATATGACCCTCTTAAGACCAGGATGTTGCGCTCATTCAAGGACCATAAAAACTGCACTAAAAGTAACTTTGCCCATCTCTAGGGTGACCACTCTCACCATATCTCAATGACCTTTGAACCCTGGGCCTTCACCTCAAGGAGCCTGCTTCATGCCAGGGATGTCAGATGTGCTCTGATGTCTAAGTTGATGTTTAACTGTCTATGAATGTTTCATAATTTGTGCATGCCTTGTATCTTAGTTTAGTAGTTAGAATTACTCTATAGAATCAAAGTATTAGTACCAGTTGTTTTATCTGGATCATGGACTGGATTTCACACTGATTTCTCACATTAAACTGTATCAAAAGTGACCAGACTTCATGTCAAACTTCATTAGACTAAAGGTTTTAGATTAAGAATGTGTTTTAAACTTAAATGTCTTTTATCATGTATCATTTGAACATGTTTGCATTTCATGCAGTTTCTCAGTTTCTCTCAGCAGTGCCTGATCCAGGTTTCATTTCAAGACTCTGACAATCATTACAGAATGTTTGAGTTGTTTTGATTAGAGAACCAATTTTTTTAACCTGTTAGATTATATTTAGAGCCAAATAACAGTTTTATTGATTGAGCTTCTAAAAGTATCAAAAAATTATGCTATCCTTGTTTTCTGATTAAATAAACCTTAAGGAGGACCGAGACGCCTTGGCCCTCCTTTGTGTTCATTCTCCTCCTGCATCCTCATACATGTGTAACTTTATTTTCTTCCTTTGACTTTGAAACAGTTTTTTCTTAACTTTAAAGTTGAAGCTGCTAAGAATACCTTTTTCTTAAAACAGTATTTTCTTTAGAGGAAGATCTTCATTTTTCCTTTTTACTCTCATGTTTCTTTTTGATGGACTAAAACCAGTTATCGAAGCTGATTTTTGTCAAGTCAAGTCAACTTTTGCCAAACTTCTCGGAGCCAGCCTCTTCATCACGACATTAATGTAACATCATGCCCTGCCAGTACGCCGAAGAGGCACGAGCCTCGCTACCTTTGGGCCAGCTGCATACCAGCCTCAACTGCAGAATCTTCTGCCAACTTTGCCCGCACCAGCCTGGACCCTGTGGAGCGAGTGACAACAAAGCAAACAGCATGCAGTAAGGTGTTTCCAGTTGGCACGGTAGAGACCAGAAGTTGGATGGATCACGCTCAGTTAGACCCATTATTTCCAAATTTAAAACCCATAATTAACCTCCATTTTAGTCCCTTTTAACCATCTCCAATTTTCTTTTTAATGAAACAACCCGGCAATATTGACAATCAGGTTTTTGCTCATTCCCATCAAACTCAAGTTTAGACAATAAATCTGTTTTATCCATTTATATTACTGTATTACCATTATCAGTTATTATTAATTTATTCATCAATTATTTATTTTGTGTGCCATTTATCTATGTAATATTGTCCTGTCTTTCATTAAATTCATATAAATCAAGAGATAATTTTTGGGTGCTTTATTCAGGTATACACTCAGAGAGAATTTACCAACTTTAGATGAGACTGATTTATTTGACTTATCTGATTTAACTGAATTAATTAAGTAATAAATTAATTAAATATTTCCCATCTATATATACAGTGTAATGGAAGGTGCAGCCCTAATTAACGAGTGCAATTTAGTTATTAAATGAATATTAATTTCTTAAATTATTGTCCATTAATATCTAATAAATTACAACTTATGCAAGACAATTTAAAAACGCAACACATGTTTACCTTCATGAACATGCAGAAGACATGCAGATTATCAGTGCATGCAAAGTACTGTGAGGAGGAGGTGCAAATTTAATCATTTAGCACTTGGTCGGTATTTTTGTGTCTAAATTTAGCTAATTTGAAAAGCAGGTGCAAACTGGCACAGCGTTACACACAGATGGCTGTGGTCATTGTGGTGAGAAATCAGGGGCTGCATTAACCTCTGTAAAAGAAAAAAAAGGATCCCTATGTAAAAAAGATCTTCTTCATAGCTAGAATCACTCTGTTTGTCACTCAGAGCTGATTGCAGCTGATTGCACGCACTGACAGCAGGTTTAGGAGCTGTCAGTGCGTGGAGAGTGTGACCCTGTCAGTGCGGAAAAAGGACGTTAAAGACAAACGCTCAGTCAGTGTGTGCGTAACTGTAAGACTACTCTTCACACAGAAGGTTATTGGTGATGAAGCTGTGTAACTATGTGAATGCTGCCATTTAGATTATGTTTAATTGGAATTAGAAAAGGGTAATTTAAAATGACGGACAAAAATATGGCATGAAGGAAAAGTGATGACCTTGTCCGTCAAAATGACACACAGTGAAAAAGGTTGCCGCAACCTCTGGAGTAAGAAATAAAAATAGTAGAGACATTGGGCTCTAATTTCGTAGACCAGGCGCAGGCGGGGCGCACCTGCCCTGCGCCATGCCTGCGCCGCGCCAACGGGGTGTGTCCAGGGCATTTTGCAAGTTTTGATCACGGCACAGTCTGGCGCAGGGAGGTGCACCCACGCCTCAGTCTCTCCCACCGGCAGACTGTGCCGTGAACGAAACTTGCAAAATGCCCTGGACACACCCCGTTGGCGCGGCACAGAGAGGGAGGAGAGTAGGCCTGAGTGGGTTTAACACAGCCGAGTGTAATCTTCACCAATCAAATGAACGCCTCTCCTCTCCTTTAAATGCACCATGGGCGAGGCGCAGTGACAATTTCACCTCGGTGGCGAAGAAGTTCACTTTTGCAGCAACTGGGAGAGCGCAGGGGCCACTGGGCTGCGCATCGGAGAACACAATGCGCATCACCATGTGGATGACCTCGTGGGACAGATATAATCTGTTCCTGTGTCATAATAGGAGTACAAAATTAAGTTATAATTACATTTAAACACAGCAGCAGGGTAATCTATTCATCATGCTTGTGATCCACCTGCATTCCTGGTCTGTCATAGCCAAATAGCAGAACCTAAGGTGAAATATTCCCCCCGATATCTCCTCCTCATCCTCCTTGCAATAATGTACTCCATCTTTTTAGATCACGTTACGAATAAAGATTAAAACAGAGAAATATGGGCAATCGCAGGTAAATCCTTAAGACACCGAGTGACTTACATTTATTCAGCAAGTGTCTCTCTCTTTTTTTCTTTTCTTTTGAATTTCATGAGATGAGAGAAGCCAGATAACGATGTGGACGATGTGGCTGTTTCTGGTTGGCTGAGAGATGTGAACTTGTTAGTTATGACAAATGTCTTTGATCTGACATCTGACATCAGATGTGACGGGACAATTAATATAGATACAAATGTATGTGCTGGTTCAGATGGTTACATTAAATAGTGGTTGCTGTGATTGTTTATTGCATTGAAATGTGCCTGACACTATGGATACCTGCCTGTGAGGTTTTGGTGACATGTGCGCACTGTGTGCCTGTCAGCCAAATTACCACTGCCCGGGGTGCGCCTCTCCTGCGCTGAGAATAGACCAGGTTGGAGCTGGCGAGCTTTCAGCGCACCTTCCGCGCGTTTTTTTGGTATGAAATTGTCACTGCGTCAAGCTGAATCTTTCGACACCTCCCCCTGGTGCGCCGTCACATCCATCTCGGCGCAGCCAGTCTACCAAATTGCCAAATTGGCTGTGCACGGCGGTGTGCTGGACGAAATTACCACTGCGCGGGGTGCGCCAGGCTACGCCACCCTGCGCCACCCTGAGTTGCACCAGGAAATTAGAGCCCTTATTGTCTATCCAGCAAAGCCATTTTTGAGCTGTGTGCTTTTCACAGATGGCCTCCCAAATCACGTTTCTTCTGGCAACGCAGAGATATCTCTGCTGGAGTTCACCAGTTTGTCTATGCGCCTCAAACTCCATGGCGTTAAACTTTAGTTTTTGTTTACGGCCACTCTGCTCTCCCAAACTCTCTGTGGTGACAGCCGGTAGCACACACAGAATCCTCCTTTAAATAGGCGTACCACTTTTGCACCTGTTATCAATTGCGCACACAATCATCGTAGATCACCCACAACACTCCCACTAATAGCATGTGCAATTTTTTAGTTGCACATGCAATTTAGGATCTTAGTAGATCCGGTCCTATGTGTATAAGTGCCACCCACAGCAGCAGTCTGAGCTGAATATTCAACAGCCCAGCTTTACATTTCAGTCTTGACTTGTTTTGTTCAGTGATGTAAACATACATGATGTCAGGGGTTATATTATCTAAGAATTATTTTTAGCCAAGTATTGTATATTTTAATTTGAAGATGTTCAGTGGACATTGTAAGTGGTGTGTTTTGTCACGCATTTTTTGGCGAGATTAATACTAATCAACAACCCTTAGGTCAAAAAAAGTACTTGATGTGGGCCTTTCCTTTTTTTCTTTTCCTCGTCTTTCATTTTATTTGCCAATCTTTCTTTTTGCTATTAACAAAAGCTAAAGAAAATACAAATTGCAATAGATTATTATTACTCAAGCACCCACTAAATAAAATATAACTTTTTGGATCAAAATGTGACCTTTTCTGACAGAGAGTAACTTGTTACTACACCATTATTATTGGTGTCTTGTATTTCACCATTATCTTGTATTTCAAGACTATTGCATGGACATAAACATGACCATTTTACCAGTATTTGTGGATAACACAAATCAGTAAATAATGGCATTCAGCAGATTTATTACATGCAAATATACACTCACTGCCACTTTATTAGGTACACCCTTTTAGCACTGGGTTAGACCCCCTTTTGACTTCAGAACCACCTTAATTTAATGTGGTGCTGAGGGTTCTAAACACATTCCTCAGAGATTTTGGTCTATATTCACAGGATGTCCTCGTGCACTTACTGCAGATTTGTTGGCTGGACATCAATGATGTGAATCACCTGCTCCACCACACCCAAGAGAAGCTCTATTGGACTGAGATCTGGTGGCGTTTGGGGCCCACTGGTGTACAGAGAATTCATTGTCATCTTCAGAGCACAGGCTGAGATGATATGAGCTTTGTGTTAACCTGCTGGAAGTAGCCGTCAGAGGATAAATACACTGTGGTCATAAGAGGATGGACATTGTCAGGAATAACATTTAAGTTGGCTGTGGCACTTTAACAATGCTCGGTTGGTACAAAGTGTGCCAAGAAAACATCCCCACACCTTTTCACCTTTTCTTTATGTGGAAGTTATTGTATTATTATTTAACACATATGACTTTCTACTATGATGTAATGAGTAAAGTGATGAAACAGTGAGGCCTACCGTATTTGTAACAAGGGATGGCTGATCGCGTTTTGAGGTCCAATCAGCACTTACTCATGTGTAGTAGCTACTGTTGTTTCTAAATGACCAGCATGCCGTGAACAAGCTTTTAGATCTCTAGAAACATGGCTTGAAGCTGTGATTGTGTCTACATCAGGTTCTTGGTGGTCCACTTCATGCTGTAGGTACACCACACTTCCACTTGGTAACACTGAGCACTGTGACTTTGTATGAATCACCCAGCAGTGTGTGACTGCCACAGAGCACAAACTACATTATGTTTATTGGCACAATGAGTCAGACAGCCCATGAAGGTCAATTGACTGGATTTGAGAGCAGCAGAAGAGAGTAGGTACTGTGTGACAGAGGGCTAAGTGGCAAAGGCGTGCAGAGCCCATTCAGTGGAGCCCAATATTAGCCTTCATAATAGAAAGTGACAAAGGCATTTTCAGAGGGGAGAGAGAAATTGCAACATGCACCGTGCACTGGTGCAATTATTGCATGTGATATGGAAGTAGAATAATTTCATGTGGCAGTGTGGCCTTCCCTGTGGTCACCAGGAGACCAGAGTGCCTCAGAATAGTATGAGATTCATTATAGATGTTAATGCTTCAGAGTAAAGATTTTTTTTTCTTAATGTGAAATTAAATCTTCTACCTAATGAACTATGAAATATCTAGAATAAGGCAGATAGAAACAAATAAACTATACAAGTTATCATGCAAGCAGATTTTTTTGTGTGTTAATTCTTAAAATTGTTTTAACACTTTACCACAAGGTCGTCAAAATTGTCATACCTACTATTGTTGAGTGCAACAGTGGCTGTTAAAGATAAGCCTTGCTCTTTGGCAGTTGAGAGCTATGATGCATGTAAATGTGGCAGAATAAGATTTCTTTCATGTGAACAAAGCTACCCTGTCTCTGGGGGGTTGTGCATATGTTTGACTCACCACCATGTAGCTTCGTCCATGCAACATCCAGCTCACTCTCAGTCATGGAAGTGCTCAACCAGCACACTTCCAGATGTTACTTGTTCAGGCTTAAGCTGGAGATATACTTGCTGTTAACTATGTCAAGCATTATAGCCGAGTTGGTTGTGCACATCGTTCAGAATGAACACAACGCAGACATGAGCTGCAATCCCACGTCACTAGAAGCGTCGGTGTAGAGGCAGGAGAGAGATGACAGATTGATCACAGCAGCAGCAGAAATAACTGCAACAGAACGTTTGAAAGACAAACTGATAAATGAAGACCTCAGTCATTTAAACAATGTGTAAGACTGTACAGAAACAAACCTGACAGGTCATCATACTGATGACGGGTAAATTCTATTTTAGAAATCAGAAAAAAAAGGTATAATATATCAACTGGTGACCGTATACATTGGTGACTTGGGGTTGACATCAGGGTTGACTTAGTCTATAGTTAAGTTTGTGTTAGCTTGGCGTCCTTGGCTGTATTTTCTCACGTATAAACTGATAAAGTACTCTTTGATACAATGACTAATAAAACTGAAGTATTAAAGGGTACATCCTCTACTTTTGCCGGTGCTTTCACTACTCCATCTGTCAACACAGTCAGCTACAAGTCATCAGTTAACATGATAAGTCATTACAATCATACACTGAGACAGCTCTGATAGTGCAGGGAGGGACAGTCGTGGGAACAGAGTTTAGACAATACTGGTGGTTAGGTTTGACCACTGGTCATCAGTTTTCAACAAATATTTGATGATGACATTGATCACTGATGTTTATTTAGTAACTTTTAGACTTAAAATCTATTTATTTAGGATGGCCTTTAATACCTAGTAGTGTGGTGAAACTTTTACTTATACTTTATTGTATTTTATTGTATCATAGTTTATTCTATTTTATTGCTTTTATTGCTTTTTTATTGTGTTATTTCTTCTGTTTTATTTACTATCTATTGTAAAGCACTTTGGTTCACCGAAAGGGTTGTTGTAGAGGGCTGTATAAATAAAGAAGATCTACATTTACATTTACTTTTACTCTCAGAATTACTGCCATGTTTGCAGTGTACATCTGATATAACAGGTAGTTACATATGGCCTGAGGTTTTTGGCACCCTGCAGTGGTGTCCTCCAATAATACGTGTCACATACAGGCAAGCATACAAACAAAGACGCTCATGCCACCAATAGACGCAAACGCGAACACAGGGATATGCTTAAGAAGAAGCAACGAGATGCATTGAAAAACCTCAACAATTTCAACTCAATTGCTCATTGTCTCCAGTGTTATGTCTGTGTTCTGGCATGTGTGGCTACGTGTGACCCACAGGTAAAGGTAATGATTTAAAAAAAAAAAAAAAAATACACATATGAGGTCAGTTATTCAACCTAATTCATGTGAGCCTACTGCTACAGATGCCAACCAAAATGAACCACCTCAAGAGAAGTTCCCTTGATGAACTGGGGGATAATTATTATTGGCCAATATCTGTAAAAAATGTGATTGGCTGGTCAAACTTAATGGCTTTTGTCACCTATGTGATCATTTGTTGTTCATCCACATACTCACCTTTGGAAATCAACAGATCACCCACCCACTTGTTCACTGGTCTGCTACTCCTGCTCCATCATCCTCCTAAAGAAACTGTTGGTGTGGCCTTCATCCCCAGTCCTACTTCTGTTAGTTGAATGTACCAATAGTAACCCTTTATTTTCTGTACAATTCTATACTGTATTTGTCTGTCTGTAGCTATTAAGTCCCTTTCCATTTTATTTTCCTCTTTCTTTTCTCTCTCTTGTATCGCTGTTGATGTTACTGTCTCACAAATAAAGCAAAAAAAAAAAAGAAACTGTGGTGGAATCCTCAAAACTTTGTTTTCTAAAGTATTTATCTAGTGTTGAAGTCTGTTTTGAAATTTGCGCTGAGACTGACAGGGTAAAAGCTAAACAGCTAAGCTAACAGAGCTACAAATTGCTACACAACATATACCCATTGTGTTTTGTGATGCATTTAGGTCCAGTTGGTAACATTATGGTGCAATTATGTTTGCTCAGTAAGAGGATTATTTGAGGAGTAAGTACTTAATATGTTTGGATGTTATTTCAAGACTGGAAGTTTTGATTTTGACTTGAACCTTTATTAAATACTTTTGAGTAAATTTGCTTCTTTTCATAGCATGATGACATTGGTTTGCATGATGTACCTGAGTTAATGTTCTCAAACAGTTTTTTGACAATTACTACTATTTGGCCTGTGGGATAGAAGTGTTATTTTTCAGCCTGAAAAAAACTTTGTTAATTTACATAGCAGATAATTCATAATTTTGGGTAATTCAGTTGTCTTTACTGTGAAAGACTTACTGCATTGCTCCTTATGAGCTTTGTGTTTCTGTAACAGAACAGGAAACACGATTGGCAAACCAATTTTTGTTACCTTACAGTGAAATTTCACCAATAGTGTTTGAGAAAATAATTTCCATTTATAACATGCGGGAAGTTGCACAGCAGTTAAGGTAAGGTGAATTGTGTTCGAGTTTTTAAAACTGTGGTAATGACTATGATTGTCATGAAATTATGACAGAATTCAAAAAGTCCTGAAGTCAAGTCTAATGCCCTAATGTTGGTTGTATAACTATTTCTTCTCTAAGTTGACTAATGTTATGTGAGCTATCGTAAGGTACTGATTCAAGGCCGAGAACGGCTGCTGCAGCGAACGTCCTTAGTGCACTCAGCAGAAAAATGTTGTTTTTTTAAACTGGTAATCAATTTAACTAAAGAAGAAG
Organism: Cetoscarus ocellatus; assembly: GCA_037902135.1. NCBI lineage: Eukaryota > Metazoa > Chordata > Actinopteri > Labriformes > Labridae > Cetoscarus > Cetoscarus ocellatus. The sequence continues at coordinate 617,421 of JBAMNC010000744.1, read as the reverse complement.
GACGTGTTTTTTTAAATAATATTAAAAGGACAAAGTGTCCATTTAAAGGGAAAGGCATGCTTTGTAATAGATTCAGAATTCTTTCAAGGCATTTTCTGATGTTCACTGAATGTTATGTATTTGAGTGAGTAGAAGTGCATGCCTGTGAGCCAGCATGTGGTTATTTGTGTATACGGTTTATCTATTTATCCACATAATGTGTTGGACCCACTTAACTTAAAGTATTTTGCTCCACAATATTTTATCATTGCTCTGCAGGGTTTCTTCTCTTGCAGCACTTTCCTCTGCACTTTGATGCCTCTGTAAATGGTGTTGTGATGACAAGCAGTGTACAGTGCCTTTAACATATTACAGATATGATTGTATAGCTTATGACATACCAATGCAGTGGAATTACAGGAATGTTCCTTTATTCGGTACAGACTCTATAGTATTTTGTGTTTAATAGTATGTGAACATGATTTTTCCTCCCATTTCATGTTGATCATTTGAATAATTGTAAAAAAAAAACAAAAAACAAAAGATAAATTAGCACTACAGCTATTTGAGGTTCATACTTGTTTTTTTAACTACTTGATATTATCAACTTACACCATCAAGGCAGATCTGCTTAGTTTTTGATTTTGACTGCTGGCATATACCATTTTGTAGTGTGGCGCATTCATGGGGGTAGTGGATGTAAAATAAATACTTATAATTAACAAGGATGAAGCTGTAGTGGTGTCAAACACATGACAAAATATTTCTAAACATTGATATATATATATATATATATATATATATATATATATATATATATATATATATATATATATATATATATATATATATATATATATATATATATATATATATACAAACACATATATACATATATATACATATATATACATACATATATATATACATACATACACAGTTCCTATCACAACTGGAGTCCTGTTTCAATTCCATGGCCACAGAAATAGAGGTCCAAGGTGCACTTCATAGAGTAAAATCTTATTCTTTGATTACCATAAATTGTCTGCAGCTCCTGCACAATGTCTCAATTGCACCTAACGTTGGAACATTTAAAGCTCGACATTTGCAAACATATTTGTGCAGTTTAGACAATATGAGTGCTGATGAATGCGATTCAAGCCTGTATAGCACTTTTCTAATTATCTAGTATATCATTCAGCATAACATCTGTCGATAAAAACAAATGTACTGTTCTCTCAATACAGTACGCTTGTTTGCTGTCTTTGGTGTTGCTCATCCTTCTTCCAGCATCATCACGACGATCATTAAATGCAGTTGGCTCCACTTCTGTAGTCTGTCATGCTTGTTGGTCAAGTCACAGCAAAAATGTATGGGTCTGTGGTTGCCTAATCTGACATAGTGAACATTGTGAAAAAGAATTGTGTAGTCTAATCTCGACAGACTACACAATAGGCCATTGACACCCATTCCTACTACTCTCACAAACTGATGAGTAAGTTTGCCATGTAAAGTGCTCATTAACTTTAGCTAACCACATTCATACAAGCTCAGACACCAATGACACAGCAGTACAAGCAATCTGAAGTTTCTGCAAAACACAGTTCAGATCTCAGTGAGACAAGTTGAAACTTCTGACTGCTTGGTCACTCTGCAACATTTTAAATATCTGTGAATTCACACTGCTGTAATGTTAAAGACGATGCGTCGCCTCCATAGAAAGGCGACGCAGACTCTTGTTGCTGCTTATTTCTGCAGTGTGCGCCCTGCATGAGGAAAGTGACAGTGATTAACTTGATACAGCTTCAATTCTGCTTCTGTCCAAAAAAAAAACATAAAAACATAAAAAAATTCTATGGGCCTGATCTACAAAGATCCAAAATAACGAGTGCTAAATTGCGTGTGCAAACTAACCCCCAAATTCCACATAAAGCTAAAGCATCTTGAATCGTACTGCAGAGCACTTTGCTCCCGCTCTATAGTCTATCAGAGCAATTCCACTGCCCGCATTCTGACATGTCCGGCGGTCAAGATACGCTGCAGGTCTATTTTCAGCTCAGCCGCTTCCAAACCTTGTAAATTTACTGTCGCTCAGAAAGCACCAGAAAGGGTATCCTGTACTTTCAAAATAAAACACAATTCACAGACTCTCTAAGGTAAATTTTCTCATTAGGTTGTCATTATTTCACAACCGGAGGCACTAACATCAGGTGACCAGCCGGTGAAGCAGGTTAACAGTGAATCATGGAGGTAAAGAGATATACAGCATTATATATGATGCTTAACATCCTTTCTACAAGGACATAGGCAGATAGAAGTGATAAAAATCATGGAGCTATGTGGTTGGGACCAGCAAAGTGACCTTAGAGAAGTGAAGTGAGGTGTTGTTTATTTCTCTTCTCAGCTTACATGTTTTGTTACTGTGTGATATTGCAATTCACACGCGAACTTAAGGCTTTCCGGGGATCTTGTCCCCCCCCCCCCCCCCCCGCAAAACACACAGACGCAAACACACCGAGCACAATCAGTTGCTGGTTTGATAAACCAGATTGTGGGTGCTAAATGACTATATTTGCATTTCCTCCTCCCAGCAGTTTACGTGTTCTGATCATCTGCATGTATTCTGCATATTCATGAAGGCCAACACGCTAAATGGACTGCGCATGCTATTTTGCTCATTTGACAGACACAATCCTCGGTGCACCCTGTAGATCAGCTTTGCGCGCACTATCAAGTTTGTTTTTATACATGCAAACCTTAAGTAGATCAGGTCCTAAAGGATCAAAAATTCAGAGCCATCCATGTGTGTTTAAATGGGATACCCGGGGTCTTCCTCCAACTTGTGCTGGAGGACATCCCATGTTTTGGCTACTTTATTCAGTTACTCCAGGAGCATTTTGTGATTTAAGGAATATTCACTGCCTTTTAGGACAAACCACACAGACAGGACTGTATTGAACTGAGGGAACAGCAGATGAAAACACTGGCAACAGGTGAGTCATAACCACTGATAAATCGATACTGCACACTATGAACATTATACACGTTTTCTCTAAGACCTTCAAGGTTTTGATTGGTTGTTAGAACACTTGACGTGCCTTATTTTCTAAATCTAGCTGCTGGCCATATGACAAACTGAATCACAGGTACAACCATCAGCCAACTTGATTTAAGCTGCAATACCTTAAATCACACAGCTGGATTGTCCCTTCTAACACTTTAAAGATTTGTCTCATCAAATCTTTGGTCTGAGCCGGGCTTCAGTGTCTTGTAAAGAACTCGCCAGGACTGTCGGAGCTGTGAATCCCAGCGTCAACTTTCTAGTTGAAGGCCCTTAGATGACCAATTCTTTCACTTCAACACAATGACAGAAGTGAAAGAATTTCCTTTAAAGCTTTTGATGAGCATATTCCTCCCTTATGTGTCCTTGTATTGAAATGGGTTTGGCTTTAGTGTAATGTTTCATGACTTTTTGAGTGTGTCATAAAGAGGGGTAATGAAGATTGTTTTCTTTAAAAAATGTCTGCAGTGAAAAACACTGAATGTTAAAATAAGAAATCCTTTGTCCAAGCATTTAATGTGCCATTTCTGTAATAGATGTGTGATTAAAGTGATATGGTGCTGTTGGCTGAGGCGGTGGTTGTGGGGGCCCAGTGTAATATATTTTTATGGGCCTAGAAATCCTGGCATGGATCGCCCCTGGTGTCATGTTTGTCATTCAGCATACCAAAGAGTAACATCTTCTTCTGAAGCAAAAACTTTCAGCATGATCCAAATCAGTAACAGTGTCATCAATGGACTTTTTCTTTCTCCTCTGAGTGTTTTGTCTGTAATGCAGGGCTGAATTATGTATCTGTTGACTGTTCTTTGTTCTTTTTCATGAATTCTTCAGATCTCTTTGCTCCCACCTGAAGAGCCCTGAATGTCCAATTTATGACCCTGCTTCATCCCAGCGCAGCCCTCTATCTTACTTATCCAGCAACTTGTCTGCCAGAAAAATAATCTTTAGAAAATCCATTGTGTCTGTGCACAGGGGCCCCAAACTGCTTCTCTATAAGAGACGGTGCTCTCTGAGAGTCGGCTTTGACATCAGGCTGACGTGTGGCCTGCCTCATGAAAACTGATGAAAAAATAAAAAAGTCACTCAGACTAATTTAAAGATAGGATGGGTTTTGAAAATCTTAAAGTCTCATTTTAAGCTAATATCTGTTTCTTGTAAATTGACATGTACAATTCTAATATGGTTTTATTTCTAATTCACGCCTTTTGCATTTTCACAGCTGTTTAATAGTCTTAAATAAGTCTCTAATACTCATACTAGGGTTGCACACAATAGCCCAAAATTTACATCTCAGTATTTTTAGCTCAAAGGCGACACACAAAATAAAGAAATTGTTATCATATGCACATTAATTACACGTGGTTGATTAATTGTTTCTAGTTAGAATGATAAAGTATAAATGCCTGTTTGATGTCACAGAAATAAATGAAGTTCAACAGACTTCCATTTTTGAGCAAATCACATACTTTTTTTGTATTTCGAAAACTGCAGACAAATTTCTGAGGTTCCTGACTCTTCTTCCTTGCCTCCCCTTCCCTTCCAGTAGTACCCATGGGCTGACCGAATGTGCACACAGTGACCGGCAGCACTGAGAGTTTGGCGTCCTTGTGTTGCTGTTTTTACAAGAGTTGGTAAATCTCTTTCTGAGTTGACATTTGGACTGCATCTCTTTGTCTTTCTGATTTTTGGAACCTTAAGCACTTTTTTATTTCATCAATTTTTAGTTTTTACAGTTTTTTTGCAAATCATATTTTATGGGTTTTAAGTTGCTTTAGCATCTTTAAAGTTTTCCTCTGTTATGCTTCTCTGTGACTCTGAGTTGTAATTTGTGTGTTATGATGGACATCTCTGTCTTTCTGGCTGCAAAACAAGTTTACCCACTGGTACAAATAAAGTAACCTGACCTTGAACCTGAACGCTGCTCAGACACACATGGAAAAAGGGATTCATTGCTGTCGATATTAAACATCAATTTTAAATGTTTTCATCAATAAAATTCAGATGTGATACATGGGCCCACACCCACATTTATATTAAAAGAACTTTGTAGAAGGCATGGAGTAAGTGTATTATCATTGTTTGAGTCGATATAATGTATGTTAACCTAATCATACAACCTTCAGAGTTGACCTAGCTTTGCACCCTTAACTAGATCTCCTGCATATTAACTGGGAGTCTTGGAACCCTGGTTGGGAACTACGGGTTTTGATTGCACTGAGGCATTAAAGTTATTGAAGATTTCTTAAATTGTAAAGTTTAAAATAAGAAAATCGTTGGTCTATTAAGCAACAGTGATAGAGATAAACTTGCAGGCCCTGTCCACACGCAGACAAAAAATATTTTCATATTGAAAACGGTCTTTGTAAAGATTGCATCATTTCAAGAAATGTCTGTCCACATGAAAACACTTATGTACTGTAGTACATATGCCAGGCCTGTAAGTGGCACTGTAATGCTGCTGCAGAAAAACGCCAAAACAGGGATGAAGACATGAAGCATACCATACATAATGAGAAATATGAACAAACACTGGCGTTTACTGTTCTTTGTGTCCTCTTGTTACTCACAGTGATCCAGGAGGAGCAAAACATTTTGCTGTTAAGTCCATAACAAGCTCAGTAGCTTCTGCAGCATGAATGGGACACCGTACTCTGCCATAGTTTCTGTCATAGTTGGGGTTTGCACATACGGTGTAAGTGAGAGGCAGGCCAGTGACGTCATCATTTCCAAAGCTATATGTTTTCGTATCCATGTGGAAGGAATGCCTAAATAACTAAAAGCTCTTGCGGATACGCCTTAATTCATCTAAGTGTGGATAGCCCCGCGGTTTGCTCTTGCTTCCGTGTTAGCATCCACTGGCGCTTTTGTTTGTACACATACAAAGACCTCAGGCTGTAGCTACCTGTTGTGTGAGAAATAAAACAGTGACAACAAGTATGGTAACTCTAAGAGTGCACCAAAAAAATAAATACCAACAAACCAATCTCATCATCAAATATGTGTTGTTACCTGATGACCAGTTGACAATCCTCATCGTCCTCACAGTCTGTCATTCCATTTCCATAAGTTTTTCCTCAGTGCAGCTCTATAACTGTCTCAGCATTACGGTCAAATGAGTGATTGTGCTGACAGATTACTTTCAGTTGCCTGTGCTGTTAGGTTCCAGTTAAAACACCGGGGAAAAAGTGTGCACTGTGCAGTGCTTCATTTTTATTTTGTTTTTGTTTATCATTGTATCAAGAATCCCTGTTCAGTACTTAGTAGGACTTCCAGCCATTGAAACTAAGCTTAGACAGAGTAAACTGAAAGCCATTAATTTACACACTGAAGGAATTTCCAAAAGACTTCCAAAAGGGAATTTGTCATCAGCTTGATTAACAGTCATGCTTGTGTCAGTTTATTCTGACATATTGTTTAAATGCTGACAATTGAGGTCTTGATTTTTCTGTTTGTCTTTAAAACACTGTCATTGTTGTACCTTCCGATGTGTTGATTCTGCCATGTCTCCTTTGCCTTTACAATGATTCTGCTGTTCATGTGTAGAGTGCAACTTGTGTTTGTGTCACGTTGACAAAGGGGACGCATGGTGCTATCATTACAGCTGGGAATGGGAATTGATAAGATTTTGTTGATACCAATATAATTACGATTCAGCTTATTGATCCAATTTTTTAATGATTCCTTTAATGATTTTTGTTGATTTTCTGTGTGGAATAAAGTCAGCCTATATAGTTTTTCAGTGGCAACAATGTCAAACACATTCCTGATATTCAGTGCCCTGCTGCGTACAGTGCCATAAAAAAGTATTTGCCCCCTTCCCGATTTCTTACTTTTTTGTACATTTGTCACACTTAAATGTTTCAGATCATCACACAAATTTTAGTATTAGACAAAGATAACCTGAGTAAATACAAAATGCAGTTTTTAAATGATGAAATATTTATTAAGGGAAAAAAGCTCTCCAAACATACATGACCTTGTGTGAAAAAGTAATTGCCCCCCCCTTGTGAAATCATGAGTTAACTGTGATTAACCACATTTTTTTGAAAGCTGAGTTCAATTTCACTGACCACACCCAGACCTGATTACTGCCAGACCTGTTGAATTAAGAAATCACTTAAATAGAACCTGTCTGACAAAGTGAAGTAGGCTGCAAGATCTGGAAAAGAAACACATCATGCCACAATCAAAAGAAATTCAAGAACAAATGAGAAACAAGGTGATTGAAATCTATCAGTGTATTACAAAGCCATTTCTAAGGCTTTAGGGCTTCAGTGAACCGCGGTCGGAGCCATTATCCACAAATGGAGAAAACTGGGAACAGTGGCAAACCTTCCCAGGAGTGGTCAGCCTACCAAAATTACACCAAGAGGACAATGAGGACTCATCCAGGAGGTCACAAAGAACCCAGAACAACATCTAAAGAACTGCAGGCCTCACTGGCCTCAGTTAAGGTCAGTGTTCATGATAAGACAGAGACTGAGCAAAAATGGCATCATGGGAGAGCTCCAAGGCGCAAACCACTACTGACCAAAAAGAACACAAAGGCTCGTCTCACATTTGCCAAAAAACATCTTGATGATCCCCAAGACTTTTGGAAAAATATTCTGTGGACTGACGAGACAAAAGTTGAATTTTTTGGAAGGTGTGCGTCCCGTTAACATCTGGCGTAAAAACAACACAGCATTTGATAAAAAGAACATCATAGCAGCAGTCAAACATGGTGGTGGTAGTGTGATGGTCTGGGGCTGCTTTGCTGATTCAGGACCTGGACGACTTGCTGTGATTGATGAAACCATGAATTCTGCTGTCTACCAGAAAATCCTGAAGGAGAAAGTTCGGCCATCAGTTTGTGACCTCAAGCTCAAGCCAGTTGGGTTATGCAACAGGACAATGACCTGAAACACACGAGCAAGTCCACCTCTGAATGGCTTAAAAAAATAAAATTAAGGTTTTGGAGTGGCCGAGTCAAAGCCCAGACTTAAATCCAATTGAGATGCTGTGGTGTGACCTTAAATGGGCAGATCATGTTCGAAAATCCTCAAATGTGGCTGAGTTAAAACAATTCTGCTCAGAAGAGTGGGCCAAAATTCCTCCACAGCAATGTGAAAGACTCATCACCAGTTATCACAAACACTTGACTGCAGTTATTGCTGCCAAGGGTGGCACAACCAGTTATTAGGTTCAGGGGGCAATTACTTTTTCACACAGGGTCATGTAGTTTTGGAGAGCTTTTTTCCTTTAATATATAAAATCATCATTTAAAAACTGCATTTTGCATTTACTCAGGCTATCTTTGTCTAATGTTAAAATTTGTGTGATGATCTGAAACATTTAAGTGTGACAAATATACAAAAAAGTAAGAAATCAGGAAGGGGGCAAATACTTTTTCATGGCACTGTATTTTTTTACAAGCTGCAGTTGTTTTTACTTACTTAAAGTTGTGCAGTAAACATCTTTTTATTTAAAATTAAGAAACGGCATCGACCATTTTCTGACCACTTTCTGCTGTGATATTTGATTTCTGTGATATTTTCCTTTATGCCTCTGATGAGAGCATGGCGTGACATCAAGCTTGCCATGCAGACACTTGCAAACTTGCAGATGCATGAAGCATGAAGCAGGCTTTAAGGTCCTCGCTAGTTCAACAATGTACCAATTATTATTTAATGTATTTCAGCAATTTTGACAGTGTGTTGTGTTGCTCCTGAAAAATACTCTACAAAGCATATTTTGAGCTTTTTATATACTTGTTTCCACTTTATAGTGACAGACAGAAAAATATTAATAAATACTTAATTTTACTTCATAAAGCATTTTTAACTAACAAGTCGTGTATAGACATAGGCATGTTTGCTTTCTTGATAAACATATAAGTCAAAACCTTAAACTGACATTGCTAAAATTATCAAGTTACTTAATCTTATTTTTAAGTTATACATTTTTTGTTATCAATATGCTCATTTTAGGTGTGCAATCATTCTATATCCACACTTTACAAATAAGTGATTCATCTTTATAAATCTGTTATGGAACAACTATAAACTCATTGATCAGTCGTTGTTGGTGGTTCATCTGATCATTTTTGAGCATTCAGCTTCTACTGATTGAGCCACTTCAGATTTACTCACTTTCCTGAACTGAGTCTTGGCTGACAGGAAAATGCCAGGACCCACCCTTGTGGCTGTAATGAGATCCCTCACGATGATGTGATGAACATAAAGCAACTGGTTAATGCACCCCAAGTGCCACCGGGAGGAGCACGGATTATGGAGACTGATGTGATCACTGTGCCTAAATACACTAGAAATACCCTAAACTACTACTTAAACAAGACATTTCATTTCACAAAACTATGTTGCAGCCATGAGAAGGATCAGTTGTTACACAGATACAGATTCTTTTTATTCCCCTGCAGCTGCATGAGTGGACGTTTTCATGGGGACACCCAGGCACACCCCCAGAGAGGTGGGTGGGTGGAGACTCTCAGTGGCTGGAGTTTGGCTTGAACTCAGAAGGCATCCGGCTTGGAGGGAGAAATTAAAACAGCTGCATCTGTATGTACTCCACACTTTCTAGAGTCAAATTAAAATGTCAGAGTTGTAAAGCATAAAAATAACACTTTTGGAGTTAAAACCAATGCTACTATTTTCACTTTAATGATTTAAATGCTGAGATGGATCGTTTACACTCATGATTCACCCCAACTGTTTTACCTTACCAGTGTTTTACCCATTAATCAATAAAGAGTCTATGGCTTTGCGTACCGTAGTATTAATAAAATTGATTCATAGATGAGGAGCTAAGTTCTTACCAATCTTTTACTAATGCATGATGGTGTGGAATAGCATATAAACTACCCTGCAGTAAGCTTTCATGTAAATCAGTTATTCAGTCTATTTCTTTTTGGCAAGGTTGAGAGTTTTTTTTTTTTTTTTCAGTAAGTTTGAAAGACAAGGATGGACTACATTTGAAGGATCTCTAGTGCACCTGAAGTTGGGAAACTACGAATAAGGCGAGTTAAAGAGACAAAAAAACAGCCTAAAGTGTTGGTGTTACAGCGAGGAAACTGAGTAACCAGTGGGCGGGCAGAGGTGGCACATTTTTCCTGCCTTCAGTCAGTGTTGCTTATAAAAACTGTCCTGACTCTGTCTTTAGGCTACCAAAGTGTATGTGAAAGGCGATGATGAATGCGCTGGGCTGTAATAGGCCTGATGCAGAGCTGCAGTGCTCGGACACACCGTGTGAATGGTCCTGATGAGAGTGAGTGTGCGCTGCTGCCTACCGACGAGGAGGAAAACCAGAAACGGCTGATCCGCTCGGTGCGTCAGGACGCACAAGATTACCGCAGATGGCCTCTGTAGACTGTTCTAAATCCAGCGGATGATTTCAGACCGGAGAGCTTTTTCGTTTATTTCAGCCTGCACCAAAGTGAAGAGTGTACAGCTTGGAGAAGAGAAGTCAACCCATCAGACATCCAGGAGTCTGTTCGTGTTACGCAGACGTTTTGCTACGGCGGCACATTTGCTCTCAAGCTCGACGGAGAGCACGACTGCAACTTCAATTTCCCTCCTATTCCACCTCACTTCTGCACCTCCGTCCTCGCTGTCCGAACTCGTATGTTATTCTTGTTTTTACGCAGGACAATGATGTCGTCCCCCTTCTTTATTTTGATGCCCACACGGGCGCATTATCCCGAGAACCTGCTCTCTCCGTGAGGATTTCATCCCGCTGCCTTTATCACATTCCCACTCGGGTGGATTTTTCTTCCTCTCCCGTTTTTCGGCGGTTTGTCTTTAAGATAGAACGCTATTAATTTTTAATTCTTATGCATCCGCACGAAGACGGCAACAGAGAGGAGAAAACGAGTGCGTACCAGAGGAGGAGAGGAGGAGAAGGAGGCAAGTGAGGAGGGGGACGCGAGAATGAATGAGACCCAGTGAGAAAACAAGGGAAAGGAGATTGGAGGAATCAAGGTAGGAACGACAGTCTTCATCTTTATGTTTGTAACTCGTGATCCCTGTGCGCCTGTAATAGCATGTAAAGTGCACCACCCAGGCTCCATGGATCAGGCTGTGCGAGGTGTTCATGCGTGTAAGCCGATTTATTTATTGATATTTTCAGCTTTGGCACGCTCTGAGTTCATCTTTACGCAGTTGCTTCATGTTAAAGCGCATCTTGGATGTCCAAAATTATTGGGATTTGAGATAGGACCCCTGTTTGTGGGCCTGTATGTTCTGCACCGTGGCCTGCACACGAATAGATTTTGGCAGTTCTAATTACTGGGACGATGTGGGAGCAGAGAAGATGAATGTTTGCCTGTCCCATAAAAGGAGAGTGACTATTTGCAATTACGCACTGGAAAACCACACAAGGATTGTTAGGGTGTAAAATAGCTTTCAGTGTGGTAAGTGATGAACTAATTGTTTTGGTGTTAAAACATCAAAAGCAGTTTAAAAAGAGCAGGGAATATAGATGTCCTGGGATGTTGGCTGTATGCTATTTTTGCAAACATCCCCCCTGCTGCTCCCTCTGTTTTCAGTCCAAGTGAGAAAGAAGAGGTCTTTTCTTTAATACTGGAGGAATACATTCATTAGAACAAAATATCAGCCTCTATGTGGTCTGTTTATTCAATCCCCCTCATCCAGGACTCCTCCATTAATCCTGTCCCTCCTTAGATCATTACCTATAGGCCAGCTGCCCCATCCTGTCATTGAGAAATGTCTCAGGGTCTTTGCAACAAATAATGACCTAACTGATTAAGTCTCAATAAGGAAACACATGAAAACATGAGTTATAAATGTATTTCCTTTTTGCTACAGAGAGAAACAGCAACAAAAACAACAACCCTTATTTATCCTCTATTTATCAAACACAACCTGTTATGTTGAGGGGATCAAATCATGAAATTTGTGGTGAACCCATGATGTTAACATGCTGAACTAATTCCCACTTTAATAATGAAACATCTAATAAAAAGCATCAACAGCCTTCACTGTGGTGATGGAAAAATTAAACCCTTTGTCTTTGTGTGTTAATATTCTGATAAAATTGAAGCCAAGCAGGGCGGACTACAGAGAGCCCCAAAAACAGTTATTTTCCTCACTGCTGAGCCTGATCCTCATTTCACCGGAGTGCTCTCTGTTTGTCCTGCCACTTCCTTGGCAAGACAAAAAATTGGCATGTCTACTATTCTGAAGGGGGGCTGAATGAAATTCAAATTCTTCAGGTGGTAAAACAGCAATATTGCAACTGTCTGATTGCGTTATCTGGGCATTCAAGAAGCCAGACTTGGAATTGGTTTACTGCCAAACACTCTCCCCGGGAAGACAGAAGGATTTATTTCCCCCTTGTCTGCATGTCACATCAGCATCAGAAAAATTATTCTCGCCTTTCAATGGGGTGAATAATAGTCATACATTAGCATGGCATTAATGACCGTCAGACTTTTAACAAGTCACTAATCATGATTAGATTTATTTCAGAGACGTGCAGCCACTCAGGAGGAGTTGTGGTCAGGATGTGAGCCTCATGTTTTCAGTTGGAGGTAGTTTTAGGAAGGAGATGCTGAACACAGATCCTGCCTCAGATTGACTGAATAATTCTGATTTCTGAGTGTGGGTGTCATCTGTTTAGGATCAGACCTTGAAGTATCTTGACAAACACCTCTTTGTTTTGAATTTCACTAAAAACACTTCTCAGGAGTTTTTTTTATTATAATAAAACCTTCAAATAAGAAGGTTTGAAGTCATCAGAAAACATGATCATTCTTTGAACCGTAACACCTGCACATGTTACATATGGAAACACGGAAACTCTGGACGAATTGTGACACATAGACTTCATTGTGAGTGTTCAGCCAACCAGCGAAATGACTTGTTTCACTGAACAACAAGAAATAAAAATGGAGGACAGAAATGCTCTGCTGCAGGAGCAATGTAGGGGTCAAAAGCCTGGTGTCCTGAGCTGCTTAAAATCTTGCAAGTCAGATTTGGATATAGGAGAAAAATTATATGTAGTAACTGGAGACTGAGGCACATGATAGACAACTTTGTTGGAAAATTAGAAAACAAAATGTTTTTCGTCATTTTTAAGTCAGTCAGCCAGCCTGTAAAGAGAAATTCTACTAAGGACAGATTTAGGCTTATTTAAATGTTAACATATTCAACTTAACATCAGTTTTAATGCAGAAATTTCACGTGTAGCAATGCGTCATTAGACAGTGTAAATTCTTCTTTTACCAAAGTAAATCAAAATTCCCACCACTTATGGTAAATGGCATTATATTGATTGTATATTGTATTGATTAATATAATATGTTATCAAACATTACAGTTGAAAATAGAATTTAAACAAATTTCTTATAAGTTTAAGAAATAGTCTTTCATTGTTAGTGATATGTTAGGGGTGCTGAAGTGTAAGTCTTGGGGATTTTCAGGCTCCTTTAAAGGGATCAAAAACTCTCCATGTATTGCTATGTGTTTTTTAATAACTTTGGTATTTCTTCTCAAGATCTTTTAGAAAATAACCGCAAAAGTATTATTTTACATATTTTTTTTATTGGCTTTAACAAGGTTCAGTAACCTGAAAATATGGACCCTACTCATTGTTTAGCCTTATTTTAATCCTAATTTACTAATATGTCATAATAATGTTAGCAAATAACAATACATTTATAGATTTTGCGTAATTACTTCTTTTAGTAAAGTAAAGTAAAGTAAATCCATCACCACTGTCTGTTAATTACATCATTTTATCATATATATTGAATATTATTGAACAGGATGTCTGGAAAATTAAAATGGGGACATCTGCTTTAAAAAATCTAGTTGAATATGTTCTTTTATTAATATTTAAGAGGTGTGTGATGCAAGGTATTGGGCTTCGGCATACCTAAAAGGGCCTTGAGTTGCCTGTGTGTCCCTACAAGTGAGTTTTGTATTATGAATAACAATAGTATGATTCGTATTGTGGGTATTTCATATCAGAAAATGAAAAATGGAAGATGCTGTTAGTGCATTTCTTTTCAGATTGTGATTATGACTTTATGATTTTTGAACTAGTTTTAAAACAGTTCAGTAACCTTCAGGAGATTTAAAAGGAGATATGCCTTTGAAACATATTTTAATGTCCATGTACTTTTACATCAATAATGTTTTGAATCTTTTGTACAATAACTAGACAAGATAAGACTTCACCACTGACATTAAATCGTGTTAAATTGACCATAATGATTATTATAATATATAATTCAACATTATGTCTTACAAATCAAAATGAAAAAGTTTAAAGTGTCTGTCAAGTTTTTAAAATGAAGTGAGATAAACGCCTTTGTTATCAATATTTTTCTGGGCTGACGTGTAAGTCAGGGGGCATTTATATGTATACAGCAATAGTTAAAAAATATAGTGTGGATGTCTCTCTCAAATTGTTCTACATGAAAATTAAAAATGTACTGCTACTGCAAAATATATTCGAACTGCTGCTATTATATTCTTATTTATTTTTAAGCTTTAAAGAGCTTCGGTAACCTGTAAATGAAGATTCTATTGTTTGGCCATATTTTAATGTGTACATACCATTGCACTAAATATGCACCAATTCATCTGCAGACTGTGTTTTTACTGCTTTTACTAAAGTACCTCAAAAATCACACCACTGACAGCAAATTACTTCTTTTGAATTTTACATATTGATCGTTTCTAAAAATTTTGATAACATGAATGCTTAAAATATGGAATTGAGATATCTGCAACAATTCAGTTAAGATTTATGAAAGTTGTGCACCATTACTGATCGTAATTTAAGGGCGCTGAGATGTAAGCGAGGGGGGTCTTCAGCCACCTTGTATAGGGTCTAAAATTGACAATGCATCTGTAAGGGTAATATATATTTATATATATATATACACATACATTTATTTAAAGCTTTCTTTTGGAAGGTTTTAATGTTAAAGCGATAAAAGTGTTAAAGGTCAATGATTGCTTGTGATGCAGATGTTAAAGAACCAGAGAGCTGAAATGTAAAATTTATTGAAATTGTTTCTTGTTTAATCGGACGATACAGCGTAGTGTCAAGTATGATTTTTGGTGTGATCAAGCATCCCTAGCCAATACCGTGACATCAATACACTGAAGACGCTTTGAATGCAGGACATGTGTTTGTGTATGTGCGTGTTTGTGTTGTGTGCGTGCGTGTGTGTGTGTGTGTGTGTGTGTGTGGGGGGGGGGGGGGGGGGTGGGGGGGGGGGGGGGGGGGGGGGGTGGTGCTGTGCTTAAAAATGAGGATTATTAGCGCTCATCATTCAAAACGAATGTATAAATATTAAACTGAACAAGAACTGAAATATTTTTACCATATTTTAGAAACCTTGCAGGGTGTGTTTCCTTTTATTTTACAGGGGGACTTAGATCAAATTAAGGGGGCTGCAGCGTCCCTCTACAATTGCCTCCTGCTTACCCACTCTCTGAATGCACACACGCGCTTGCAGAAACACACACATACTGCAGTTTAATGAATAAAAATATCAGCTCCTTCTCCCAAACGTGCACACTTTTGTGTTTCTTTGCAGCCCCCTCTGTTGTGCAGTATGCATGCACCCCCTGTAGCTCTTTGCCTAAATGAATATGTTAATAGGAAAAAAGCAGGGAGATATAGCTCTGATCTGAATTTCAGAAAATGACCTATGAGGTTTCACACCCCCAGGAATGCTTTTAATGCATTTCATCCGTGTTAGTTCAAAGAACAATCTGAGAATAACATTCAGTGGTTTTCAAAAGACGCTGAGAGCCTTAGTTGTCAGGATAACGTTTCATAATGTTGCACTTTTTACCCACATGGATGTCGGTCACATTCTGCAAGGGGTCACATTCTGTTCTAGTGATCTTGTAACCATTAACTTCTATAAAGAGTTAAAAAATACAAATGTAAAATAAATGTTGTAAACAGTTTTCAACAAATAGATGAGGAGTTTGTACGAGAATTAGTAGATTGAAGCCGTCTGTAAGTTTAAAGGGTTTTAGAAAATTCTTTTGCGTGATGATTAAAAGGAATCCATTCAGAGAAAAACCCACAACGGTAAAATTTGATCTCCTTTAATAAAGCGACAAATGAATTGATAGAATCCACACAGCCTTGTTGAAGCAATTCATCTTTTACCTTCAGCGTTTCCTATTTGTTTTTCTTGGAAGAAAACTCGAGTATTCAAAGGATGTTGTCGTTTTTTAATATTCAGCCACAGTAGATGCTTGATCCTGCATCTATGTAAAGGAGTAAAATGTCCTTACATGGATTTTAGAATACCTTGTCCCTTTTGTGATAATATCCAGAGTTTAGCTGATGTAGCCCAAACACACACTCCTCACACACTGTCACACACACTCTGCTGCTGTAAACCTGCTCAGCCTCCAGGAGGGAACGACCGCTGAATCTTTTGTGCAACTAAGGACGACTTCAGCGCTCACGCTGAAGATTACTCTGATAGTAAACTTTATCTTATCGTTGCGTTTTGATGATCAAAAGATTGCTGATATAACAAATGAATATAGCTTTGACAAGCCTCATACAGAGCCTGCAGATGCTGTGAAGGATTTATTTTGAAAAGTCCACCTTGTGACTATTGTTGATTTCTTAATTCTTAATAATTATTTGCAAATCTGATCTAATCAAAAGCAACTCTGTATGATGCTACACCATCATGACATTGACCTTTTTATTTTTAATTTACTTTTTAACACATAACAAAAAGATGTTTCTGACTTTGCTGTCAGTTCTGACTTTTCCTGCAAACAGCTTTAAACAGCATTTGTCAACCAACAAAATGACACAAATGCCCATTTTTAATCAACCTACATGTAGTTGTTTGTTATTGTAATTACAGTGTCCAGTCAAGTTGATCTTCATTTAATTGCACATTTCATACACAAAGTGACGTTATTCACATTCAGTAATCAATAGCACAGTGCCAAAGCACCACATCAGAGCTCTGTCATCAGTACAACAATCAGGAGCATACCTTTGTTTCAATTCTCAGTGCAGTATGGCTGTAAAGGCACATAAGAGACATGGTACGTGCCTTACAATCAAGCAAAGATACACATAACTACAGTGCTACACCCCTTACTGGGCCCGTGCCAACATCACGCCCCTGGTGTTACCCCTGGAGACAAACCAAGTGGGCAAATAACTTGTTCCCCCAATTCAGTCTCTCTCACAGGTGCGTGAAGGTTATGGCTTGGACTGGCAGTGTGAATGAGACTAATCTTATTTTTGATAGCACCAATTAATAACCCATGTTTTTGTTTAAAATAAATAAACAGAACAAAAATTACACAGGGAAACAGGTAGGGATTGTGCTCTTTGTTCCATTACTCACAAACACT